>JALMQS010000816.1:8756107-8884020 GCA_024734495.1 Forficula auricularia | reverse complement strand
AGTGATGTTCGTCAATTAGTTATGTCATAAATTATAAAAATTGTAATAAATCTTGAAGTATAATTGAGTGCTTATACGAAGATCGTGACCAAATGGACCGGATATTTAATTTTCCGAGATCTATCAAAACAAATCTTCTTGATCTTTCCCTCTTCATCCGCAATTAATTTGTCAATTAGATCTATATAAATAAATCCTTCAGGAGGGATTTTTTGTTGCTGTAGTCATCTAAATAAATCATAGCGCGCTAGACTAAATTCGCAATCGAGCCCTAAATAAATATAAACTGGAATAACAAGAGGATCTGATTTGACGGACCCGCAGACCCCAATAAGAGCTACTCAAGATTTGAATCGGGGGATGATCAGCTAAACTGGCTATATCTATAATTCTGGAAAGCTATAAAACGCCGGCAATAATTTTCCCCGTTCTCACCGTAATCAATTTCAGGGGAAAAAGGAAAGTAGTATTTTATTACAGGATAATGATGAAGGTAAGCTGTGAGCAAAGAAAAAGCCACGGAAATCTTTCCCGCTTATTGGAATAGTTTTTTATTTTTTTTTATTTTTGAGATTGCCCTTTTATTTCTTTTCTCAATGTCATTTTAAGAAATGAAAATAAAAGCGATATAATAAAAGATATTCTACACTTTCCGGTTCAAAATATCTGACAGGTAAGAAATTCATCACTGAATTGTACTTAAATCGGATGAAGCCAATTCCTAAAACAAGTGGAATTTAAATATGCGCATTTTTTCAAATTTCGAAAAACTTACTGGTTTCTATTTTTGCTAAATATAAATATGGTTATACAACTGAAAATTGAATCAGCAAAATTTTACGATGAAGTATAAAATATTTTGAAGGAGACAATAAAAGAGTAGAGACTTCTGCTGGAAATTATAAATTTTTATATATTTATAACGAGATTATAAATGAG
Organism: Forficula auricularia; assembly: GCA_024734495.1. Lineage (NCBI taxonomy): Eukaryota > Metazoa > Arthropoda > Insecta > Dermaptera > Forficulidae > Forficula > Forficula auricularia. The sequence continues at coordinate 8,883,081 of JALMQS010000816.1, read as the reverse complement.
GCTTGTTCTTCAATCAGTCTATTACAAATTGATTCACAGGAATTAATTTATGAATTAAAAGGAATGAATTTATAAAATTAATTAATTTTAATTAATTCTTGTGAATCCATTGTAATAGACTGATGAAGAGGGCAAAGCCTCAAAACTATAGTCTCGTTATAAATAAATAAAATTAATTAATTCATACATTAATTCTTGTGAATCCATTGTAATAGACTGATGAAGAGGCAAAGCCCTCGAAACTATAGTCTCGTTATAAATAAATAAAATTTATAATTCCAGCAGAAGGCACACTCAGGAATTAATTTATGAATTAATTAAAATTAATTAATTGATAAATTAATTATTGTGAATCCATTGTAATAGACTGATGAAGAGGGAAAAGCCCTCGAAACTATAGTCTCGTTATAAATAAATAAAATTTATAATTCCAGCAGAAGGAACACTCTTTTATTGTCCCCTTCAATATATAAAAATTCTGCTAGTCTCTGCACAAAAACTTTATATTTAATATAAAATATTTGATAATAAAAAATTTGGTAAAATTGCGACGTGGGTTTCACATTAAATGAAATCTCAAACAATTTCAATATTTTAAATAATCAACTAGAAGTGAATAAAAATACTATTGATATAAAGTTGATACAATTTTGATGGCTGTATATGTATATAATTAAGTAATGGAGAGGGATTCAGCCAATGGGTAGCATCTGCTGAATAAAAAAACTCCCAATTATGGAAAACGTTTCGGCTTTAATTAAATAATGCCATCATCAGTTTATATAATATTGATTATATATTAAAATAAATAACTCAACATACCTTCTATCGTTCGGACATTTCATTTTAATATTAAGATTATTTCATTTAATGTGAAACCCACCTCGCAATTTTACCTAATTTTTTATTATTATAAAAAATTTCACCTAGAACCAACACCTATCTCCTTAAAAAGCTGTAAATATTTCAGTTAATTGGAGATTCGATGGAGAGGCAGCCCAAGGATAATGAAAAAAATACCATGTTTTTTTTGGATATATTACCAAATTTTGAGTAAGCTCTAGCTCAAAAAATCAATAAAGATAGGAAAAAAATTATATTTAGGTATTTTATAATGAAATTAAGAGATGATTAAATTAGATCATAGTTGAAAACTCTGTTCTCTGATGGTCCCGTGATGGACGCCAGGTCCAGTGGTGTTTGAATTTATATATTAAAATATGATCATATTATTAATTATTTTATTAATTTATTATATGGATTACTTGATCGTATATTTAAATATATCAAATTTTAATATGTTAAAAAATATTTCCTCAATAGTGTAGATGCTTGATGTATTCATAACATATAATGTATCGCTCATGCGGGGACACTTGCGTCGTAGGTCTCGATAAAACAACACAAAAATATAAAAAATAAGAAAGAAATCGATCTTATTTCATCACTATTAGGAGGTTCACAACATCTTCTAATATAAAAAATAGCATTCAAATTAAGAATTTTAATATTTAAATGAAATTGTATGAAAACATCCAATTTCCTCTCTTCAGCAGCGAATCAACTAGAAATTCAACAATATTTTATTTTTTTCTCATTACATATTGAATAAAATCTATTGCAATTTCATATCTATGTGTTATTTTATTTGCTCTTTTATGGCAAATAATTTTTATTAGAATATTTGCATTTTAAAGGGTAGTTTATTTGAAGACCAATTTGAATAAACACTAATAACTCAGTTGATATTTTTTTTTAATATGAAATTAATAAATATTATAAAACAATTAATTATTAATAATGTAATTTAATTTTGAAAGAAATCGATGCAGTACTTTTTGAGAAAATGGTCAAAAACCATCTGAACAGTCTAAAAAACGATGTTTTTTGAAAGCACGAGATGCCTTTTGAAAAAAGCTTAAAAAGTCATATGAAACGAAACATTGACTTGTGACATGGAGGTGAAATTTAAAAATTTTCTAAAAACGGCTTTTCATAGACCGTTTACGAGGTTTTTGACCATTTTCTCAAAAAGTACTGAATCGATTTCGTTCAAAATTGAATTACATTATTAAGAATTAATTGTTTTATAATATTTATTAATTTCATATTTAAAAAAAAATTCAATGGAGTTATTAGCGTTTTTCAAATTAGACTTCAAATAAACTACCCTTTAAAATGTAAATTTTCAAATACAAAATTATTTCCTATAAAAGATCAAATTAAATAACACACAGATATGAAATTTCAATAGATTTGATTAAATATGTAATAAGAAAGAAAAAATAAAACTTTTTGTCATTTCTAATTGATTCGCTCCCGTAGAGAAGAAATTGAATTTTTTCATACAATTTCTTTTAAACTACAAAATGTTTAAACAAAAGGCTATTTTTTATATTACAAAGTTACTATGAACCTCAAGATATATTAAATCGATAAAATAAGATCGATTTCTTTCTCATTTATAATTCTTTTGGTCTATTATATCGAGAGAACCAGAGAGGCATTATTTGTTATTGAATCCATCAAGTCCATTCACTCTACAATATTGGAATATCTTTTAACTATTAAACCAATGATTTTAGACATTTCACTCATATTAACTTTTCGATTGGAAATTAAATATCATAAAATAAATTTGTATACCTCCAACGAGTTAGGCACTAATGGTGAAATTTCGCTCGAAAGTTAGATCTAACCGCTCTAGATATTCTACATATTAAAAAACTCTAATGAAGAAACATTTTGATATTTTAATTTTCTAAAAGAAAGTTCATTAGGTATAATGAATTAAAATTTCAAAATTTTATAATTTTTCAGAGAAAAGTAAACATTATTTTACAAAAATAAATGCGGTTTTAGATAAATAGTGATAAGTGTATAAGTAAAATAGTGTATTAGATAAATGCCCCTTGAATATTTTTATTGGAATCGCTGTCATCAACCGAATTACGTATTTTTTATTCAAAAAATTATTTGGCCAATTAATTAATTCATTGGGCTTGAATTTTTATATTGAAAAATATTTGCATTTGCATAACTCGTAAACTATTGATTTTAGGCATTTCTCTCATATTAACTTTTCTGATGGAAATTAAATGTAGGTCTTTATATAAATTTGTGTATATCAGGTATAGTGTCATCAGCGTATAGGCAGTAATGGTGAAATTTAAGTTGGATAAATACTCCTAGGTACGTGAAGCTATTTGGAAGAATTAAATTCACTAAAAGCAAAATTATAATCTCAACCATCAGTTAAAAAAATTATGAAATTTCGAATATTTAAAAATTAATCTTCATCTCATATTTCCATTTACTAAAATTCTCGTATTTATTAGTTCAGTAATTAAAATTTTTGAAGTGTTAATTGATTAAAGAACAAAATCCTGAACGAAAAGAACTCAAGGATTGTTATGCTATGCCATTTTTGCTTCTTTGTCATGCTGAATATCATTATTCTATATTATTAACTTTCTTTTTTGATTAACAAATATCAATAGAATTAGTATATATCTGCGGCCCAAGACAATTTTATTTATTCAAATGTGGCCCGTGTAGGCCAAAAGGTTGGTCACCCCTGGGCTAGATTCTGAGCCGTAAGATGAAGGCATACATAATAATTACCTTCCTAAGACTTGTCAAGACACCCACTAAATCTCCTTTGATTGATTCTAACATTAGGTAGGTACTTTAGAGAAATTAATTTTAAAATCACGAAGTTCAAGAATGAACTTAAATAATTTTCATATTCAAAAAAAAAAAAATAGATAAATAGAAGAATCTATTTCTTCATTTCTAGCACAGCCTCTTTCTCTTTCTCCCGAAATCCAAACATTGAATAATAGCCGCGTGTTGCTTGGTATTTGGGATCAATTTCCGGCCTCATCAGGCTTGTTAACGGCGCAACGCGGACCACAATGAACCGATTGTTCTAAAAGAAAACTCTGCCAGGTAGGAGGCATATTAAGCTGGAGCCGGTAGCTCTCGAGCTGCAACTTTGTCTTAAGAACTTCAGAATGGACCCCACCCGTCATTCATCCACAACTCCTCCCGACAAGTCAGACCATTGTACTAATGGATCAATGCTTAGTTTGTCTAACTTTTCAAGAAATTAAAAAAAAAGTTGCTTTTTGAATTGAATATAAAGCAACACTTTATAAATACAATTATATACAATTCATACAGCAACTATTTTTTTCTTATTTAAAATAATTTCTTTAAATTCCCTTGATAAAGGTAGACATTCTCCTGGAACGTTTGTGATTTTAACCAACGTTGCAAGATTGATTGAAATGACTATTCCTAATTATAAAAGAGTTCAAATTGCCGATAGAAGTAGACTCATGAAGAGAAACCAAGAGGTTGTCCTCAGTGAAACCCCTCAAATCCGAACCCTGAAATCCGAAATCCCGGGAAATTCGAACGGAAAAAAGAGAAACTAATTTATTTAGTCATAAAACAATCACGTATGTATGTATATATTCTGCATTATAACCTTATTTTACGTAATTACTTGAAAAATTAACAAAGAAGTACAGATAGCATACCTAACAATGTGTAAATGTGTCTACATAGTTATGTACATCCAGGATTGAAAAAAGTAAAAGTTGGTTATTGAAATTCTTCAGGTTAATCACTTTGCAAAAACAATGAAATAATAATAGAAACACAAAATATCACTTAATTTTTCACTTGATATCAGTTATCTTCAATTGTCGAAACTGCTTTCGGATAATCCAAACAAATTGAAACCCGAACAAGCTAGAGTTCCAATTAGTTCGGATTTGGAGGGGTAGACCGGGTACTTTCATCGTTTCGGCCCCCTCTGGCCATCATTAGGGCATTGCTCTACACAGAATTTTCCGATGTGTAATAAATAAAATGGCTCTCACTGAGATCTAATGCAAAAATGGGCATCGCAAGAAGATGCAGCCCCTAAGGATCTCAAAAGAGCCGAAAAGAAGGAGAAATTGATCTAGAGATAGGATGGATGTGCATCTAGGATTTTGAAGGTTGAAGTGTAAAGTGTCGGGAAAGACGGAGGACAGAAGAGATTTTAATTTCCTTGTAGTCATAAGAACAAAGGTGTTCGGGAATGAAGTGGTCCGGCACTTTTCCAATTTAAGCGTGAATGGATGATGGCAATTGCCAAATCAAGTGCTACGTCCAAGCATCTTTGGGGGAATTATTGACTTCAACTCATGAGAGTATATGTCATGATGGTATCTATAAAATAGGGAAAGCTCAGATACGTACCTTCGATGGGCCAGGGAGTTGAGGGAGCGGTTTCTGAATTGCATCCAGGGTGGCAAGAGAATGTTTGGAGGCCTTTCTCAACAGACGCCTGCTGTATTTGAGTCAGGGGGCGGATTTTGGGCCTTGTAAAGGTGAAGAGGTGCAGGGGCGTGAAAAATCGCCTGCACATCAATAAGAAACCAATTTTTCTTTTTTTCAGAAGAAATATATGTTCATTCAAAGAGAGGTCAGATGCGACTTGGAGTGCTTAATAAGGAAAGTCTGTCACAACATCTACAGGGTATTTGAAACAAAGGGGACGTAATAGAAAATTGTTGATTTTCCGCTTAGAAATTAGACATCTGGAGTCGGGTTATCCGAGCTGGTTAAGGCGCTGGCTCCCACTTCGGCATCGTTGATGACGATGTTCAAGCGGGAGACCCAGGTTCGAGTCTGGGTAGCATATAAAAATTTCGACCGGCTAAAACTCGGCTCCTCACTAACCCTACTAACACTTTACTGATGTGCTGTCTAAATGGGCTTTGTGACAATAAATAAATTTAAAAAAAAATAGACATCATTGAGTCTTGTTTGCATTAAAGTTAAACTAAATTTTGAGTCCCTTATTTTTTTAAAGTGAAATAAAACGGCAAAGTGCTATAGGAACTCGTATACCAATTATTACTTTAGTTATTTAATTGATTTTTCGACTTAATGCACTCCCAAAGCACTTGAACGTACTGAGCAAGCTCAGTTGACGGACATTTTAGAGTAAGCATGGTCAGTACACCCAAGTGCGGTGTATTAATTCAATTTTCAGGATAAAAGGCAAATTAATTTCATAAAATGTATTTTAAAGTTCAAGTGTTGGCGCGCGAATGGGCGAATAAGGAGTTTCCATCATTCTGCGCAAGAGTACGTTATTTTGACAGAAAGTGTCAATATTTAATTGGAAAACCATTATTCATTTTATTATTATTTTTTGGAAAATAATTATGAAACAATTACGATATAACAAGATTTTATAAAGTGAAACAGAACATCATAATCAATGGTAAATTATTATTATGATAGTTTTTAGTTAAGTTTCATTTCAGAACTGAAAGGGTTAGTTATAATCGTCTTGGGCCTAACCTTTACACCTGTTGCCTATCCCAACACCTTAGCTAATAGTTTTGGGTAAGGGGTAAGAATGGGATTTTGGAAAATTAGATTTTTGAAACAATTTTATCATAAGAATGTAGTATTTTATTAACTTTTATTAATAATTTATTATCTAAGTAGCATTTAAAGGCTCATACTAATCAAAGATATAATTATATATGTTTTCACTGGTGTAAATAACGCCCTTGCAACCCCTGCAGTTCGGAGAGTTAGGGGGCAGTGGAAACAAACCTAGAAATAAATACTTTAAAATATATAGCTTCGTGAAGGGGGTAAACCCAAGGTGGAGGTTTGTATAATTATAAGGTGTAAAAAAGATGTTTTAAAGAAATTTTAACTAAATTAAATAAAAGTATAATTTTCATAAAAATAAAATTTTAATATCCAATAAAAATCGAAAATTTACTCATAAGGGGGGGGGGGGACTTTTTATAAAATTGTTTCCCTTGATGAAGCGTGCAAAAAATATTTTTTCCAAATATTTTAACTATTCTTTAACTATATACATAAAATATTTAAATATAAGTTTAATATAAAGAATTTGAGTATGTCATTTTTTTGAAAATTTAGATGGAAAGTTTTTCAAAAAGACAACTCTTGGTAATAGCTAATATTTTAATCAAAAAGAATTTACATTTTAAGGGACAATGTGATCTTAGTGAAAAATTCTCTTAATGATAATTATGTATATTATATTGTATGTCAGAGGGTTTCATCCCCTTGGGATCGAACCCAAGCGTTAACGTTGCTATCCGGGCTGTTAGCTTAGGTACCATAGAAATTAATTGCCTCCGACATACAGATATAATAAAAGCAAGGAAATTTTACTTCATTCATTTAAGAATTAATTTGAAAAATTCTGCTTTGGCTGAAAAAAGTTTTCAGTGAGGAACCCTTTAGTATATTTTAAATATAAAGAATTCTGAAACCCACTGACATACAATATAATATACATAATTATCATTAAGATAATTTTTCACTAAGATCATATTGTCCCTAAAAATGTAAATTCTTTTTTATTAATAAGTTTAATATTTCAAAATATACAAGTTTGGATGAAGATCACTCTAAATATACCACTGTATTTTTTTTATTTATTCTCAGAAGGGATCACCCCCTCGGAAGTCGAACCCAAATGCCGTATTCCGGGCTTAAACCTTGAAACGAAATCCTTCCGAAATGTTTATATATTTATGCAAAGCTAAAAAAAATTTTCTCAAGTTATAGCAAAATTGAATTTAAAAGCCTCTTCTGACATTAAATAACTCATATCTAATATAATTTTTTTGAACGATCCATACACCTGGGCCTACACTGAAAATTTGTATAAGATTTTATTGTAATTTTTACTACTCGTAATTTTTACTGCTCATATGAGGCAAACTGTCTCAGAGCATCGTACAAATTTAAATAAATAAAAAAATAATCTATGACTCCGATTTTATGTAAATTTTATATTTTGCCGAAAAACAGCATCATTTTTTTTCGTAAATTCAAAAAACTCATTTAATTATTATATTATTATCATCATCATCGGCAGTCCTAAGCCTGGTTTGACGCCCCACCCACCAACTCTTTCACTTCTCTAAGGGCCGGTTGTATGTCGGTTTGTCAAGTCTATGTTAAAGTTAACAAAGGGTAAAACCTTAGAATTCACCTTGTGCCCCGCGGGATGAGCCAATCAGATGACACTCGGCGGGATGGCCAATCGGGATGAAAGTGCATGTCATCTGATTGGCCATCTAGCCGGGCACAAGCTGAATTCTAAGGTCTTACCCTTTGTTAACTTTAATAAATACTTTACAAAGCGACATACAACTGGCCCTAAAAGTCTCACACTATTATCTATGGAAAATACACTTCCCCTTCCTCTTTACTTCCTAACTTTGCTTTCAAAAATTCATAACGTATCATTTTATTTTTACTTATATTTCAGATAAAAAAATTAAAGGATTTTTTACACGGAATGTAACTAATCAGTAAAGAACCATTTAAACGAGATACTCGATGGAAATTTCAATTCCTGGAAAAAATGGCAAAATTATATGTCTTCACTTGTTTTAAGAAGGCGGCTGCCATCTTCCAAATTTTAATATATGAAATATTAATCAGAAAAAAGGTAAAGTTTTCATTTTAGAAATAATAATAGGTACAATTTTCATTATATGAAATGTACGTGCAAGTATTATATTCTGCTTCACTCCGTATATACATACGTACCCCCTGCGTTCAGCAACGAAATTTTAAACAAGCTTGATATTGCTATAATGACTAAAGCAATTTAATTGAAATTGATCAACCACAAGTAGTTGGTAGTATACTCATTTACTCTAGTTTTTTTTTCAATTTTCTCAAAAACGGCTTTAACTATTTTTATAGTATTAGAGGCCGTCCATAAATTACTTCACATAGTAAGGGGAGGGGTCATCTAAAATTTGTGACAAAATGTGACAAGGGGGATCTTAAAAATTGTGATGTCACAAAAGTCAAATTAAAAAATTAAATTTTTTTTCAAATATATTTTTTAGCAAGAAAGAATTTAAATTTTAGAGTCAAAATCCAGATTTAAGTGGGAAATATTTTTACATTGCATATCAGAGGGCTCCTCTCCATTCCCTCAGGAGTTGAACCTGAGTACTAACACGCTTGCCGGGTTTGTTAGTTCGACCCTCGTGACAAAACACACCCTGACATGCAATATATTTAAGAGAAGCTAATAAAATAGATGTTGATACAATTTGATGGCTGTATATGTATATAATTAAGTAATGGAGAGGGATTCAGCCAATGGGTAGCCTCTGCTGAATAAAAACTCCCAATTATAGAAAACGTTTCGGCTTTAATTAAATAATGCCATCATCAGTTCCTAAGAGCTGAAAAAAGCGATAGAGCACACATGTAAAATTACAATAAAATTTTTTACAAAAAATCCAAACTTGTTAATTACAAAATTATATCTTACAGTATTAGCGACACAATTAATTTTATAAATAAATTGTCCGCAGGCAGAGTTGTTGTGGATTTTATCATAATATATACAAAATTATATGAATTACAAAATGGTACATAAATCTTGGTGTGCTCTCACTTGATATGCGCAACGTCCCAAGTACAAATATAGCAAATTTCAATTTCATTCAATTAATAATAATAATAATTATGAGGACATTGATCTAATTAGGATCACTGACCCCTCACAAACATCTCTTAATTAAAAGATTTCTCAAAATAATTAACAAACATTAAGAATGACAAAAATTCGAATTCAAAATGACAATATATAAAAATAAAAAATAAATTTTTTCTTCTCTACCTTTTTACAATTCTTTCGCCCCTTTCTCAATGTTTATTATACCTGGGCATCAGTATTTGTCAATATTGACAAGTAAGCATTGCTAAGCCCAATGCAATCAGTTTGAGAAACTAAGAGCCCTTTGCCCATATGTCTTAATAAAGCATTTTTCGGCCAGCATACGCTTATAATTGTTCCCACAACTACCCCCATCTCATCAAGACTGACAGCATCATCAAACTCAAATCCATGGGAGGTGTCGATATGGTGTGTGCTCAGGGCTGTCGAATAATATATTTTAGATTTCAGGTTATTATTATTCCAACCTGAAAATGTATAACATGTTTGAAATATAAATCTAAACACAAAAATTGTAAGCAAGGAATTTTTAGCAAAAACACTTAATTTTTTTTTTACAAATAAATAAACTCTTTTTCTTATAATTAAGGATTCATTTCCGGAAGATATCTGAATTGTTAGCTTACAAATATTTTATTATGATTTTTCAACAAAAAGCAAAAATGTCTACAATTGTTAAATGATAAGGTATAAAAGTGATAGTGTGACATCTTAATACAAGGGAGGGGCTTAATGAAAAGAATGTGCCACAGGTGGGGGGGGGGGGTCAAAAAATCTTGAAATTCGTGTGACGTAATTTATGGACGGCCCAATATCGATGTACTTATTTTAACTATCATTTATGTTCTTCTATGTTTATATTGATTGAAATAAGGGAGGAGAGTTGATTTTAGACTTGTCTCAAAAATGTCAATAACGATTTTTTCAATTTTATCAAGTGCTTACGTATTATTATGTTCTTTCATGTGCATAAAATGTATCCAGGTTGTAATTAAAAGAGTTATTTATTTAGGCGTATCGCAAAAATATTCGAAAAGCATGCTTCTAATATATTTATTCCTAATATATTCCTAAGCTGCAGAGCACCAAGATTTGAATCTTAAACTAGATATTAAATAAAAGAAGTCCATTAATATTTTATTTGAAATCGAAGAACCTTAAGTACCCTTTTACCTTAAGAATTTATTTTTCATTTTGAAATTTTCTCGGAAACTTCTTGATAGCATGGCTTTTTTGGCACTAGGGTTCTATTCTCAAATCTTTACTAAAGAAAAACCAAACTTATCTAATTTACATTTTAGATAAATAACCTTGGAAAATATTCTCATTTTAAATTTGAAATTAATTTATCAATGTTATTGACAAACTTTAAAATATTTCTGGTATTAATTTTAATAATATAATTTATTTTTTATCTTTAATTTTGTGATTGCAGTAGTACGGCCTATTAAAGCCATGTGGGAAATCATCCCTCGTGCTCTCCGAGGCTTCGCTGAATGGACATCTCAAGAGGAACCTGTAAATTCTATTAATAGACAAGAATATAAAGCTGAATATAAAGGATCGACTTAATTTAAGAAATATAGTTCGGTAAGAATATTCACATTTTGGTGAAAGTGTAATTCGATTTTTTTCAATTTCGTTCAAAAGTAAAACGGGACCCTATACTTGTGTCATTATATTGTCTGTCTGTATGTACGCCCGTCTTGTCAGAGCATTGTAGCTCCAAAACTGAATAAGATACAAACTTGATATTTACAAGTTATTTATACTTACTTTTCCCGAAATCAAAAATCGTATTAAAATTTTAATTGAATAATTAATTTGGAGAGGTTCGAATTTTTGTGGGGTAAAAATATTAAAATTAATTTTTCACGAGTGTGAAGTCTCCCAGAGAAGATATCTTTAAGTAGAATTAGGCTTATTATTTTTTTTAATTTATCTCCCTTTAAAATGACGGTGCGAGTAAGTCTCATAGTAACCATTTTTAGGTGAAGTTTGTACCTGGTGGCATTTAGAAATGGCTTAACCAAAAATTATAAAAAAATTTTTACCAAATTCGCTCTAAGTTTCCAAATTTCATATAGATAACTACATTTGTTATTCATTTGCAATGCCTGATTCTCTTTCATCTCTAATAACTCCAATTCCCCAGCCGCTTTTTCGACAAGTACTACAAGATTTTAGAAATTGAAAATTCAATTACAATAATATCACAAATAAATGGGTTCACAAAATATGCAAATTTAAATTTTAAACTTTTTGAAATGGTTATCTTTTAATTATTTTTTTCTTTACTCTATCCTCCAATCTATCTTTTGTTAATTAATAAAGTAAAGGGAGTGAGAGGGCACCCAGATCTCGATTGGTCCCAGACAAAGTGGCTTACTGTTTCTAAGGGCCGGTTGTATGTCGCAGTAAATGCTTTTACCACTAACAAACGGTAAATGGTAAATGGAGGCACTGGGATGGCCAATCAGATGACAGGCACTGAAAGTTCCTGTCATCTGATTGGCCATCCAAGCCCCTCCATTTACCATCTACCCTTGGTTAGTGGTAAAAAGCATTTACTTTGGGACATACAACCGGCCCTAAGAGTCTGAGTCTAAGTGAATCCGGCACTGACCTTATACCAAAACCACAAATGTGCACAAACCTTGTTTTATGTCATTCCCATTTGAAAATTTTCTATATAAATATGTTTACTTACATATGTTCATTTATTTAATCTTTTTATCTCCTAGAGTCTCTGCCATAGAAAGTTTGTCAACAATTGGATTAAAAAATGACATTAGTGAAAATTCAGAAAATTTATACATTCGTGGTTTTGGTATAAGGATAATGATATATATTTCAAATTTGTATCTTATTTAGCTTGCGATCTACAATGGATTGGCAAACAGACAATGTATTGACATTAATAGTGTTCCGTTTTTCGTTTATACAATGCTATTCCATATTCAAGTTAACAAAACAATTCAATAAAAATAGCTTAAAATGATAAAGTTAACATAATATTTATTTTAATTAATATATTTTTTCTGGATTTTAGGTACATTCGTCAAAAAATTATCTACGAGATTGATCAAGTTTATTTATCGGCTCTTAAATATCGATCAAAAATGTTCAGCTCATTTTCATGTAGCTTTTCACCTAAAACCAATGACTTCTCATCATGTCGAATTTTACTTTAAATTATTATATAATATGTAAATTGTTTCAAATTTTAAATTAATTCTTAATATAAAAATATTGTATTACTACTACTATTTTTATTTACCATAAGTAGTATGGCTATGTGTACTTAACTACAGAAAAAACTGTCTTTCTTTCGTTTGAAATATCTCAAAAAGAGCTAAAAAATTAAAAAAAAAAAGTTAAATCACGTCGTTAAGGCCTACAAAAAAGGCTAAACATCTAAACAATATATCAAAGAGATATTAATTATTAAATGTGTGTAGGTTTCTTGATTAGTGAGTGAGTTCATCATCGTAAAGGGTCAAATTTTGTGCTCCCATCTTTTTCAACCTTCATTAAACTTTTGTGCATAAATAGTTTAATCAATTTTTATTTTCATTGAGCTGTAATAGTAATAAAGAGAGGACCAATTTTTAAAAATTTAAATTCTAGATATAAATTTGTAAATGGTGGCCTGTTTTGATCAATGAGATTTTATTTTTTAGCTAAAATTGTGTTTTCTAAAGAAAGTTTCATATTTTTACCATCAAGTACAAATATTAAGGTTGTGTTTTTGGTAGAGTATTTACCAAGTGTTGTTAGACGTTGTCATATTTATGTCAGAGGAAATCATAAGGACCTCATGCCTCGCAAAGCTGCTGCAAAGGTAAAAAGCCTGTTTGTGATGAACACAATATCAATCAGCCAATTTGAGATGAGTGTAATGAATAGGCCAATGAACATTAAAAAAACAAATACATTTTTGTTATATATAAATATTTTTTATATATTTAAAGGAATCGTAGGGAGTTAGACAAGACTTTAAATTAAATTAAATACAAGTTTTGATTAAATATGCCATACGTTTCGTTGCTATTTTGTAGTACATAATAATCTTCTTAATGACATCTTAAAATAAATAATAAAAATAAAAAAATAAAATTTCTTTGTTCAATTTGATTCTTTTAGTTTTTTGACAAAAAACAATTAATTTGTTTAAAAGTTTATATTTTATGTTGGTTGATGAGTTGAATGAATTGTGATAGAAAAAAGAATATTGTTTGAAATGTTTTTTCTCGTAGTAAAAAATCCTGACAAATAAGTTTAATAAATGAGCCACTGAAGAAGTTGCAAAATAGCAACGAAACGTATGGCATATTTAATCAAAACTTGTATTTAATTTAATTTAAAGTCTTGTCCAACTCCCTACGATTCCTTTAATTATTAATCATGGACACGAATAATGAAATATTTTTTATATAATTAAAAAAATCACCGGCTACGTCTGTACCAGGACAGTCTAATATAGAGATTTTTTCAGAGGGCTTTTTTTACATGGAAAATACAGAATTTACTAACAGATATTTTGACAAAATAATTAATATTATCTCTAAAAATATAAATTTTTCTATATTAACTATTCAAGGTTTTATTGTAGTCCGAAACGCCGTGAATTCACTCACTTATTTTTATCAAAATAGTTTCAGCTGTTTTTGAGATATTTCGAAAATACAAAGCAAATAATACACCTCATATACGATTACAATACTTCCTCATATCCGAATGGTAAAATAAAAATTAATATATTTAATGAATGTGTCTTTAGTAAAAACAAATTGAAATATTAGATAACTATGTTTAATAGGTTTATTAGGTATTACTTATAAAATATATGCCTTCTGCCTATAATAGTTAACACTGTGTACACCTATACCTATAACTGTCTTGCATTCTAGAACATTTTGTTATGTAAAAATTATTTCATGTAATGAATATGTAGTTTGACGCAGGAGCGGTCTCAGACTTTCATTTTGGGGGGCGGGGGGTCATGTACCGGGGACGTTATGTTTGATATAACAATCTTACAAAATTAAGACTTTTTTTAAACCATTTGAGTGAGGTCATGACCCCCTCCCTGGGACCGCCCTTGTCACATTGAAACTGAAATCACCAGCTTAACTCGGTTGTTTGTCAAGAAATTTGATAAATCTAATAATTACTGAGATATAAACGAATGAAAAATTGACTTGACCAAAATGTTGATATTTGTGAACACATTGAAATTGAATACACGGTCTTAAGGTAGTTGTTTCACTATATGGGTTTTCTTAGGATTTTTTTGAAAATTAGACAGATTATTATTTAAATACTTCTGCATCGATTGGTGGCAAAACGAAATTTATGAACAATATAGTTTCGGAGATATTAAATTCTAAAGATAGAGTTTTTCAGACTTATACATTGCACTATACGGGATATCGGAAAGTTTACATACATATTTAATTTTAATTAATGAAAACCTTCTTACCATTGTTATAAAAAACTAAACCAACATTAAACAATAAGTAATACATTTTTAAGAAAATTTTAATTCATAGTTACAACACAGTTTCTGATATAATAATGAATAAATAATCGAAAATGTATAATTAAAAATTTACACTAAAAACAAGCTGGCAGCAAATCATTTATTTAACCTAAAAATGGGTTAACTTTACTACTTTTTTTGCTTCAGCCATTGTCGCAACAATTAATATCGCTTATTAAGAACTTTTTATTTTATAAATCTCCCTTTATAACGTACTTTATCTGACATTTCAATGATAAAATATATACAAGCTCGGACAGTGTTGCCAGATTTGTCAAACGAGCACGCGATTGGCTAGTAGTGGTACATAAACAGCATAAAGTTTTGGGCTTATGAATTTTGAATCCTTATTGTCTGTTCTATTATATATACTCTAGCATTAACTTTTTACTAGTATTGTTGCGAAACAACTACCTTAACTCCTCACGTAATTTAGGGACAACCCCTAACCTGGTCACTTCACAACTAAATCTTTTCAATTAAATGCTATCCTGCAGGTCCGGATCTATATATGGGCTTTTTAGGGGCAGCCCAGCGTGGACATAAAGGGGCCCCAGCCTCTATTGAAGACAATGGACAATATTGCGAATTAAAAAAAATCTAAAATTTTAAAAATTCCAATTATCCATTTTGTGTATCTTTATCTAATTCATATTAAATAAATAAAATATTTTATTGACCTAATTTTTTTTCCTATATGGAATACATCATATAGAAAATAGTTTTTTGACAAAATGACAATTAGTTTGATTAATCAAGTAAGCCCCCAAGTAGTGTTAGCCCAGGACCCTAAAAATTCACTGTTCGCCCCTGATTACTCATCTCAAATATTCATGCTAAATTTTGACAATTTAAAATTTTCTATAAAAGTTGTTTGGAAATTTAAATTCAAATAATATATGTATTTTTCATCTATTTTTCATCATTTTTAAGCTGAAAGATTTAGTGTTAGGAGTAGGCGAAAAGCTGTTTGTTGGACTTGTTTTTTTTTTCAGGGTACACCCTAACTTGCCCATATATTGTCAATTTGTGGGCGACATGGACGCAACACTTCTGACAAATAGTAAATACTCATAATACAAATAAATCCTCTCAGCGGCGGCGGAATAAAAAAATAAAATAAAAAATAACAAAACACAATAGCATACCAGTCATCTTTCAGATGGGACAAAAAACGGTAGACGAGGGGGTGTCTGGTAGCGATGGAGAATTAATATCCATTTGTCTCTGGCGATTGACGGTTTCCACTCCGCCATGCTTGGCACGGGCCCCCGTGTCCCCCGTGGTCCTTACCGCCGTCAAAAGAAGAAAGAAAAGCCGCCGGAAATAGGCAGGAGGAGTGCTGGCCAATTTAAAAGGATGAATGAATGGTGTCAAAGCAGTACCAGTTGCCAGAGAACAGTCACATGAAGACAGAAATTATTATAAATTAAGTAGAAATAAATAGATAAATAAATAATGATATGAAAGTAATTTATTTCCATGGTCTAAACCTGGTTTTGAGATCCAAATTTAGAGATGAAACTTTACGGAACTGATGCTTTGGTGGTTGAGTAGTTTAAAAAAGACAAGTTTCGGAGAGAGAAATCAATGAGGTTGCCCTCTGCTTGAAACAAATACTTATATACACCTACATATAATCATATAAATATGTAGGTATATACCTATATCTAAAAATAAATACAAATGTTTTAAAAAACAATCTTCAAATCTTTAATAAAACCGAAACGTTTCGGAAGAATTTCTCCCGTTATCAATGTAATTTTAAATAGTCAAATGAGAAAAAAAGTTGCTTTTTCTAGTCAATAAAAAGCAACACTAAAGAAATTAAATATTTTGATTATAGTCAATGATATAAATTGTCTTCCTGACGAAATTATCTTTAAATCAATTAAAAAATTTAAATTATTATTTTTTTCTAAAATTTGTTGATAAATATTAACAAATTATTAATCCATATCTGACATTTTGATAATTGAATTGTTGTTTAAAATTTCGATCATTTCTAAAAATGAATGATTTTTCTGAATTCGGTGCTTTATCTAAAATTTTGGGATATGAAAAGTCAAAATTGAGTTTCAGGTTGTACATTCAGGCACGCGCTGTCGTGCGAAATACTGATTGACGCCTTTATTTACACTGAGCCCAAATTACTATGGCCACAACATTTTTTCACATTTCAAGGTTTTTTTTACAAACGTTGCTCCATCTGACCACTTGGCATTTTTCCGACGCTGGGGACAATTGCTACAAACAAACTGAGCGACGCAGGCTTGTCTAGCGAGCAGAGAGTGGAGGAAGCATCACCAGACACAATCATAAAGTAAAGAAAATTTTTTAAAAAATTTTAGAAACTTTTTAAAATTTAAAATATAAAATACTAGGTAGGTTTCACATAAATTCACATAAATGTGAAACCTACCTACCTAGTATTTTATATTTTAAATTTTAAAAAGTTTCTAAATTTTTTTTTACTTTTTTTAAAATGTTTCACCAAGAACCCACACCATTCTCCCTTAACAAAAAAGACACAATCATGTTCAAGCTTGGCGCGGTACGCTCGCTGTTTGCCAGTAGCAGGTCATTCAATTGCCGCATCTCCTATAATGAGAGCCCCTGCTATTTAGACAACTAAATTGGCAGATCAGTTAAGGGTACTACCCTTCAAGCCATTTCCCTATTTTTACTTTATCTAATGCAAAGGGGATCAAGTATTGGATCTGTTTCGCGACAAGCGACTATGGAACTCATCGTCTCAATCAAAGTCCTAAATTGTAGTTAAATTTAGTTGGTTCATGTCCATTTTAATAATAAATAAAAGATTCACAGGTTTTTTGGACAATTTTTTTTATTAATGTTAAATATACATTTTCCTACTACGTTTCGTACTTTTTCAGGACTTTTTCAAGTAGGTACTCAATTACATAAAACATTAATCGTTGATAAAAAAGAAATTTTCTCTATGATTTAAGATTGTTTTTGAAAATTGGTTGTTAACTTATTATATAATGAATATTATGAATACACTATTTATTGTCTCGATGGTTCCACTATTTTATCAACGATTAATGTTTTAAGTAATTGAGTATCTACTTGAAAAAGTCCTGAAAAAGGATGAAACGTCGTACGAAAATTGATATTTAACGTTAATAAAAAAAATTCTCCAAAAACCCGTGAATCTTTTATTTATAAATTGTAGTATTCATTTAGGTTGAATTTTAGCACGTGACGGTTTTACCAAAAATTACATGGGGTCTCGTCCAGAGGCCAAAAAGTGCGACTTAATAATACATAATTTAATTAATATATAATATAGTTTCGAAGCTTTGACCTTCATCATCAGTCTTTATAATTAAAAATATTTTATCTGTTATTTCTCATGAGGTCATGAGTTCAAATGCCCGATTGGATTTAGGTAAATTCGTTTTGTCATGATAATAAGCAACAATTGAATGCCTCGGCTACTCTCGCCTAAACATATTTAATTCTCATAGTAAATTAAATTTATAGGTGTATAAATAATTTAATTAATCCAAACTATTCCAAAAATCGGTGACATTTAAAATATCTGTCCTTTCCCTTTTCTCAGAGATAAAGTTCATCTATCCGTTGTCAAAAATTCTTTCCTCCTGTTGAGTACCGGATCTTTAATTGGAATTTGGGAAACATCATAAAATAGAAAAAAATAAAACCCATGAACCTATGTAAAATATTTTACGGACTTGCGGACGCACAAAAAAAATTGTATCGTTGAAAGGTTACAACTGGGCTATGAAATCATGTCTATTGCTAGGGGCTGTGCAACAGAGGCCTATAAATAGTCCCAATCTCATAGAGACACAACGACTTTGTGGTAAAATTTACGATAAAATCGACTCCAGAAAATAGTTCACATGTTTGCTTTATAGGGGTTTCCTGAGCAACAAAAAAGGCTTAAAACATTTATACGAGTACTATATATAAAGTCAATATATTGAATTTGGGAATGAAAATAAAAAACACATGAATTATGTTTTCAAGTGGAGGAAATCATTTGAATATCAGAACAAAAAATGTTGTTTTTTTTGGTATCACGTACATAAGAGGAAGTGGCCATATTCTTTAAAATTCGAATTCAATTTTTAATTGAGGATTCGTACAAATCTGGATATTTTTTTAAACAAAATTATTCAGCGTTGTAGCTACGTTTCATTGAAATTAGACTTCACGAGCAATTTAGATTTTATTATTTTGAATGCCATGAATAAATCAAATCCATTAAAAAATAAAATCTAAATTTCCCAGGAAGTCTGAATAAATCGACGGACACCTTTTATTTATTTATTTGTTTGTTTTTTGACTTCAAGAACTAAGCCCATTTAGTAAGCTCCTGATAATTTTCTTTTTCTTTTTAGGAATGTGTATAGGTGTGTGTGAATTGGTGTAGGGATGAGATTGAGCCGGTTAACAGTAAATAGAGGATTCAAAAAGTGGTTCAGCTTAGATTAATTGCGTGAATATATTTTTTTTTCTAGGATCGTTTTGGTATGGTGTGGGTATACCAATCTAAGTTTGCGACCTCGAAAGTGTGGGGGACAACTTTTGGTTGTCGAAAAACCTCGAAATTTTCGGACTTTTTCCGATTTTTCGCTTATAACTCGGAAACGATCCATATTTGGTAAATAACCGTCCTATAGTAAATTAAAGAGACAAAATTTCGCGTCGAGTAAAAAAATAATGCAAACTTGGTCCAGTAGTTCGATTTTTAATGGGGATCCAAAAAACAGCCCCCGGGATCACTTTTGAATACCTATCCCAAAAATTCGCACTTTTTTATTTTGACCATGAAGGAGCACGTTTTCGGCAAAGATCAGTCTATACATTTTTAAACTAGATTAAATTCGCTAGAATTTAAACAATGTTTCATCTTAATTGCATAATGGTAACCCGTGCCGCAATGAGGTTGAAATTTTGAAAAAATGCGATTTCTTAGAAAAATCTGAGTTTTTCCTTCATAAAATGAAAACCACTCATCCTAGAAACTTGATTCCTATCTCATTGTCTAGAAAATTTTATTGACTTGAACGTTTATTTGGACGACGTTTTTGTTCAAATTCTTAGATTTATAGATATTCAGCATTTTCCATGAAGGAAAAACTGCGATTTTTTTAAACAATGGATCATTTTCTGTCATGGAAAATGCTGGATATCTATAAATCTAAGAATTTTTAATTAAATTTATAAATCTTGAACACGAATCATCTTATATTCGAATTTAAGTTTTTATTCAAAATATATAAACTTTATTGATGTCTCGATTAGATGCCGAATTGGCCGAGTTCGTAGCAAAATTGCGTCATCATTGTGATCGAAATGGAGCGGAAGGCACGCGTGCAAGCCTCGTTCGTGGCAGAAAAAAATTGAACGACTTTAATTCGGATCCTGCACTATCCCTAAAAACAGTTAATTTGAGTATCATGTTACATAGAAACTAGTTAAATGAACTATAGTTTCGGAGGCTAAATAAAACCCTAAGCAATCCTGTGATAAAAATAATTCATTTATAACAGGAATTAGAAGGAAATTGGACAAAATTAAATACACAGAGTTTTTATTAAATGGGCCTTCCTCAGTTGTTGAATTGTTGAAAAGAGTTGAAGGAGACAATAAAAGAGTGTGTCTTCTTCGGAAATTATAAATTTTATTTATAACGAGACTATAGTTTCGAGGGCTTTCCCCTCTTCATCAGGCTATTACAATTCATTCACAGGAATTAATGTATGAGATCCAGCAGAAGACAATCATCTTTTATTGTCTCCTTCAATATATAAAAATTCTGCTACACTCGGCACAAAAACTTTCAATTTAAGTTGAAAAGAGTGATAAAATAGGCCACTGAGGAAGTAAAAATAAATTGACAAAACGTCTGGCCCATTTAATAAAAACTCTGTTTTTTTAATTTTGTCCAATGACAACCTTTTGTGATTTTCTTAGAAATTTAAAATCTATTTGTTTCGGCAATTTGAATTATTATATTTGAAGATTTTTTATTTGGGTTTGGCCGAGTGGCTACTGTACTGCTTATGGATCAAGAAGCCCCGGTTCAATCCTAGCTAACAGCAAAAATGTAACCCTCTATAACCTGATCACTATACACCAATTCACAGGCACACACATAAACACATATAGGTGAGTAAATCCAACTTATTATGCATTTTTTACCTAAAATTCTGAAAATATAACTTTATGGAAACCGGATTTAGGACATAAAACCGGAAATTGTGGTCCCCAGAGGCCAACAAGTGATCCAAAATCCATTGGTCAGTGCGTATGTATATGTATGTTCCCCCCTGCGTTTCGCAACCATAAGTCTCAGAGCTACGAAATTCGAAACTTAAGCTTGATATAGGGTAAAAGGAGTACATCAAGCTTTTGGTTGAAATCAGAAGGCCGGAAGTGGACATTTACATGAATGATTTTTAGGTTTATTTTGATTTTCTCAAAAACGGCTCTGTAGCGGTCCGCTCTTGCTCATGGCGACGAGCCTTGAGACACGGCCGCTAGATGACTCAGTCGGATCGTTGCGTCGTTTTTGCATGAGTGAAATATTATCACCCATGCTATAATTAAAGCGACTCGATTCGACTGGGGTAGAGAACGGACCCGGACATTCGAATCTGGAGGGGCCAAACGCCAACCAGCAGCCCCTCCCCTGCACACACCCTATATGAACACGCAACCTACAACCTGCACTCAACAGATTGTTAGGACCCCATCGACTTGATGGGGGGCGCACAAAGCACCACACAGCACTCACCTCACGAGAGCCCTAACAAAATCTGGTGACCGCCCGACGTGATTGCAAAGCAAGCAGCCTCTTGACCCGCCAGCTAGGTGGATAGAGCCTTGCCCGGCTGACTTAGTCGGTAATCGGCAATCACACAAGAAACAAAGGGTGTGGTGTAGCGGCCCGCTCTTGCTCATGGCGACGAGCCTTGAGACACGGCCGCTAGATGACTCAGTCGGATCGTTGAGTCGCTTTTGCATGAGTGAAATATATTCACCCATGCTATAATTAAAGCGACTCGATTCGACTGGGGTAGAGAACGGATTCGGACACGCGAATCTGGAGGGGCCAAATGCCAACCAGCAGCCCCTCCCCTGCACCACACCTATATGAACACGCAACCTACAACCTGCACTCAACAGATTGTTAGGACCCCATCGACTTGATGGGGGGCGCACAAAGCACCACACAGCACTCACCTCACGAGAGCCCTAACAATAGGCTCCAACGATTTTCTTAAAAATTAGTGTATTTATCAAGTGTCTTACTGTTTTTGAGAAAATAAAAAAAAAACGAAATAAAGGAAGGCGGTGTAAATTAGTAGTGTCGCGATGACTTCAAATAAATGAAAATGTGAAAGTCGTGTGGTGAACACACCAGTTGATTATTTAATCTTTTTTGCATTTTCAAAACCACAAATATCTTTCATTCTGCCATTTTGTCCGCCTCCGTGGTGTAATGGTCAGAATAACTGACTGGCAACCCGGAGGTCTCGGGTTCGATTCCCGGCTATACCCAGACATTTTTTCTGTAAGTATAGGGTCTGGTAATAAAAATTAAGTGGGAGATAAATTTAACCGAATTTATCGCGCGGAGAATTTACCACTGCTCGAATCCCCTAAAACCTTAGTAAATTGGATATTAAATTGTATCTAAGTTTCTGAGATTGGCTCGTGATCCCGGCTTCTTTTCCTTCTACTCTGTTCTTTTCACGATTGAGGGGCCAGCCCATACAGGCCTTTAGGGGATCCACCTTCTGGTGTATCTCCTTCTCTCATCAATATCATTAAAAAAAAAAAAAATTTCTAATGTCTTAAGCCAGGCCTGGGCAACCTGAATTGCACCGCGGCCCGCATTGATGACTTAAAAAAATTTCCGAGGGCTGCACATTTATAAAAATAATGACAATTTTTCCAATATTTTTTTTTTTTCGAAACCTGGCTTTACTACGAATTTCGTATTTATAAATTTTTATTGTAAGTGATTAATTTGAATGCAAGGATAAACTGAAAGTGTTCAATCAGTATAAATTTGAAAAAAAAAATAATACTATAATACAAGCAGATATGAAATGAAAACATCCATTGACCAACAACAAAATATATTTGTATGGAAATGAACATAAAAATATCAAAATTATTAGTTAAATCGCATAAAAGAAACAATATTTCAAATTTTATTTCAAAATAACAAACAAATATGAATGGCTTTTTCTTTTTTTACATGCTTTATATTAGCTTCACCTGTATGTATTTATCCATCTATCAATGTGACATTTGTTCTGTTAAATTCCGCAAACATTTCCCTATAAAAATAATTATTTACCTATTCAATTTAAATGAAATTATAATGAAGGACACTCGATGGTGGAGAAGTTATCTCCGGAATCGAAGCAAAAATATAATGTATACATTAATTAATGTAAAATAATTGGTTTAATAAAATTTATAAAAAAAAAAAAAAAAAAAAATGAAATTATAATGATTGGGGTGAAAGATGAAAATGGAAGGACCAATCGACTTGATTGGGGAATAATGGAATTGAAATAATTATCGGAAAAGAGGTTTTTTTATCTAATTAGATTTTTCCTCTTATTAAAAACAAGGACTAAAGATGAATAAGGACACTCGATGGTGGAGAAGTATTCTCCGGAATCGAAGCAAAAAATACAATGTATACATTAATTAATGTAAAATAATTGGTTTAATAAAATTTATTATGAAATTATAATGAATGAGAGGAGGGGATTGGATTGGGATTTTTTAACCAATCGACTTGATTGGGGAATAATGGAATTGAAATTAATTATCGGAAAAGAGGTTTTTTTATCTAATTAGATTTTTCCTCTTATTAAAAACAAGGACTAAAGATGAATAAGGACAATCGATGGTGGAGAAGTTATCTCCGGAATCGAAGCAAAAAATACAATGTATACATTAATTAATGTAAAATAATTGGTTTAATAAAATTTATAAAAAAAAAAAAATGAAATTATAATTCTTTATATTATCTATAGGATGATATTGGGAATAGGAGAAGGGAAATAATGGAATTGGAATAATTATCGGAAAAGAGGTTTTTTTATTTAATTAGTTTTTTCCTCTTATTAAAAACAAGGACTAAAATGATGAATAAGGACACTCGATGGTGGAGAACTAATCTCCGGAGTCGAAGCTCAAAACAATGTATACATTAATTCATGTAAAATAATTGGTTTAATAAAAATGAAATTATATATATTTTTTTATTTATTTAATGTCACCGGGAACAAAGCCCATTTAGACAGCACATAAGTAGAGTGTTAGTAGGGTTAGTGATGGAGCCGAGTTTTCCAGCCGGTAGAAGTTTTTATTTGCCAGCTAGGATCGAACCTCGGACCTCCACCTCAACATCGTCATAATCGATCGATGCCGAAGCGAAGCCACTGCGTTAGCTGACTGAGCTACCCGACTCCCCAAATGAAATTATATAAATATAATAAAAATAAATACATTTCATTATGTTAAATTCCCCAAAATTTTCTCTATAAAAATAATTAAGACTAAAAAAATAAATTATATTTTAAAATAAAAATAATTTTTATAAAAAAAAAAATAAAACCGACTTCAAAAAAATTGAATGCAACAAATAAAATAATATTAACTCAAAAATAAAATAATAAGAACTCAAAAATAAAATAAAATGCACTAAAAGGTTTAAATAATGATCTAATTTAGTTAGAACTAAACGACGAAATTTTTACATGAAATCACTTTTTGAAGTCGGTGCTAAACATATACATTTTATGAATCGCACTCGACGGATCTTACTTAGTACGTTTGGCGGGTAAGCTCGCTTATTTAGTTTGTTTAGGAACGACTTCAAAAAGTAATTTCATGTTAATATTTCGTCGTTTAGTTGTAACTAAATTGGATCATTATTTAAACCTTTTAGTGCATTTTATTTTATTTTAGAGTTATTATTATTTTATATGCCGGGCTTCGCAGCTGGTTCTGGTTAGTTAATATTACGAGAAGGGCCCGGATGTATAGTATTAATGTGGTGTGCATAAGTACAGGCCAGATTTCTGATATAATATTTAATGTATTATATTGCTTTACTATTTATGGAACAAAGGATTGATTGTAAACCCTTTTTTATCCATTCCTTGCCTTGATCACTTTTATAAGTGATGTGTGTGATCAGATAATTTGTTGATTAAGTCATTAAACAAATACGATTCATGATTTTTTCCCCTAATTGAATAATCCTATTAGCTTCGTTTTGCAAGACAAACTCTGTTATGGTGAACTCTAATACCTTTTCTAATTAGTATAATAAAAGAGTAGACCGCATGTATAAAATGGTCAATAATCTTTTATTGCCAATATAATTTGTATCTCTTTTAATCGTTTATCGATTTTTTGAAATTAATTTATATCCTTTTATCTTTTAATGTCTAACTTATTTACAAAAACCACTTTGTTAATTTTGGCTGTTAAAATCAGTCTGTCTCTTATTACTTTCATTTAAGTACCTATAGGAGGCTATCTTGGGAAACTAACTTTTTGAATAATAAATTATAACTTCCAATTTTTGAATTCTCTTTAGAAGTGTAATCGGGGCCTTTTGTAGCTAGGTAAGTAGGTATAAGTTTCTACAAAAATTCGCTTTTTATGATCTCCAGGCTTCCACTGAATTTGGTCTCAATAACTCAAAAATACTTTTAAAAAGTGAAATTTCATTATAGTGATGAGAGAAGGACTCAATCACTATTAGAATTTCTCGTTGGATCGATCACTAAACAGATTTCTATAGGTATATAATATTATAGTAAGCAACCGGAGCCCCAGCCAATTCATATCATTGCAATTCTGCTATTATTTTTTTTTTCTTAATAATTAAGGGGCTTATCATCAAAACTAGAATTATTAGTATCAAAATGTCTTTTAAACAGAGACATTAACATGAATTTCTATCATGTTTCTCTTTACATAATTAATTATGAAGACTCCACGGGAAGAACGGGTTAAGTCACATTTCGTAAATTTTTCAGGAGAGCAAATTTAATCTTTCAATATTAAAAAAAATAAAAATAAATAAATAAACTTAAAACACCCCGATCGATTGTAAGCAACATAGAGCATTATGTCAAATTTATTTTTTAAAAAGCACCTAGATTTCAGGAACGATCTTTCTATTTCCACTAAAAATAAAAACCTCTCTATCTCGGTAACTTATTACCGTGTTATTTGAAAGTAATTTCAACTGGCTTGTATTGACGATGGCTGGCCACCAGAATGGGTGATAAACTCATTTTGGAAAAATGGGTTTAACCCGTTCTTTCTGTGGAGTTTTCATGTTCAAAATAAAAACAATGGTAATTGAATAGATTCGTAGCCACAATAATGAAAACGAAATTTCGAACATTCTGCTTGATAATATACTGCTGTGTTGAAGTTTTTTTTAAGATGAATGCATTTAATAGTATTTGACGTTGGCGTGCCATATTTTTGTATTTTACGCTCCGAATGCTGTTTATCGTGATATCTCTTCGCTTTTTTTTACTAAAAACTAAATATAAAGGGAATAGAATTTACGGTGTTACAAAAAATTGAAGAATGGAAAAATGTTTAACTTTAAAATTTAGAACCCAAGTCTCATGACTTATTTGACACAAACTGTTTTTTTAAAGAGAATATATTCAAAAAATCGACCGGATTTAATTCAGTTTCGAAAACAAACAAACAAAGGAAATTCGTCATTTTAGAAATCCAGGCTTACCTCTGGCACATTAAATAGGGCTAGGGGTACACATACCTCTAGGGCTAGTAGTAAGTATCTATTCCTCAGGTTGAGAACCATCGTTATAGAGCAGAGCTTCCCAACCTAGGGTCCGCGAAAATTTTTAATAGAAAGTACAAATATTTATTTATGAACATTTTTAAAATCTCGAGAAGAGTTGATCGATATCAGATTAGATAATATACTTGATGTGGAATATAATTAAAAAAGTATTTCAGAATTTTGGATAAGGCGACAGCAAGAATATCCGTCTATTGTAAAAGAAGCCTTGGTAATCGTAATTCTTTTTGTGACTATATACCTATGTGAAACATCATTTTCGTCATTACTTTTAATAAAAAATAAGCACAGATCATGCCTTCCAGGGAGACTTTGGAAGATTCCTTGCGAGTTAGCATTTCTGCAAATGAACCAGATATTGATTTGTTGTGTAAAAAATCATACAACCGCAACCATCTTATTAAATTGTTTTGTGAGCTTCATGCTATGTATAATTTTTCTTATTTTATTTTTAAAAACTGTTCTTAAGTAAGTTACTATTCTTTGATAAAATATAAACATGGGAAATAAGAATTTTGACCACTAAAATATGTACAACTCTCGATAATTTGAAATCCAAGGGACTACAAGAAAAATTCGAATTATTAAGAGTTTTTATTATATTTTTGAAAATATGTATGAGCTTACATAAATTTTATATATAGCATCAAGTAAAAAAGTAAAAATAATGAAAATGACAAAAAAGAACAAAAAATTACATATGTATTAACATTGCAATAGATAATAACATACCTAATTAAAAAAAATGAGTAAACATAGCTAGGAAAAATTCGAATTATAAAGAAGGGGAGTTGCCTAGTTTGAATTATAGAACGTTCTCTCCCTCTTGTAACGAAAAAGATTTCGAGTTATCGAGCATATCAAAATACACAGAATTTTTTCGATTTACCGAAGTTAACAGCTGAAGAGTTCTAATTATTGAAAAATTCGATTTATCGAGGTTCGAATTATTGAGAGTCGACTGTATTTTTTTTCGGGGGTCCGCTGATTATTTTTTCCAATTTAGAGTGCCGTGGCATGAAAAAAGGTTGGGAAGCACTGTTATAGGGAGTTAAAAAACTCTGAAACTAATTAGGAAGCCGAAAATTTGTATCTCACTTCTTAAAAATATTTAAAATGATGACTGCTTTTGAGTAGCATGTACCGAGCATATCAACTAAAAAGTATAAAGAAGTTAAAACAATTCATTTTTAGCAATAGGAAAAAAAGGAATGACAAGACCCCATTTTGTATTTGATATGCATCGCTTTCACTTGCCGGTTTTCGAATCAATGACACGTGCTTACTAATCTGAATTGGTTGCTGATGGCACATGATAAGTCAGCTAGATAGAGGAAGGCACACAGACGCCCAGCCTAACACTCGGACAGGGACACACACACACACACACACACAGAGAGAGAGATCGTCTTGTGTATGTGTGACCGTGTTGTGTCTGCCGGCTGTGTCTGAGGATATGTATGTATTCGCTTGTCTGCTGTCGTGACCATATTTGAATCTGGACTTTTCAATCGCAATCATGTCTCTAGCCTTTCAAAAGCTCTTGCACTGTCGAGCTCATAAAAACAAATACAAATATTTATCAGATGGCTCTTTTAGATTCATCATTAGAAAAAAAATTACATTTGAAATATGTCAATTTTTCAACTCTCCTTTTCAAGATTGACGTTCACTAAATAAAATGCAAATGATCTATCACGATTATTATCAATATTATTCTACCATAATGTAACTCTCACTTCTACCGTGCTTTTATCATTTGCTTAACACAGGGGTTTTCTCTTAAGTTCAATTTGAAATTAACTGCAACGGATCGTTACTCGACTTTATCCATAGTCATTTCAAATATTAAGTGCCTGGAGCACCGACTGATGCTCGGTAACTTTTTGCCTCTAAATAGCTTAAGTTTCAAATTTCAAGGCTCTGCGACTTACCGAAGACGATTATGAATGATTAAAATATTTATTTTACGACACTTAATTTACACCCCGTTTCTTTTTTTTTTTCAATCGGATTAAAATCTATACACGGGGAGTCGGGTTGGCTCAGTCAGCTAACGCACTGGCCTCGCTTCGGCATCGATCGATTATGACGATGTTGGAGTGGGAGGCTGGGGTTCGATCCTGGCTGGCAAATAAAAATTTCTACCGGCTAAAAACTCGGATCCCTCACTAACACTACTACTTATGTGCTGTCTAAATGGGCTTTGTTCCCGGTGACATTAAATAAAAAAAAATCTATACACTACTAATAACTCATGACAATTGATAAGTACACCAATTTTTAAAAAAAATCCTTAGTGCCGTTTTTGAGAAAATCAAAAAAAACGAAAAATCTTTCATTTAAATGTCAACGTCCAGTGTTCCGATTTCAAGCAAAAGCTTGCTCTAGCCCTTCTAGCCTATATCGAGCTTAAGTTTCGAATTTCGTAGCTCTGAGACTTATGGTTGCGAAACGCAGGAGGGGGCTACATACATTCTTACATACATACCCATTTTGGCCTCTAGGAACCACAATATTCAGTTTTATGTCCTAAATCCTGTTTCCTACTATTAAGGGCATCGATTCCTTCTACCCAGACGTTACAAAATGAAATTAACTTTTTACAAGCTCTTAAAGAGTCAGGACCCCGGCGGGCGATCGCAATACTTCACATTACTATATTCTATAGAATATAAATGTGAATGTAAAAACCCAGAGGTTTTTTTTAAATGGGTCAGACGTTTCGTCAGTTTATTCTGACTTCCTCAGTGGCCCCATTTTATCACTCTTTGTCAAAAAACAATTTCACTATAACACGGAACATAATTAATCTTTCTTTAACATGTTTTTGTGGAAAAAAAAAATTAATTGTTAAAGAAAAATCGCTTCCAAGTTTGTTGATTAATTTGAGACAAGAGTATGTTAAAGAAAGATTAATGATGTTGTGTCTTATAGTGAAATTATTTTTTGACAATGTGTGATAGAATGGACCACTGAGGAAGTCAGAATAAACTGACGAAAAGGCTGGACCATTTAATAAAAAACGTTCTGTTTTTAATCTTGTCCAGTTCCCTACTATTCCTGTGACTAATTTACTATGGATGCGAATGATGCAACATTAATAAGATTATTCCTTTATTATTCATCCGATAAACCGATCAAATAAATAAATTTTAAAGATTTAAAAAAAAGTAGGTACTAATTTGATATAAGCACCAAATGTATCACAAAGTCTAAATAACATTTGGTCCTGATTGCGGACAAAAAGCATAGAATTTTGATATACGAACCAATAGTTTTACTGGTCCTAATGAATAACCGTTTAAAATTCTTCCAAATTGGACATTTAGCTTATAGTTTTATCGAGGGGTGAACCGCGACCTAAAATCGTGTACACCTACTTCCACTTCCACTTTCATTTCCAAGTAGAAGACAATAGATGACAATAGATTATCTAATGAATCCCAAAGTAATTCCAAGTGATCCCAAAGAAGGTGCACCTAATTCCAATCGCGGTTCACCCCTCGGTTTTAATTTTACAAACCTCTAATTTCGGGTAGTTGGTTTTTGCTTAAATTGTATTATCATCGAAAACACGTAGGTATCGCGTAAAATTTTCAAAAAAATTACCTCTTTAGAAGTAAGACACATTTCGATTAAAATATTTTTTCTTATACAGACAGATAAATAAAAGCACAGACAACCAAATTAAACAAAAACTTGTAATAACAAAATCTACAAAAAACACATTATTTTAAAATTAATTCTATCAATTATTAGAAAAAAAGGGTCGTATTCAAAGATACGTGTGCATTTGATCATTTTATTTTCTTGGAACGCTTTCTTTCATAGATCATATTTCCATATCAACCACGATTACGTGGAACCCAATAAAGATCTGTGGCATTTTAAATGTGATTTGAAAATTGGATGTCAAGCAGTGAAACAAAATAAAAAATATGTGAAATTTCACATCAAAAATGTTTTCGCAAATATCACCCTCTATAAAGAAAAAAAACACCAATTGATGACTAGAAAGTTCTAAAAAAGCTTTTCCCTATATATATATATCATGTTGGTTTTTAATCAAAGAGATTTAATTTATTTTCTTGTCTCTGTTTATCAATATTAATTAAAGACTTATAATGAAAAGAGGCATGTCGTTACAAAAATAAACCAGTATAATTATGAACGAAGTTTAAATTAATATTCAAATTGTAAGCTGATTTTAGAGCATTTTTTTTCTATTTTTTTTTCTATCTTATTATATATTAATTCAATTCTTGTATATGTACTATATATATAGTGAATCGGTTTCTCAAAAAGCCTCATAAGATTTCGATGAAAATCTGGTGATTGGTTTTTTTCTTAAAGTAATTATTCACAGGTGGATGAGTCAATAAAAATTTATAATTACATTTTTTTCAATTTTCTTTTTAATAATTAATTTTTTTTAATTTTAAAACCAACTTCTTAATAGTTCATTACAAATATTACTTTATATTAAAATTAGAAAATGTAATTAATTAGATAACTGTTAATTAATTAAAAGAAAAAAATATTTATTCTAGGTATTCAAAATGGATTGATGTAAAGGCTGCCCTAAGATAATGAAAGCCACTAATTCCGAATAAAATAAACTGCAACGGACCGTCGATAGGCTTTATCCATAGTCATTTGAAATATTAAAATGTTCATTCCTTAATTGTTATCAGAGACGCGCCAAGACCCTTTTGCGCCGTCGTGTGAAATACTGATTGGCGCCTTTATATGCACTGAGCCCAAATTACTGCGGCCACAACATTTTTCCACGTTTCAAGTTTTTTTTTTTTTTTTTTTTTTTACAAAAATAACTAATAGGGCCAATAGTTTCAGCCGATTTTAAGATAGATATTTCGAAAATATAAATCAAAAAAAATTTAATGCTTGATTACAATATTTCATCATACTTCATATATTATGTAGTAACGTAAGAGTGAATTTAAAAGAGGTTGAAAATGTGAATCTTTTAAAATAACAGACGCTTGTAGGTGAATTCAAATTGTCTTAATTTTAAAAATAAATTTGTTCCTTATTTCTTTTTGCTTAAAATTTTTATGGTTCTTGAGAAAAATTATTTTGAAATTTTTTGCCATCTCGCTTTCCTGAGGTAAACCCGTTGCTCCATCTGACCACTTGGCATTTTCCCGACACAATCATGTTTAAACCTGTCGCTGCCTGTAGCATCATTAGCCAGTCATTCAACAGCCACACCTCGAATCATGGGAGCCCCTGCTATATAGATAACTGATTTGGCAGAGCAGTTAAGGGTATGCCTACCCTACAAAAAAAAGGCGCAAGCCATTTCTTTCGAATAAAAATCTCCCAATTATAGAAAACAGTTTCGGCTTTAATTAGATAATGCCATATTTAAATTTAATGAGCTGTAATGAGCATAAAATGTATGAATATAAATACAAAAACATAAAAAATTATAAAAAAAATTAGTTCTTACAATATTTGCAAACTCAATACATTGAGTGCAGACAGAGTTGTTATGTATTGTCAAACACAATGAATTCCTCTCTTTTTTTAATTTATAAATTTTTGGACAGCCATCTCTCCTTCATCAAGATTTATACTTAAAATCAAAAATAGCCATCGACTCTCACATCTAATACGTGAGAAAAAACCACTCTATATTGCATTTTTGACCTTTTGATTATTATTAGAACCATTGCTGAAGAAATGGAGAAATCGACTTAAAATCAAAAAAATAGCCATCGATTCTCATCTAATACTCGAGCAATAACCATTCTACACTGTATTTTAGACTTTTCGATTATTATTGGCCTCATATTCTTCCACAAAAATCTATTTTCTCTAATTCTATAAATAATTTCCTAATATATGTGTCGTATATCCAAGATTTGTTTAATTTCTAAAGTTCAATCTCTTGATGACATAGCATTGACCTTAACTCATCACTAGAACTCACTCCATAGTAATACCTAGGGAAATTGTTTTTATTGCGGTCCTTTTCATTAACAAATACTGTTCATATTAAGCTGTATATTTTATGAAAATTACTGGCGCCTTGACAATTAAAAGACAGTACCCGCTAAAGGTACAACCTCTGTAGTCCGCGGTAGACCCTTGTATCGTAAAAATAGGGATTGGGTCGGAGTTAAAGGTATCTGTGGATGCGGGTCTTGAAAGACTGAACGTTATATGACTGATCGAATTGCCGACCTAAAAAGCATATGATTTTCATCGAAATCGTTAGAGTGGTTTTCGAGAAACCGATTCTATATATAGTCGTATATATAAGAATTGCTTATATAATAAGATAAGATAAAATACAATTTATAAATATAACAATCTACACATTAACCATTAAGTGAACGATGTGAAAACCTTCAACCTTTCAAGACTTTCGAGGACAATACTTAAATGACGGGTCGATCGGGATCGATCATTTGACGTGTCCATAAGTAAATACGTATATAAAATTTGTATTTGAAAGATTGGAAGAGAATTCATTATCATTGAGTTTAATTTAAAACGTTTACATTTGAACTTATTCACTCTGACTAATTTTAAGTTAATTTAATATGTTTATTGATATATTGTTATGTGGGTGCGGGTTTGATCACCGTAAAGGTAAACTTAAAATTTTCTAATAAATACTCAACGTTTCAGTTAGTGAAGTCGTCAACGATTGCTAATTTTAGCAAAAATCAAACAAGATTTTAGAAATCCGTCAAATAAATTAATGATAACACTAG
Source organism: Forficula auricularia (assembly GCA_024734495.1). Classification (NCBI taxonomy): domain Eukaryota; kingdom Metazoa; phylum Arthropoda; class Insecta; order Dermaptera; family Forficulidae; genus Forficula; species Forficula auricularia. The sequence continues at coordinate 8,849,347 of JALMQS010000816.1, read as the reverse complement.
AAGTAAAGTATTAAAAATGTTTTTTAATTTTATCTAAAATTTTCACAAGGTTCAGAAAAAGACACGGAAACTTAATATTTCGATTTTTGAGTTGAAACTTTGTTAGTAATTTCAATGATTGACATTTATTTCTTCTTAAACTACCTATGGTATAAACGTCAAATTTAGCAGACCTGTTTTATTGGTCAAACTGATTTAGACTTTAATAAATTATATTGTATGGGATATTATATTACAGACATTGTTTTTCGACAACCAGTTTTCTTATTTAATCATCACACAAATTATTTATTATTTGTCCCTGGCGGACATAGCGTTGTTGTAATTTTTTTAGTTAAAAGCGGATAATTTATATTATTTTAAATTTTAAATTCAAGTAATAAGGTCAATTTTTATTTGCATCCAGAATTAAATAAAATTGAAATTAAATTTTTTCTGTTTGACAAAGTTTTTATCCGCTCCAGTTGATCACAAAGCTTTGAACAATTAAAAATAATATTAATATAGGTACATCCTTCCTTCTTACCATAAACCATTTTAATCCCTGAAGAAGAAGGGATGATCTTCCGAATCGTCGGGTTTTTTAAGAGGATGAAAATGACGTTCTAATCAATTTTTTATTAGGAAATTTACACTAAAAACAAGCTGGCAACAACGCATTTATTTAACCTAAAAAGTGGATTAACTTTTTTTGACGTTTTTCTGCTTCACCCATTGTCGCAACACCTTTCAATCGCTTATTAAGAACTTTTTGTTTTATAAATCTCCCTTTATAATGTACTTTATCTAAAATTTCCATGTTAAAATATATAAAAGCTCGGACAGTGTTGTCAGATTTGCCAAAAGAGCAAGGGATTAGCTAGTAGTGGTACATAAACAGCAAAAAGTTTTGGTTTTATGAATTATGAATCCTTATTGTCTGTACTATATCATATTAACTTTTTGCTAGTATTATCGCAAAACAACTACCTTAATAATATTTGTAGAAATCATGTGTGTTTTTTAAAATTAAAAAACTAATTAATTACTAAAAGAAAAAGATAAAAATATAAATTTTTATTGACACACCCATCTGTAAATAATTTCTTTAATTAAAAAAAAAACAGTCAAATTAACGTTACCCAAAGATGAGACTTTGATATATCGATTTGTCCACTCCAAAAAACTCCTACTCCGTGATTTTTATCAAAATCGATGGAACCGTTTTCGAGAAACTGATTCTATAGATATATATATATATTATATAGTACATATATAAATATATTAAAAATTAGTCATTTAATATAATAAGATTATTCTTTTACTATAAGCTTATTTTTTCTGTTTTTTTTTAATTATAAATTTTAATTACAGTTTTTATTTCATTCACCGGTATATATTTATTAGATATACTAATGACATTTTTGTTTGCCGGAAATTTAATCTCTAAAGATCAAGATATGTACTGTTATTCATCACACTAAATCCGTCGATACATTGATCCCTTGGACCTGTTTTTCGTTTGATTCAACTTTTTGTTTCGCTAGTAAAAATGGTGGAGTGAAATTCGATCAATATTTTTTAAATGGGATGCTTCCCATATCATGATTAAAGAATTTGCATTTTCATTCCCACGCACACTTGATAATGATAAAAATTAGCGGGCTTTATCCTCGTCTACCAAAGGTTATCTCATTTTTATACTATACTGGTATATCTCAAATAAAACACAAAGAGAATTACTTTTAATAAATATAAAGAGACTACCCTTAAAAAATACGTAATTGTGGTTTTATTTTTTAATGGATAAATATTTTAAAAAAAGATGAATTTCAGGTGAAAAGCATCTTCTCAAAAAACATGAATGTAAAAAATAAATAAATAAACAGCAACGGATCGTTGCTAGACTTTATCCATAGTCATTTGGAATATTAATTGAGTTTTTATATAAGTATAGTAGTATAGAGTATAAATATACAATTGGATGTTGATGAAGGCAGTCCAAGGAGGTTGTAAAAAAATAAGACTATATCAGTTTTATTATTTTACATTTATTCGATAACCGACGTTTCGGAGATTTACTCTCTCCTTCTTCAGAGTAAATCTCCGAAACGTCGGTTATCGAATAAATGTAAAATAATAAAACTGATATAGTCTTATTTTTTTACAACCACTTTGGACTGCCTTCATCAACATCCAATTGAAATATTAATGTTTATTCCTTTATTATTAATTATATATCATTGGCTATTTGAAGTCCATGTTGTGTTAAAATAAAAAATAATGATCGATTCTTATCTATAATTAGAGGAATAACCTTATTACATTTCATTTTTGATGTTCTAAACATCAGCTATATTAAACCGATCAAATGAATAAAAAAAAGTACTATCTTACTCTAGGGTAAAGTAATTTAAAATATAATTTACTAAAAACTTTAAATAACCTTTTTTTGTGGTACTCATAGTAGGTACTTAATTAAAATTTTAAATTTAATCAAAATTTATGGATTTTATCTTTTTAATTAAAATTATTTTCGAGAAAATTGACTTCTCATTACTTTAATTAATTTAATATAATGACATAGTGTGTTTAAGCCTATTTTAAAGAAAATCATTCAAATTAAAAATATAGAATCCATAAATCTAGGGGCCCTAGCTCTTCCTCATCCAAACAACCCTATCCTCGCCCTTTGGACTCTCTTCTTTTGATTTGGTCCAAGGGCCTAGATTTTCATTTTTTGATCCTCCTCCCATTTTAGACAGTTAGTTTTTGCATTTTTAGTCTTCTACGTTTCCCACTGATTATGTATACAAAATTTGGTTGAGTTTGCCCCAAGAGCCTAGATTTTCATTTTTTGATCCTCCAATTATATTTCTAATCTTCAAATAACAGAGAAAATTTTGAATTGATTTGAAAATGATTACCTATAATTTTTTTGAAAATATGGCTATCTTCTTGGCAAAAGATTAAAGCCACTAGAGCGCTGCCACCTATATCTAACTAAGTAAATAAAATACGCCTCCGTAGGCCCAACCAAACACTATTTTATTATTATAGTAAATAGATAAGAAGATATGTTTATATGTCAATATCAGTGGTGTCATGGTCCCGTTACTAACATATATTTCCAAAATTTTCCTGTGGATGATCCCCAGATCCCCCAGGCCCCCCGCAATTTCAGCGTTCCGGCAGTGCTAAATTCGCAATGACACCACTGGTTATATTCTAGTAAACTGTATAAATGTATATCGTATGAATGCTAAAATAATAATATAAATTGTAATATTTTTAGAAAAACAGATATTTTATCCCACTTTGAATTACATCACTACTCTTAATTGACTTAAATAGGTTCTTGAAGGAGACAATAAAAGAGTGTGTCTTCTGCTGGAATTATAAATTTTATTTATAACGAAATTATAGTCTGGTAATAAATAAAATTTATAATTCCAACAGAAGACACTCTTTTATTGTCTCCTTCAATATTCACATACAAATTCTGCTACCCTCGGACAAAAACTTTCAATTTATATAGGTTCATTTATTGAAGAAGACAATAAAAGAGCGTGTCTTCTGCTGGAATTATAAATTTTATTGTAATAGACTGATGAAGAGGGCAAAGCCCTCGAAACTATAGTCTCATTATAAATAAATAAAATTTATAATTCCAGCAGAAGACACACTCTTTTATTGTCTCCTTCAATATATAAAAATTCTGCTACTCTCGGCAAAAACTTTCAATTTAAGGTTCATTTATATTTGTCTTTTTTTTAGAAAGAGGGCGTTAAAATCACTTTTCAAGGTGGTTTTCAAATCTGAACTCTTAATTTTAAATAAAGTTGAAGTTTAATGTTGTTTTAGTTGATTATTGATTAATTTAAAATAATATAATTTTAATCTCTATCTTATATAACTATAAAATGTTTTTTTAATTTAATAATTTTTACTACTCTGGTTCAAAAATTCGAAATTATGTTTCCACTGGAAATACATGTTTTTATCCGATAAGACCATTTTCAGTGAATGGTATTTCATTTCTATTATATCCAATTATCATATGCCTATTCATGATATAAACCTTTAGTATTATACATTGAATGTATAAATTGAATGAAACCCCCAATGTTTATTCCTAAGTTATTAAACTGTTTCAATTCGATAACCAACCAATAGATTTCGTTTGAATGAACAAATTATGCATCTTCATTCATTGAGGTTGCATTTCAATTACTTTGTATCGATTAACTAATTTGGAAACCTCAGAGAGCCAGCTTTATTGCTAGTTTGAAAATGTAAGGAATCCAAAGTTGCCCGGGCTCCCTGTCTAATTTTAAGCCCGAGTCGAGGCGGAGCTCCACCCGAGGACTTGGCTCGTTTCCACCGAAATGAATCGATCCCAGGCCCTGAAGTAAAATTGGGCTTGTTAATACGTTTGTATGTTTACTTTAATCCCTCCATTCATCTATATCTATTTATTTTATGCTGTGATCCGCGTTTTAATTACCTAATAAGAAGATATTCCCTTGTTGATACATTCAACGAATATTTAAAGATGATTTTAGATTAAGAAATTAAATATATTTTTACATGCTTTATATTAGCTTCATTTCTATCTATTTATCTATCTATCAATGTGACTATTGTCCTGTTAAATCCCGCAAACAATTCTCTATAAAAATAATTGTTTACCTACCCAATTTAAATTAAATTATATAAAAATAATAAAAATAAATACATTTCATTCAGTTAAATTCCGCAAACTTTCCTCTATAAAAATAAGTAAGACTAAAAAGTAAAAAAATAATATTAAAAAAAAGTAAAAAACATTCTTCTAAAATGTACAAAGTAATGTAATAGTTAATCAAAAAGCGTGGGGCACTTTGTCGAAATTAATTAAAAGTTTCTGCGCCCCACACTTTTTGATTAGGTATTACATTGTTTTGTACTTTTTAGAAACAGATTTTTTAGTTTTTTTTTTAAATATAATTTATTTTTTATATGATACTGTGCAGATTTTAATTTTCACTTTCACTTGGAATGTATTGAAACACCGAAAATAGATGTTTGAGGTCCCTGAAACCAAAAAGACTGCTATGGTCTCTTTATCCCGTACGAGATATCTCTAAAACTGTAAATATCAAGAAAATTAAATTTAGAACTTCAGTTAAATAGTAATCACAAAGTTTGGAATCTAATAGGTGCACCGGAAGTGGTTCTGGCTTCCATTTCTGGGCAGTGGATTTTATTCAATGTATTCATATTAATAGTGATTAAAATTATCTTTTAACTTTATATAATTAAATTTTAGTATTACTTATAATTATATTTTAATTTTTATTAGATTGTTATTAAAATAGCATTTAAGTGAATGTGGTGTACACAAAACACGCCATAATATTTTTAAATATTGTATAAGTCTCTTGAAATGGTGTTTTATAAAAACCATTATTTTTTTGTTCAATTAACCTAGAAATTAAAGATGTAAGTCTACTAAAGAAATGGCGTTGGATAGAAACAACAATTAAATGACTTTTTTCAAAGGCAGAGAGGTTTTACCGATACACTACGATATATACCATCAATACTTAAAACTCGCTCAAAATCAAAACATTACAAACAAAACAAATAGATCCCCCCCCAGTGTGTCGGATTTAGTTAAAATTTCAAGTCATTTCAAAAGATCTGCCTTTTAAAAATCTATTGCCAAATGATTTTTTCCATTAAATTTCCTTATAATAAATAAATAAATAAATAAAACTTTGGCCATCCCGGCAGGGATGTTTTGTTGATTTCTATCGATGACTAAAAAAAGTCAAGTACTTAACTGTAGAGCCTAAATTTTACGAAACTTTGAAGAACAGGTGCCAAATAGTTTGCCTATATTCAGGCGTACGTGCGTACAACACTAGAATTTTTAACTAAATCTGATACATTGGGGGGGGGGGGGGTTCTTGCTCACCTTATCAACTGGGGTATCGTTCTGCCTTTCGTATAAAATAATAAATATTGTCATTTGAAATGTCCTGAAATCAAATTTAACCAGAATGTTCTGAAATGACTTTATTTTACAATGTTTTTGACATCTTCAGTGGTCATTTACCCCTAAAAATGCCTGAATTCGGCAAGTAAGAATTTCACATACAGTTTGAAATATGTTATTTGCATTCTGAAATAATCGTCCAAAATGTTCACTAGCTCTCGCTCTATAAAGGCCTAATTCAATTATTAATTAAATTTCAAAATATTCAATTAAGTTTCTAAAATATACTCAACCCTCTGATTCTCTTTAAATAATGAAATTCTTAACTTTAATTTTCTAATTATTCTCGAATTTTTATTCATTTTTTTCATATAAAAAATAAATTACAATATATATTAAATATTAAGTGTCTAGATTATATAAGAGGATTTTTTAATATTCAATTTTACAGGGAATAGTAAATGGGCGTTGTGAAATCAAGTCTGCTATTTTTTTAAAGATTCGATAATAATTTTTATTCTGTTTAGGTGTTTTGGGGTAATTGGGTCCAGTTGCTATTACCGAATATCTTACAGTTGTCAAGAATTCTAGTACTTGCCAAATTTTATCAAGCAACGACCGTATGATTTTATACTTTTCTAGTGTAAAGTGTGATACTTGTGTCAAATTTGTATCAGTTTTTAAAATAATATAACGTGTGATATCGCCCGACAGAATACAGTCTATTTAAAATAAAGTTTAGTAAAAAATTATTTCTAATTTTTTATTTTTTTATTTTAATTAATTGAATTCACAAAGGTTAAAATCATTTCCAAACACAATCTATTGAGGGTGGGTCTAGTTAATTAATAATGAAATCTAAAGTGGGATAATTAGGTCCGCCTGGAAACTTTATTTGCTTCACGGAAAAACCAATTATTGGGTTTTTAATGGAAAGATATGCTAGATATTGTGGTAATACTAGTATACAATTTTTTTATGACTATTTGATTTAAAAATCAGGGATGATGATGACCTGACCCTGGTTCCAAAATTCAAATATCACTGTTTTTCTTCAAACCTTTTTGCAGTACCTCTCATACCATATCTTATATCGAGGAGGGTCTGAATTTTTAAATTTCGTTTTCATTTATGTCTGATTTGTGGGACCAAGTTACCTCAAAACAGAATAAATAAAGAACGTGAAATATTAGATGGTATTGGTCCCGGTCAACTGGTCAACCAGATAGCAAAAATACAATTTTACTAAGTGAACGCAGCCTATCGCTCTTTCCAGCTGATATTGTTGTAAGGGCAAAAACGAGGGGTGAACCGCGACTTAATTTCGTGTACACCTACTTCTACTTCCACATTCATTTCCAAGTAGAAGGATCAACCATGTAGGGGCATTATCTAATGAATTCCAAAATAAGTCCACATAATTCCAAAGACGTGTACACCTAATTCCAATGGCAGTCTACCCCTTGGTCAGAAGTGTCCAATTAAAATACAATATACGTCATAATTCAAAGTCCATCCAGAATTTTACTTGTTAGATGTTGAAATAATAAAATGTAAAATTACTGCTCAATAACCCCAAAGCACCATAATCTTATAAGTATTTAGAAATTGATTTTCTTTATACAATGAATGATAATAATAATAATACTCTTCATAAGAACTTCAACCAAATCCGTGCTTAATTGTTGGCAGGTCATTTTTTCGAAAACTATTTCGCCTATATAAATAAGGGAAAGTAAAAATAAATGAATTTATTTTTTGTAGAAGGTTTAATAATCTCCTATTTTGTTAATAAATATATTTTTCAAGAAAGTCAATATTTTCGAGATTCGAAGAGAAATTGAAAAACAGAACTTGCGCGCAAATGGAAAACAAAACCAAAAGAAAGAGAATAAATTAGCGGATGGTGAGGTGCTGGTTGCGGACGTCAAGGAGGGATGAAGGATGAAAGAGATGATTCAAAGCATGGAATAATCAAAAATTTTCCATAAAAAATAGGTGGAATTAAACACCTATATTAATACTAAAATATTCTCAAAGAGAGGAACGATAAGCAAAAAGGAAAAATATAAATGAAAATAAGAAATCAAAGAAGTATGTGATATGTAAAAGTGTACTTCAGCAAAACACTGAGATTTAATTCAAACATTAAAGACCAAATAAGAAAGAAATTGGATTGAAAGATCTAGATTAGAATATTTTCCCCAATTAAGGAATTGATTTGGGATGACTTTTATAGAAGTAAATGATTTGGCATGATATAAGGGCGAGTGGTAGTGTCAAACAGTCTTAGGACTAGTGATATTGATGATGAGAAAAGTCTTCGAACAAATTTTAGTTTTGAAACCCAATGATTCTTTAATATAGTTTTTGGCGTCATAGTTTAGTTATCGTACTTCAACACTAACATAAGAAAGAAAAATGATAAATGTATCAAACCTTTAGAAATTTTTTTAAGAATAAATCAAAAGAGCGTCCAATTGAAGTTTATAAAAATGTCATTGAGATCAGTTAGAAAAAATGACTGATAATGAATAGAAAAAAGAAGAGGCATTAATTGAAGAAATTTTCTCTTTGGAAAGAGACAAACTGGTAGAATTTTAGGCTGAAAGTAATGGAGGGTAATAATTTTTTCTTTCTTCACTACCCTTGGGTTGCCTTCCATTACTTTCAGCTGAAGAGGCATTATTTGTGTGAAAAAATAAATGAAATCTTATTTTAGATTTTACGAATAAATAAAACCTTCAAATATAGTCGAATATTGAAAGTTTTGGAAAGTAAAAATTAACACATATCAAATAAGGTGTAATTTATTGGAATCCTTCCTCCTTTCCCTTCAAACCAACGTTTCGGAGGATTCTTCCATCCTTCTTCAGGGTCTATATACCAATATTACAAAATTATAAAAAATCGGGGTTGGTCATCATTCATTTCAACAACAATCATAAAATTATAAATATAAGTAAAAAACAAACAGCCAGATTATCATTAGAAAAAAATAATTCTCTTACTTTCTTTCCTCACTACCCTAACCCTGGGCTGCCTTCCATTACATTCAATTAAAAGTTCTACTAGTCCGTCTCTCTCCAGAGAAAATTTCTTTGCAAATAGTCGAATATCTTCGAGAGAACCGAGGGGGTGGATAAACAAATAATAACCTCTTCTAAATTCTCTCCTTATCAAAAGACAAAAAATAATTTATCTCAAGTATTTCGGAAGATAATATGGTTCGGAAATGGTATTTCAGTCCGAGTCGCAGTTGGCAGCTTGATTATTTTTTTATTTTTGTTTTAAAAAATAAAATAGCTCTAGGCAATCAAAAGTTGAAATGTGAGGAAAAACAGAATTATTATCATGAATCATGACATACAATAGGAGGTTTCCAATTTGAAAATGTACTCATTGTAGTTTCAAATGAAAAAAAAGGATTTATAAATAATAAAATGGTATTTGGATTTTCAATATGGAAAGCTAACTTTTAAAAGCGACAAGTGACAAGTTGCGTCAAATTAGTCTTATTATTGTTCACTCTCTGGTGATGACCATAAATTTTGTATATGATCTATTCATACATTAAAAATGTATACATATATATATACCATATATATGTGAAACTACCTAGTAATCTACTTTTAATTTTATTAAATTTTAAACTTTTAAAAGTGAGAATCAGAAAAATGGTTGAAAATTTCCTTATTACCTATAAATAAGTGGCCATATTTCATTTAAATGAAATTTGAAAGTCAATTTAGCTATCTGCTATAAGAGCTAAAAGCTAAGTCTTAAGAAAATCTCATGAGGTTCATGGGTCATTTATTAGATCCGAGATGTAATGGATTATTTTTAACAATATATCAGAAGAGTTGTTTTTACCCTTTAGAGAATCGAACCCAAGAGCCAAAATTAGCGATTCGGGCCCAATGGCTATCATGTGAAGTCTCTCTGATATAGGATTTATGTACCTCATATGGTAGCCATTGTGCCCGGATCTTTAATTGAGGCACTCGGGTTCGATTCCTGAAGGGGGGAAATCTTCTCTTTTGATATTTAATTAAAAATAATCCATTCCATCTCGGATCTAATAGATGATACACGAACCTCTTGTGGTTTTCTTAGAAATTTAAATGCGTCTCTTTTTATTGGCAATTTGAACTCTTAATATCTTTAGTTCAAATAAGACTGTTTCGAAAAATTGCCTAGAAACTATTATTTTAGATACCAAATAAAAATTGGAAATATTTTTGCAACAAGGATATCAAAAATAAATAATCGAAATTCAGAGAATTTTTTCTAATCATTAATTGTATCCTATTGAAAATAAATGTATTAATCAAATTCGGCGCCATGTCTTTTTCTCTTTTAAGCTCGGAATATATAATTATTAATTGAAATTCATTTTAACTAAAAATTAATACAAAATTAATTTCAAAATGGTGGGCAATAATGAATTCTTGGTACAGTGAGTAATGATGCGATCAATGAAAAAGTCCTTTCCCTAATTCATTTAAAACTTGAAAAAATGCTATTTGCTTAATGCACTTGGCTAAAAGCCCTATACATTTATAATGAATCAAAATACATAATGAAAGTACTATATTTTTTTATCAAACAACTCCAAGAAAACCTCCTAATTATCGTGGCAATTAAAAATATATGAAACCTACGTGTGCACTACATGACTTTCACTTACGGTCCTCTTTTCTTCGAAATCAACATTTTTACGAAGTACGTAAAAATATCAAAAGTAAAAAGGTACGATATTTCTTATTTCTTCTTTTTTGATTGAAGGGTTTTTTAGTCACAAACTAATAAAAGACAATAATTTCAGTTCAGTTCTAGATTTTTTGAACCATTACTTTGGCCGGAATAAAAAATTGATCGTTCAATGCCCAAAACCCCATGTTATTTAGATGGGGAACTTGCATCGCTGTGTGGCACAAGTTAAAATTGAGATAGAGACTTGAAACTTGGGGAATATTTTTTTTTATTTATTTATTTCGAATCATATGATCATCTTTCAGCGTAAAGATTCGAAAATACCCTAAATAACCACCCTAATTGGCATACATCTTCCAGCATTTAGTTCCAGGCACAAGGTTCATAACTACTGGTTCAAAATGCAATAAATAAAAAAAAACAAAAAATATCTCATGAGTAGCTATCCAACAGTTGTAGATAATGAGCTGGAATTCCTCAGAATAATAAACTTCACCTCTCTGCCAACTTTAAACTTTCTAGCTCGCTGACAATTTTGCCAAATGACGAAAATTTACGTAAAATGTACCGAGTTTAGGGATGCAAACGATACATCGATGTTTCAGTAGTGAAACATGAATGTTTACCATCGATGTTCACTATTACAAACCAACTATACGATGTTTTTTACATCAAAGTTCCAAAGTTTGTATAAGTATGCAATAAAATACTTTCCTATAGAAGCAACATCAGTTCCTAGCGAACGTCATTTTTCTAAGGCTGGAGCAACAATAACGCAACAAAGAAACCGTTTGACAGCGAAACGGCTTTCAAGACTATCATTTTTAAATTCAGTTACTAAATAAATTGCTCTGGTTTTGGAAAAAAATCCATTATGAGAGTCGCATGATTATTGTATAACCTTCTTATAAAAAATTAACAACTTAAATCGTATTTTATTTTATACAAAAAAAAAACTATCGATGAAACGATACATAGATGTTTTCTAGGCGGTGTATCGATACGTCGATGTTTTTTTATATATCGATGTATCGATACATCGATGTTTTTTTTACGATGTTTGCTTCCCTAACCGAGTGTTGAAAAAGTTTTCACTTGTTCCTCCAATTCCATAAACTATACTTGTTCTGTCTATAAAAGAAGAAGCGATTAAGCTTGATTGGTTTGAAATCCAGCAGAAGGAAGGCAACTGATGGATTTTCAGGGGATTTAAGTGGCGGCGAATGAACTTCAATTGTCTACGGCTGCTCATCTCTTTGCCATGGGCTCAATAGCTACAATGGGTTGCATAAAACCGAAGGGAATATTTGCCTGAATGAACTAACGTCGACGGGGGAACCCTATCGAACTTAATTAATGGCTTAACAGTTAAACACAATTTGTGTTTATTGTGAAAAGAAATTTATTCAATCCACCTCTACAAATCACCTAATATGCTTTCAACTTTGATCCAAACTTTTAATATTTCCTTACTGTATTAAATTATATTAAAAAAAAAATGATTTTCTTGTATTTTGATTTTATATTACCAAAATAATTATAATTAATTAAAATAACTTTTAGCTCCTCATGTAGTAAATGAAAAAATATTGTTTTATAATACTTCTTTAGAAATAGAAGCAAATACATAGTAAATTTAAAATATACATATAGGTAACACCAAAAATATATTTTATAAAAAATATCAAAAGTAAACATCAATTTCAACTAACAACTAATCTAACACTAAAACAAATAAATATGAAATTTCATTTTGATATTTTTCTAGGATTTTAATTTTGAGTGGACGCGGAATTTAACCAAAATTACCCACAAACCCACAAGCATATTTTGACAAAATCAAAGCGCACAGCGTACACGCTGTACGCTATTTACTATTTCGAGCCAATTTCGACCCCCTGCAGCTCGGAACTCATTTGAGATACAAAGCTGAAATTATACACATATAATTATGTAATCCATCTTGAAGAGAGTATTAAATTTCAATAATATAGCTTAAATAGATTCTGAGATATTGACCTGAGAAAATAGCTAATGTTGGCACTCACTCACTGACTGACAGGTCATCAAAACCTATAGGGTACTTCCAATCATTCCAGCATCATGAAATTTCGTCTGCTAGTAGAGTTTGTGACACAAACAAAGAAAAATTTCCAAAAATCCAAACTTTCTATCTTTCAACCACTTCAAAATGGGGGGGGATCAAAAATGAAAATTCTAGCCCGTTGGACTAAACTCAACCAAATTTTGTATACATATTATGACCCCCCAAAAAGCTAGAAATGCAAAAACTTAATCACCCAAAATGGGGGGGGGGGGGTCAAAAATGAAAATTCTAGAAACAAAATTTCTCATAGCGCTTTTCACGTAGCTTACAAAAAGAAGAGAAATCCCAACCAAAACATTCTGTGAAAAAACAGGCCAAGTTCGAAAAAGTAGTAAAATCTAGTGTGGAGCCAAGTTAAATTGGCCAAGAATAATTAAGTTGATAGATTACTATTTTCTCAACTTAATTATTCGAACTTGGCCTGTTTTTTCACAGAATGTTTTGGTTGGGATAATTATTTCTTAAAATATCATTTTATCAATGTTTGCTAATAAAACCTTTTTTAGTAAGTAAGTATTCATTGATTTCGCTCATTTTTTTAACAATATTGTTTTAGCCATTTTTGAGATATGTATTTCTAAAAAAAACTATTCGAAAACTCTTTTCAGGCACCTTACAATACTTTCCCATATTAACTATGGTAAAGTAAAAAAAAATAATAATAATTAGTTAGGTATAGAATTTAATAGAAAAATTTATTTTGTGAGGAATTGCAAATATGTGAGTTAAACGAGGATATAATTTTTGATTTTATATTTGAATTCAGCAGTAAATTTTCATTCAGAATAGAATAATAAAAAAGTGGAAGTAATGCCCTATTTTTGTCGGCTTAAAAATTGTCAAAATTTAAACGGCTATAACTCAAAACTACCATTTTTACTTCTGAATATTCAAAAATTCATAACTGAGTCAATTTTTGGAAATTTTGGGCGGCACAAAAAACGTTTTGTTCAGTCGTTTCTCTAGAAACAGGTGATGCCATTAGCTCGATTTGACCGCAAGAAGATAAGAGGCCTTTTTCCTGACACCATCATATATTTTAAAAATATTATTCTTTTATTCTATTTCTTTATTTTCTATTTGTTGTAATGTCTTTACAGTCGGGCAGACATTTTTCCCTTTTTAATAAAATACTTCTGTTCTATCTCACCTCTTGCCTTGAAGTTCATTGATAAGATACGAGCTACGTAGGTTACAACAGTATTCGCTTGAAAACTCATATCGCCTATTTCTTTCTCCCTTGACTTCCTGACCCAAAGACAATTGGTTATCTGTCCCGGAAGGAAATTTCCTCAACTCTATCATGAATGATATTTTTACCAAAAATAGATAGATTAGAACGCGGGAAAACTCACCTAAAAGGTGGAAAATAATTTTGACATTTTAGAGTAAAATTTGTTTTAATAAGAATGTGAAAAAATTCTACATGGGAAATTAAAAAATGTTATACACATAAAAAAAACCGACTTCAAAAAAACTAAATGTAACAAATAAAATAATAATAATTCAAAAGGTATAAAATAATTATCTAATTTGGTTACAACTGAACGACGAAATATTAACATGAAATCACTTTTTGAAGTCGGTGCCAAAAATGTACATTTTATGAATCTAACTCGACGGATTTTACTTAGTACGTTTGACGGGTACGCTCGTTTATATAGTTTGTTTAGGAACGACTTCAAAAAGTGATTTCATGTTAATATTTCGTCGTTTAGTTGTAACTAAATTAGATAATTATTTTATACCTTTTGAGTTATTATTAGTTTATTTGTTACATTTAGTTTTTTTGAAGTCGGTTTTATTTTTTTTTTATAAAAATTATTTTTAATTTTCTCTTTTTAGTGATGTTATTAATAGTGACTTAATATAATACCTTGCATGGATCTCGTAAGATAAAGCGTCGGGCGAATGAATCAGAAAATGATAATAAAATTCAATTCATAAATAGAGAAATTATCTCGAAACGTTAGCGGGCTTTAAATTAAAGTTTTAAGATTTTGTTTTATAAAAGATTTTATTTATTATAATTTCGATTATTTGCTCATAAGAATTGGAGATTTACGGTATTTCATCATTGATCATATAATCAGAACTTGACCAAATTAATATGGGACCACCTCTAAGGTACCCCCTTTCCAATAAAAAAAGAATCATCGAAATCGGTCCACCTGGCAAAAAGTTCTCGCTGAACATACATAAAATAAATAAATAAATAAATAGTTAGTTATTTCGACTATCTTGGAGCTATACTGATCCAAACGCAGAAAGAATGATTAAAATCAGTTCATAAACAAAGAAGTTATGCTTGAACAAACATAAGAAAAAAGGTCCAATACCAATGAAATTTATATTTTTACCAATCGGAAACTAGACTGAACCCAATGCAAAAAAATCATCAAAATTGGTTCACAATTGACGAAGATATCAGGTAACATAGACACACAAAAAAAATCAGTCGAATTGAGAACCTCCTCCTTTTTTGAAGTCGGTTAAAAAGCATAAATTTGCTAGTATTTAATATAAAATTTAAATGGCTTGGTGCGTACTGGATATTTTAATTTTTTAAAAGAAGATTAATGCTATTTAAGATCATTAAATTTGTATGCCTGTGATTATGAAAATAGTCAAAGTCAGTGATTGTTAGTTTTGAGATATTTAAAGTTTTGTAAAATAAACAAGATTTGAATTATGTAAAAAGAAGCAACTAGAAAGCCATTTAACAGTTTAATTTTATGCGATTTTGCAAAAATGACTTCTCGTTAATGTACTTTAAATGGATGCAACATAAAATTTGAAAAAAAAAAATATTTTCTTGTTTTTTTTATAATATATAGATCACTTTCATGATGACTGACGCATATAAGAAATTAACGAATGACAAATCAGAAAATGATTGATGCTATAAGAAATAATTAAATTTACTATGTATCTTTTACTATACAATCATAATGATTTTGCAATAAAATTGATTTAAATTGTTATTGAAGCATAATAAGCCACCCTAGTAATATAATAAATAAATAAATAAATATATCTCGCCTATAACTGCTTAGTAATATAATAAATAAATAATTTACCATAAATAAATATTCTCCTTCTCTTAATAAAAATTGCAAAAATATTTAATCGAATAGTAATGGAATAGTGAAGAAATAATTATTACATTTCCAAGATTTATTTATTGGGCTGTCATTCTTTTTTCCCCTTTCCTTTAAAAACAACGTTTCGGAGGATTCTGCCCTCCTTCTTCAGTGTTACAAAGGCTCAATGAAGGAAACAAACAAGATGCTTCTTCTCTCCACTAGCAGTGTTTGAAATTTGTCTCTTCATTCACCGTTTGAAACCCTGAAGAAGGAGGGAAGAAACCTCCGAAACGTTGGTTTTAAAGGATAGAGGAAAAAAAGAATGACAGTCCATAAATAAATCTTATTTGGAAATGTAATAATTTTTTCTTCACTATTCTTGGGCTGCCTTCAAATAAAAATTCTACCAGTCCGTCTCTCTCCAAATAAATAACTTTCTTCAAAAAATTGTAAAAATATATTAGGTAGCCAATCGTCCATCAAAACAAAATTCTCCGTATCACTTTCGAGATATATTTTAGATTGGGTGGCAACTTTTACTCCTCAAAGAAACTTCTTAATTTTATATATATTTGTAAGTGTGTTAATTTATTCCAATTTAAAATTTTATAAAAATATTTGAAACGCTCTATCTTGTTAAAATTGAAATTAATTTTTCTTTACACAATCAGCTATCTTTAATATTTTTTTCGGAAATCTTAAGTAACAATTTTTACTATGATCATATTTCACTTTAATAGAAATCCGTGATCAAGGACCAGTAGCATTGGATCAAAAAAGTTTGAAATCACAGTTCTTTGAGAAAGATGATTCTATTATTCCACTCATCTAGAAATGTAGCAGCAAAACCTTAAAATATTTCCAACCTAAAAACTTTTCTATGAGCTCTAATCCGATTCGAACTCAATTTCCCATATGAAATCCTAATGCTCTATTTCAATTTGTCGGAGTGTTTCTTCTGATAATATTATTTCATTATAATAAGTGTAAGTTACTGTCAATGTCGATAAGAAAATGGCAACTATCCCTTAAAACTTTTACTTTGAATAACTTTCATACTGGAAACTCTGACCTGGCCACTCTATGAACTTTGAAAATTCATTTATTGACTTCTCATTATTATTATTATTATTATTTAAACCATCCTACATTAATAATAATAAAATCTAAAGGTAAATTCAAGAGTAAAACTTATTCTCAATGTTTGTGGTAGTTTTTTCTTTCTTTTACAAACTTTATTGATTTAGTAGTAACTCTACAATCTACATACATTAAAACAACATTAAAATTTTATAGAATAAATCAGCAAATTTTTATTGTTTTTTTATCTATTATAAATTCAAATAGGATAGCTGATACCTAACTAGGGATGAATTTTCATTATAAAATGTATTTTGAATGATTTATCATCTTAATTTCTTTTTCTTATGTAAGATATAAAGGTTCTTAAAATTCATTAATATCTGAGAAAAAAATCAATTTTGTACCACTTATCAAAATAAACTTTTTCCAAGACCTTGTATAGCCTTTAAATTCAGAACTGAGGTATGGGACGAAAATTTAATTCTAACAAAATCATTCGATACGGTTTGGCTTAATAACCACTAAAGTATTAAAGGTAGCCACACCAAACTGACATCATTTGATCGTTAAGAGAATAAAGATTTGTCATTGGACTTCAGATAGTGCATTGCGCTACTCTCTCGTCAAGATCTATTTATTTAATCAATCCATCATGATTATCATATAGTATACACTAGTTGCAATACGCACTTTCGGAGGGCCTCTCACTGGTCAGGGCACTATACGCTCCCTGAACCCCCGATATCATTTGGAACCCAGCCACCCGAATTTATATTAGATTAGATATAGATAAAGGTATATAAAATCTGCATATTAAGGATTATTATTATATTTTAATTTCGCCGCCAATGTTAAAATAAACTGCAACGGATCGTTGCTAAACTTTATCCAAATTCATTTGAAATATTAATATGTTTATTCCTTTATTATTAATCAGATATCACTTGCAATTTGCAGTTCATGTTGACTTTAATTCAAAAATAATGATCGGTTCTCAATTAACAGTCGAGGAATATTTTAAAGAATTTAAAAAAGTACTATCTTACTCTAGAGTAAAGTACTTTAAAATATAATTTTACTAAAAACTTTATTTAACCTTTTTTGTGGTCCCTTAATTAGGATATTAAATTTCATCAAAATTGGTTAAGTCATTTTCAAGATATTTAGAAAAAAGTACTGAAATAAAGTACTAATGTTTGTGGGCCGATATGTACCAAAGACTAATCAGCGCTTCATTTTGTTAAACTAATGGTAGGTTTTGAATTTCATATCAATCGGTGCAATGGTGTGGAAAAAATCGTGGGCCGAAGAACGATAACATCCATCCATCCATCCATCCGCACGAGCTAAATGAAAAAATCGCACTTTTTGGCCTCTCGACGAGACCCCATGTAATTTTTGTAAAAACGCATTGGATAAAGTAAAAAATTAGATTATAACTATAACTTATAATAGTTTAAGTCTCTATCTATGCTTTGGTGAAGTTCAATCACACATTAGCAAGCAAATTTTTGAATATAAAATTTTTACTTTATCCAATGCAAAGCATGGGTAAAGTATTGTAAACGCTCTCGGGGCAAGCGTGTCTTCAAAGGGTCCTCAGGTAAAGACTACGGAACCCATGGACTCAATTAAAGTCACAAATTGTAGTATTCAATTAGGTTGAATTTTGTCACGTGACGGTTTTGCCAAAAATTACATGGAGTCTCGTCGAGAGGCCAAAAAGTGCCATTTTTTCATTTAGTGCTTGCGGATGGATGGATGGATGTATGGATGGATGGATGTTATCGTTTTTTTGGCCCACGATTTTTTCCACACCGTTGCACCGATTGAAATGAAATTGAAAACCTACCATTAGTTTAACAAAATGAAGCGCTGATTAGCTTTTGGTACATATCGGCCCACAAACATTAGTACTTTATGTCAGTACTTTTTTAGTTTTTTCTAAATATCTTGAAAATGACTTAACCAATTTTGATGAAATTTAATATCCTAATTAAGTACATTGGGGACCACAAAAAAGGTTAAATAAAGTTTTTAGTGAAATTATATTTTAAAGTACTTTACTCTAGAGTAAGAGTACTTTTTTTAATTTTTTAAATTCTTTAAAATTTATTCATTTGAAAGTTTTAATATAGCTCATTTAGCCTTGCTTAAGTAAGAATGGATAGGCTTCTCTCTGTGAAATGCTAAAAATTTGGGAGGAATTTTTATAAGTAACCATAGCAACTGCGTTGTTTTCTTATCCGTTACCTTTGCTGAAGACATAGAGAAATCGATTTTAAACCAAAAATAGCGATTGATTCTCATCTAAGTACTTGAGGAATAATCATTCTATATTGGATTTTTGACTTTTCGGTTTTTATTAGTAACCATTGCTGAAGACATAGAGAAATCGACTTTAAACCAAAAATAGCGATTGATTCTCATCTAGTACTTGAGGAATAATCATTCTATATTGGATTTTTGACGTTTCGGTTTTTATTAGTAACCATTGCTGAAGACATAGAGAAATCGATTTTAAACCAAAAATAGCGATTGATTCTCATCTAGTACTTGAGGAATAATCATTCTATATTGGATTTTTGACGTTTCGGTTTTTATTAGTAACCATTGCTGAAGACATAGAGAAATCGATTTTAAACCAAAAATAGCGATTGATTCTCATCTAGTACTTGAGGAATAATCATTCTATATTGGATTTTTGACGTTTCGGTTTTTATTAGTAACCATTGCTGAAGACATAGAGAAATCGATTTTAAACCAAAAATAGCGATTGATTCCAAGGGCGGATCCAGGAATTTTTTATGGGGGGGGGGTGATATTGTATATAAGATCTACTTTTTTATCTCGAAAGTGTGTCGCGATCGAATTGTCCAAGCGGGGGGGGGGGGGGGGGGGGGGTCAGAGACCAGAGACGGTGCCCCCCACACACTAAATGTTTTTTTTTGCTAGGCACGGGCCTCTATGGGGGGGGGGGCGATAGCCCCTCCGCCCCCCTGGATCCGCCCTTGATTGATTCTCATCTAGTACTTGAGGAATAATCATTCTATATTGGATTTTTGACGTTTCGGTTTTTATTATTAACCATTGCTGAAGACATGGAGGAATCGACTTAAAATCAAAAATAGCGATTGATTCTCATCTAATACTTGAGAAATATCCATTCTATATTGGATTTTTGACGTTTCGGTTTTTATTAGAAACCATTCCTGAAGACATAGAGAAATCAACTTTAAACCAAAAATAGCGATTGATTCTCATCTAGTACTTGAGGAATAATCATTCTATATTGGATTTTTGACGTTTCGGTTTTTATTGGTAACCATTGCTGAAGACATAGAGGAATCGACTTATAATCAAAAATAGCGATTGATTCTCATCTATATATATATATATATATATATAAAACACACATATTCTGTCATTAATTTCAGTGTGTATACTTATTTTTTAATAAATTAACTTATTTTTTTAGGGAGACACAAAAACAACAACAAGCTGAGCGAAAGGAAAAACGCAAAACTCAAAAAAAGAAAGAAGGAGATAGCAAAATTTACACTATATTCATTTATTTATTTTACCTAAGATAAGCTTGCAGTGGTTAATATGATAATGGATGTTGGTTTTTGAAAATAGATATGAGGCTTGGATGTGAGGTGACGTGGGTTTGCTTTTATAGCAATGGTTTACTTAAATACTATTTCTTGAGTGGCGGGCGAATCTCAGGGTAGTCTCTCTTAGTGCTTTTTTCTGAAATTGATGGAATTTACTGTGAGTCACGTTACTAATTTTAGTGTAAAAATTAATAAAAAATTGATTAAGAATAATAAAAAACAAAATAAAATAATATTAAAAGGAGGGATGTGAGATTTTCAACGATAATAAAGATTTTTTATTAGAGTTATTTAAATTTTAATAATGTGAATTTGTTTTTATCATTATTTGAATCGAAATAGAATGGATTATTACAGAAATTATTGTTTGAAGATTTGTTACACTTCTTGATGGGCTGAATTGTTAGAATCTCCTCTGGATCTTCTCCCTGTAACAATTTCCTCCTTTGGTAATAATTCATAATATAATGAAATTAAAGTATTTTTTATAGAAATATTCGGAATAAAATTGTATTTAATATATTATTTATTTATTTATTTAATTGATCTTTTTTTGAAACTCGAAAAAAGTACTTGAAAAATTTACAGTATTTATTACTTAATCAATTATAAGAATAGGGTATTATAAAGATATTTAACCTTTTCAGCCAACGTCTCGTGGCATGGACGTGGAATATTCTGACCCCACAAGAAGACACTATTAGACTTGCGAACTAGTAAAAATATACTCGCGAAACATTTCGATTTCGAAGGAATAAGTATTTGTGAAAACAGGTTTGAAGTTGATTAGGATTAGGAATAGGACATGATTCTCTTGATAAAAGAATCATGAGCTCACGTGGGCAGGGATGCTAGGCCCTGAAGTAAGTTTGTATTTCTTTATCAAAAAGAACAAAGAAGTACACACCTATCCGTTACCCAAAAGATAAAGAATTTGTTTTTCCATAAAATAAGAAAACCAAAGACTTAATATTAATGTTAGTAATAGAAGGTAGATCATCTACCTGAAAAAAAGAAAAAAATACTATTATTAAAATAATATAATGAATTTAAAGTATTTTTTATAGAAATATTCGGAATAAAATTATATTTAATATATTATTTATTTAATTGATCTATTTTTGAAACTCGAATAAAGTAAATTTTTATAATTTTTCTAACTGATATGACAAAGAATAATTGACCTATCAATAAGAAGTGTTTTGACAGCGCTTTATTTGAAAAAGATATTTTATCACGAGACTATTTCGGATTATGCTATTAAAGTCTGTGGAGTCTTAAATCTGGACCAGGAGAGAAAAAAGATCTGATCAACTAAGCTACAATCAAACGTCATGTTTCGTATTATACGCAAAATTTCGAATAAAGTACTTGAAATATTTACAGTATTTATTACTTATTGAATTACACTAGAAAATAAGTATAAATATACTCGTGAATCATTTCGATTTCGAAGGAATAAGGATCTGTGAATACAGGGATTGAAGTTGATTAGGATTAGGGATAGGGATAGAACATGATTCTCTTGGTAAAAGAATCATGTGCTCACGTGGGCAGGGATGCCATGCCCTGAAGTAGGTTTGTACTTTTATTATCTAAAAGAACAAAGAAGTACACACCTACTCGTTACCCATTGATAAAGAATTTGGTTTTCCATAAAATAAGAAAACCTTAGTCGTAATCTCAATGTTAGTATTAGGAGGACGAAAAACTACCTGAGGAATAAGGATCTATGAAAACAGGGATTGAAGTTGATTAGGTTTAGGGATAGGACATGCTTCTCTTTATAAAAAAATCATGAGCTCACGTGGGCAGGGATGCTAGGCCCTGAAGTAAGTTTGTAGTTCTTTATCAAAAAGAACAAAGAAGTACACACCGACCCGTTACCCAAAGATAAAGAATTTGATTTTCCATAAAATAAGAAAACCATAGACTTAATAGCAATGCTAGTATTATTACGAACACCTACCTGAAAAAAGATAAAAATACTATTACTAAAATAATATAATGATTTTAAATTATTTTTTTATAGAAATATTCGGTATAAAATTATATTTAATTTATTATTTCTTTATATATTTAATTGAATTTTTTTTGAAACTCGAAAAAATTACTTGAAAAATTTACAGTATTTATTACTTAATCAATTTTAAGAATAGAGTATTATAAAGATATCTTACCTTATCAGCCAACGTCTCGTGGCATGGACCTTGAATATTATGATACTCGTAAAAAAAAATTCGATTTCGAAGAAATAAGGATTTGTGAAAACAAGGATTGAAGTTGATTAGGATTAGGGATAGGACATGATTCTCTTGATAAAAGAATCATGAGCTCAAGTGGGCAGGGATGCTAGGCCCTGAAGTAAGTTTGTACTTCTTTATCAAAAAGAACAAAGTAAATACAAACCTACCCGTTACCCAAAAATAAAGAATTTGTTTTACACATACAAATATCAAATTCAAATAAAAGAATAAACAAAAATAATTGAAATTGAGAACAATAAAATATTTTAATTAATATTTTAATTTCTCTATAGTTAGTCCAATTAGGAAAAATGTTCAATGTTTAAACACGAGAATTTTATCATTTATTTAAATTGAAGTAAGTTCCTTTCATGAAGTTTGAAAGTATTTCGAATTGTTAAAACAACAAAGAAATAAGAAAACTGAAGACTAAATATTAATATTAGTATTAGGAGGTAGAGCACCTACCGGGAAAAATAAAAAAATACTATTAGTAAAATAATATAATGAATTTAAAGTATTTTTTATAGAAATATTCGGTATAAAATTATATGTAATATATTATTTATTAAATTGATCTTTTTTTGAAACTAGAATAAAGTACTTGAAAAATTTACAGTATTTGTAGAAAAGGGTATTATAAAGATATCTTACCTTATCAGCCAAACTCTCGTGGCTTGGACTTGGAATTATCTTACCCCACAGGAAGACACTATTACACTAGAGAATAAATATAAATATACTCGCGAATCATTTCGATTTCGAAGGAATAAGGATCTGTGAAAACAGGGGTTGAAGTTGATTAGGATTAGGGATAGGGATAAGACATGTTTCTTTTGGTAAAAGAATCATGAGCTCACGTGGGCAGGGATGCCATGCCCTGAAGTAGGTTTGTACTTTTGTTATCTAAAAGAACAAAGAAGTACACACCTACTCGTTACCCCTTGATAAAGAATTTGGTTTTCCATAAAATAAGAAAACCTTAGTCGTAATCTCAATGTTAGTATTAGAATGACGAGCAACTACCTGAGGAATAAGGATCTGTGAAAACAGGGATTGAAGTTGATTAGGTTTAGGGATAGGACATGATTCTCTTGGTAAAAGAATCATGAGCTCACGTGGGCAGGGATGCCATGCCCTGAAGTAGGTTTGTACTTTTGTTATCTAAAAGAACAAATAAGTACACACCTACTCGTTACCTATTGATAAAGAATTTGGTTTTTCATAAAATAAGAAAACCTTAGTCGTAATCTCAATGTTAGTATTAGAAGGACGAGCAACTACCTGAGGAATAAGGATCAGTGAAAACAGGGATTGAAGTTGATTAGGTTTAGTGATAGGACATGATTCTCTTGGTAAAAGAATCATGAGCTCACGTGGGCTGGGATGCCATGCCCTGAAGTAGGTTTCTACTTTTGTTATCTAAAAGAAAAAAGAAGTACACACCTACTCGTTACCCATTGATAAATAATTTAGTTTTTCATAAAATAAGAAAACCTTAGTCGTAATCTCAATGTTAGTATTAGAAGGACGAGCAACTACCTGAGGAATAAGGATCAGTGAAAACAGGGATTGAAGTTGATTAGGTTTAGGGATAGTACATGATTCTCTTGGTAAAAGAATCATGAGGTCACGTGGGCAGGGATGCCATGCCATAAAGTAGGTTTGTGCTTTTGTTATCTAAAAGAACAAAGAAGTACACACCTACTCGTTACCCATTGATAAAGCATTTGGTTTTTCATAAAATAAAAAAACCTTAGTCGTAATCTCAATGTTAGTATTAGAAGGACGAGCAACTACCTGAGGAATAAGGATCAGTGAAAACAGGGATTGAAGTTGATTAGGTTTAGTGATAGGACATGATTCTCTTGGTAAAAGAATCATGAGCTCACGTGGGCAGGGATGCCATGCCCTGAAGTAGGTTTGTACTTTTGTTATCTAAAAGAACAAAGAAGTACACACCTACTCGTTACCATTGATAAAGAATTTGGTTTTCCATAAGATAAGTAAACCTTAGTCGTAATCTCAATGTTAGTATTAGAAGGGCGAGCAACTACCTGAGGAATAAGGATCTGTGAAATCAGGGATTGAAGTTGATTAGGTTTAGGGATAGGACATGATTCTCTTGATAAAAGAATCATGAGCTCACGTGGGCAGGGATGCTAGGCCCTGAAGTAAGTTTGTACTTCTTTATCAAAAAGAACAAAGAAGTACAAACCTACCCGTTACCCAAAAATAAAGAATTTGTTTTACCATAAAATAAGAAAACTGAAGACTTAATATTAATGTTAGTATTAGAAGGTAGAGCACCTACCTGGAAAAATAAAAAAAATACTATTAGTAAAATAATATAATGAATTTAAAGTATTTTTTATAGAAATATTCGGTATAAAATTATATTTAATATATTATTTATTTAATTGATCTTTTTTTGAAACTAGAATAAAGTACTTGAAAAATTTACAGTATTTATAGAAAAGGTTATTATAAAGATATCTTACCTTATCAGCCAAACTCTCGTGGCTTGGACTTGGAATTATCTTACCACACAGGAAGACACCATTACACTAGAGATTAAATATAAATATACTCTCGAATCATTTCGATTTCGAAGGAATAAGGATCTGTGAAAACAGGGATTGAAGTTGATTAGGATTAGGGATAGGGATAGGACATGATTCTTTTGGTAAAAGAATCATGAGCTAACGTGGGCAGGGATGCCATGCCCTGAAGTAGGTTTGTACTTTTGTTATCTAAAAGAACAAAGAAGTACACACCTACTCGTTACCCCTTGATACAGAATTTGGTTTTCCATAAAATAAGAAAACCTTAGTCGTAATCTCAATGTTAGTATTAGAAGGACGAGCAACTACCTGAGGAATAAGGATCTGTGAAAACAGGGATTGAAGTTGATTAGGTTTAGGGATAGGACATGATTCTCTTGGTAAAAGAATCATGAGTTCACGTGGGCAGGGATGCCATCCCCTGAAGTAGGTTTGTACTTTTGTTATCTAAAAGAACAAAGAAGTACACACCTACTCGTTATCCATTGATAAAGAATTTGGTTTTCCATAAAATAAAAAAACCTTAGTCGTAATCTCAATGTTAGTATTAGAAGGACGAGCAACTACCTGAGGAATAAGGATCTGTGAAAACATGGATTGAAGTTGATTAGGTTTAGGGATAGGACATGATTCTCTTGGTAAAAGAATCATGAGCTCACGTGAACAGGGATGCTAGGCCCTGAAGTAGGTTTGTACTTTTGTTATCTAAAAGAACAAAGAAGTAAACACTTACTCGTTACCCATTGACAAAGAATTTGTTTTTCCATAAAATAACAAAACCTTAGTCGTAATCTCAATGTTAGTATTAGAAGGACGAGCAACTACCTGAGGAATAAGGATCTGTGAAAACATGGATTGAAGTTAATTAGGTTTAGGGATAGGACATGATTCTCTTGATAAAAAAATCA
Organism: Forficula auricularia; assembly: GCA_024734495.1. Lineage (NCBI taxonomy): Eukaryota > Metazoa > Arthropoda > Insecta > Dermaptera > Forficulidae > Forficula > Forficula auricularia. The sequence continues at coordinate 8,823,058 of JALMQS010000816.1, read as the reverse complement.
TGAGCTCACGTGGACAGGGATGCCATGCCCTGAAGTAGGTTTGTACTTTTGTTATCTAAAAGAACAAAGAAGTACACACCTACTCGTTACCCATTGATAATGAATTTGGTTTTCCATAAAATAAGAAAACCTTAGTCATAATCTCAATGTTAGTATTAGAAGGACGAGCAACTACCTGAGTAATAAGGATCTGTGAAAACATGGATTGAAGTTGATTAGGTTTAGGGATAGGACATGATTCTCTTGATAAAAAAATCATGAGCTCACGTGGGCAGGGATGCCATGCCCTGAAGTAGGTTTGTACTTTTGTTATCTAAAAGAACAAAGAAGTACACACCTACTCGTTACCCATTGATAAAGAATTTTGTTTTTCATATAATAAGAAAACATTAGTCGTAATCTCAATGTTAGTATTAGAAGGACAAGAAAATACCTGAGGAATAAGGATCTGTGAAAACAGGGATTGAAGTTGATTAGGTTTAGTGATAGCACATGATTATCTTGGTAAAAGAATCATGAGCTCACGTGGGCAGGGATGCCATGCCCTGAAGTAGGTTTGTACTTTTGTTATCTAAAAGAACAAAGAGGTACACACCTACTCGTTACCCATTGATAAAGCATTTGGTTTTTCATAAAATTAGAAAACCTTAGTCGTAATCTCAATATTAGTATTAGAAGGACGAGCAACTACCTGAGGAATAAGGATCTGTGAAAACAGGGATTGAAGTTGATTAGGTTTAGGGATAGGACATGATTCTCTTGATAAAAAAATCATGAGCTCACGTGGGCAGGGATGCCATGCCCTGAAGTAGGTTTATACTTTTGTTATCTAAAAGAACAAAGAGGTACACACCTACTCGTTACCCATTGATAAAGCATTTGGTTTTTCATAAAATAAGAAAACCTTAATCGTAATCTCAATGTTAGTATTAGAAGGAAGAGCAACTACCTGAGGAATAAGGATCTGTGAAAACATGGATTGAAGTTGATTAGGTTTAGGGATAGGACATGATTCTCTTGATAAAAGAATCATGAGCTTACGTGGGCAGGGATGCTAGGCCCTGAAGTAAGTTTGTACTTCTTTATCAAAAAGAACAAAGAAGTACAAACCTACCCGTTACCCAAAAATAAAGAATTTGTTTTTCCATAAAATAAGAAAACTGAAGACTTATTATTAATGTTAGTATTAGAAGGTAGAGCACCTACCTGGAAAAATAAAAAAAATACTATTAGTAAAATAATATAATGAATTTAAAGTATTTTTTATAGAAATATTCGGTATAAAATTATATGTAATATATTATTTATTAAATTGATCTTTTTTTGAAACTAGAATAAAGTACTTGAAAAATTTACAGTATTTATAGAAAAGGTTATTATAAAGATATCTTACCTTATCAGCCAAACTCTCGTGGCTTGGACTTGGAATTATCTTACCCCACAGGAAGACACTATTACACTAGAGAATAAATATAAATATACTCGCGAATCATTTCGATTTCGAAGGAATAAGGATCTGTGAAAACAGGGATTGAAGTTGATTAGGATTAGGGATAGGGATAGGACATGATTATTTTGGGAAAAGAATCATGAGCTAATGTGGGCAGGGATGCCATGCCCTGAAGTAGGTTTGTACTTTTGTTATCTAAAAGAACAAAGAATTACACACCTACGCGTTACCCATTGATAAAGCATTCGGTTTTTCATGAAATAAGAAAACCTTAGTCGTAATCTCAATGTTAGTATTAGAAGGACGAGCAGCTACCTGAGGAATAAGGATCTGTGAAAACAGGGATTGAAGTTGATTGGGTTTAGGGATAGGACATGATTCTCTTGATAAAAAAAATCATGAGCTCACGTGGGCAGGGATGCCATGCCCTGAAGTAGGTTTATACTTTTGTTATCTAAAAGAACAAAGAGGTACACACCTACTCGTTACCCATTGATAAAGAATTTGGTTTTTCATAAAATAAGAAAACCTTAGTCGTAATCTCAATGTTAGTATTAGAAGGACGAGCAACTACCTGAGGAATAAGGATCTGTGAAAACATGGATTGAAGTTGATTAGGTTTAGGGATAGGACATGATTCTCTTGATAAAAAAATCATGAGCTCACGTGGGCAGGGATGCCATGCCCTGAAGTAGGTTTGTACTTTTGTTATCTAAAAGAACAAAGAGGTACACACCTACTCGTTACCCATTGATAAAGCATTTGGTTTTTCATAAAATAAGAAAACCTTAGTCGTAATCTCAATGTTAGTATTAGAAGGACGAGCAACTACCTGAGGAATAAGGGTCTGTGAAAACATGGATTGAAGTTAATTAGGTTTAGGGATAGGACATGATTCTCTTGATAAAAAATCATGAGCTCACGTGGGCAGGGATGCCATGCCCTGAAGTATGTTTGTACTTAGCAACTACCTGAGGAATAAGGATCTGTGAAAACATGGATTGAAGTTAATTAGGTTTGGGATAGGACATGATTCTCTTGATAAAAGAATCATGAGCTCACGTGGGCAGGGATGCTAGGTCTCTAAGTAGGTTTGTACTTCTGTTATCAAAAAGAACAAAGAAGTACAAACCTACCCGTTACCCAAAAATAAAGAATTTGTTTTTCCATAAAATAAGAAAACTGAAGACTTATTATTAATGTTAGTATTAGAAGGTAGAGCACCTACCTGGAAAAATAAAAAAAATACTATTAGTAAAATAATATAATGAATTTAAAGTATTTTTTATAGAAATATTCGGTATAAAATTATATGTAATATATTATTTATTAAATTGATCTTTTTTTGAAACTAGAATAAAGTACTTGAAAAATTTACAGTATTTATAGAAAAGGTTATTATAAAGATATCTTACCTTATCAGCCAAACTCTCGTGGCATGGACTTGGAATTATCTTACCCCACAGGAAGACACTATTACACTAGAGAATAAATATAAATATACTCGCGAATCATTTCGATTTCGAAGGAATAAGGATCTGTGAAAACAGGGATTGAAGTTGATTAGGATTAGGGATAGGGATAGGACATGATTCTCTTGGTAAAAGAATCATGAGCTAATGTGGGCAGGGATGCCATGCCCTGAAGTAGGTTTGTACTTTTGTTATCTAAAAGAACAAATCATACCCCGAAATATATATAGAGTCGTGGTAAATAAGCATTTTATCTTTTATTTCTTTTGAACCTAACTAGTATTTTATATTTTTAAATTTTAAAAAGTTTCTTAAATTTTTCAAAATTTTCTTTTATTTTAAGAAATTGAAATTCTTATGAGTTTCGTGCTAGGGATTTTTCTTGCCTTGTAAAATTCAAATATGAGCTTATTAGATTATAATTGTTTCAAATCGGTTTGAAATTTACTTTAATAGAATAATGGCATGTGAAGGGGGAAAAATACTAGTTGAATGTAAAAAAGAAAAAAAATTGATTGAATATGAAAAAATTCTTATATCATTTTCATTATACTAGTATATTGTTTTGGAAGATAAAATAGATTTTGAATAATAATGAATATAATTTAATGAGAATGTTAAAATAGAGCAAAATATCTATCTATCTATCTACTCTTGTTAAACGATCAAAAATTGTATATATATTTATATATTTATTTATTTGTATATTTGTATCTTAGTTCTATTTTGAAAACTGCTGTACCGATTTTGATGAAACAAATTCTATTAACAAGTATTGAGGATGAGAAAGCGATCTGGCTAGGTCTGAACCTCGACAGATTTCATCTTAATTGATCTTTTCTTAATTAAAGTAATTATTTATAGATGAAAATCTCAATAAATAAGTTTGTTTACATTTTTTTCAAATATCTTTTATTTATTAATTGTTTTTTTAATTTTAAAACCCATAGGTTATAACATATATTATTATATTATATTAAAATTTAATGGGGGGTCGGGTAGGCTAGGCGGTAGCATGTCAGCCAGCTAACCAAGAGGACCCGAGTTCGAATCCGACTCGAGGCATCCGGCTAAAATCTGACCCCCGAGGTAGAGACAAATTTAAATAAAATAATTAGTATCGTAAATGGCTTATGGCTAAAAAGGCCGAAAAGAAAAAAAAATTAACAGGTGTCTAAATCATAACATTACAGGTGGATTCATAACAAAACAGGTGTGTTTACAAATAAAGTGGTTCAAGTGACTTTTTTTATATAACTTGGAAACAAATCTTATTTAATTTAATTTTATGTTTTTATTTCTGATCCTATACGATTATTTTTATTATTATTATTTTCCTATTTATTTTTTTATTTTATAATGTTTATCAATATGAACGAATGTGGGCAAATTGGTGTACGAGTAAACAAATATACACATAATATGTAGACCATTAGAAAGCTAGAAATGCAAAAACTGGGTGGGGTCGATGTGGAAGGTGCAGGAGGTGGGGTGAAGTTGTGGGGGATCCGGGGGTGGGGGGCGGAGTGGGGGTGTCGGTGGGGGCGAATAGCGTGGTTTCGGGGGGGGGGGGGGTCCAGGGGTGTGTATTATATATATTTGTATTTTTTTTTAATTTGGTTACCTTGCATTGCTCGGTGGCTCCAGGTACTTTATTTTAAGTACTGATGATGCAGAGACAATTAAACATCTAAGGTTAATTTAAATAAATGAAAAATGTTATAAATTAATATTTTACTTTTTTTTTTAAGTATTTTAAGTCAAGACACAAGTAGAGATTGTTTAATTGATCGCTTAGTCTAATGAGGTAGATGAATAGTAATTATACACAATAGCAATTGACATGTATTTACCTTTGACCAGGTGTAGATATTCTCTGTGGAGTGTCTCTGGACGCCGTTATTGACGAGAAGCTCTAGCCGGGCGAAATACGCAATAAATTAGATAAAGGTAATTTCGAGAATTTCACGCATATGAATTAGTATTTAACTAAATTAATAAAATAATAGTGAAATTATGTTTCGTTAATTACTATATAAATAATATTATATTAAAATTTTCTTTTTCTAAATTATTAATATCAGAGAATAAACGAAAATTTGAAGTAAGAATAGAATTTATTTTTTCTCTTGCTGAAACATTTCAGGATTTTCAAATTTCTTCCTCGCACTCAGAATTAAAAATCCTTAAGGGCTTAACCAAAAAAAAAAATTCTTGTCAGAAAAAACGATTTTAGCAAGTGAGTTTCCAATAATTTTATTAGTAACTAGCTGACGCTCGGGCCTTCGGCCCGGCGTCACCTGGCCTCCGGCGGAAAGCGTCTCGTTTTATGGTTAAAATTTTTTATAGATAATAGCTAACCAAACCACCCGTTGCTGTGATTAACTCTTATGCTTCACGTCTAAACCACTGGACGTATCCAAACGATATTCGCAACAAATGTCCGTTTGGTGCTCTCATTGGTATATCTAAATTTTGGGCCAGACAATATATTAATAAAAATGATAAATGATTATATATTGCTTACCTTTCAAAATTGATTTGATCAAAAATTTAAAAATATTTAAAAAATAAAAATAGTTTTGAAAATAAATTAAAAATGCAAATAATTATAGATTAGGTATTAAAACAGTAAATGAATTATATATTACTTGTCAAAATTGTTCCCTTAACCAAAAATAATATTGACAGTTGAAAGATTTCCAAAAAGCTATTATCGACCATCTTGTTTGTATGCTTTTACCCCCAGAGAGGCGCTGGCGTTGTTTCATCGAAAAAAATATTTTTTGCATGCCACAGCTGTGATATCTACTAGTATAAACACACTATATATATATATATATATATATATATATATATAAACACTCGTGTATTTGAATGGAATGTTGTGTGAAAATTTCAAAGAAATCGGTGAAGAACTTTCGGAGATCCTTCAACGTATCATTTAAGCGTAACAGTACATTTTTATTTATATAGATGTAGCTTGTATATAGGCTAAAAAAATACAAATGCTTATATGTTCTAAAACTTCCAACTATTTATTTTAAATAAAAATAAAAAACTTATGTAATTTTTAATAGAATGATTATTTTAATTGCTTTTAGGGGCCGAATTTTTTCATAAAGTTAAGAATAAGAAAAAAATGCATTTTTTTATGATTGTAAAGATCTCGTTAAGTATAAAATAAGGTCTTTTATTTAAAATATAATTCACTTTAAGATGGGCAGGTTAGGATAATTTCATACGTGTTATATTTCAGAAATGTCAAATATGTGACAAATTGGAAAATAATGGAACAAGCGCTTTTGCCAACTATTGTATCCCTATGACCTCTAGAGACTGGAACTCGCTGCCAGCCACCGTCTTCCCCGCGACTTATAATCTTCAGCTGTTTAAGACCCGCATCCACAGATACCTTCGTCCACTACCCAGCCCATAAAATCTGTTTTCTACATTTGATTCAATCACGAATCAACTGTAGGGAATTTTTGTCAAATATTGACTGAAAATAATATTTGAACTTATATATTTCTAACTTGAAATAATGATATTAAATAAATTTTAATTTTTCTAGCGGGCTATACGCAAAATGACGTTGGATTGTAGGTAAGTCGATCACATCTTTTTTCTCTCCTGGTCCAGATTTAAGACTCCACAGACTTTAATAGCATAATCCGCAATAGTCTCATGATAAAATATCTTTTTCAAATAAAGCGCGGTCAAAACACTTCTCATTGATAGGTCAATTTTTCTTTGTCATATCAGTTAGAAAAATTATAAAAATTTACCATAAAATCCCATTTTCTTCTTCTTTTCACGATGGAGGGGCCAATCCAGGCCTTTAGGGGATGCACTTTTTTGGTGTAACTCCTTCTCTAATCAATTTCGATTAAAAAAAACGATTCAATTTAAATTGAAAATTGAAAGAAAAAAATTAAAATTTTGTAATTTTGCATGAGTGAATTCACTTTCATTTAAGTTTCTCCTCCGTGTCCTTAAGGTAGTTGTTCCGCCAAATGGGTTTTCTTAGGATTTTTTTTTGAAATTTAGACAGATTATTATTTAAATACTTCTGCATCGATTGGTGGCAAAACGAAATTTATGAACAATACAGTTCCGGAGATATTAAATTTCAAAAATCGAGTTTTTCAGGCTCTTTAACATTGCACTATACGGGATCGATATCGGAAAATTTACATACATATTTTATAAAAAACTAAACCAACATTAAACAATAACCAATACATATTTTAAGACAATTTCGATCCATAGTTATAACACAGTTTCTGAGATAATAATGTATAAAAATGTATAAAAAAAATTTCACTAAAAACAATTTGGCAACAGCGCATTTATTTAACCAGCAAAAGATGTATAAAGCGCGCATTCGCTAGATTTTTTAAAATTAAAATTTTCATAAGGTGCAACGTAGGCTTAAAAAAATAACAAAACGATTTTTATAGAAATTTAGAATGTATTTTATCTGTCATTTTAATATAAAAATATTCAATCTCTTACAATGGTGCCAAATTTGTCAAACGAGCACGGGATTGGCTAGAAATGGTACATAAACAGCAACAAGTTTTGGGCTTATAAACTATGAATCCTTATTGTCTATTCTATATACTCGAGCATTAACTTTTTGCTAGTATTGTTGCGAAACAACTACCTTAACATAAAAGTAAATTTTTAACTTGCTCACAAGCAATTTGTCTTTTATTTGTGAATTCTACCTAGTAATATTATATTTTTAAATTTAAATTTTATTAAAAATGTTTCACCTATAACTTATACCATTCTCCCTGAACAAATTATAACTTGTTTTATTGCTTTTGCCTGCCCTTAAGGACGTTCCCTAATTAATCGATTTTCCTTACAATCCTTTTAAAACTTTGAATAAACATATTTATAAGTGTCCTTTATATGTAGAAAAATTTTTCAAAAGTCCTTGCGCCACTAAATTTGTAAATAGGATGGACCTTATACTTGGTGAAATTTTTTTTCCGGAAAAGTTTTCTTGACAGAGGTTCAAATTAGGAGGTTAGGTATGATAAAAATTTTTAAGAAAAAAATAAAACCGACTTCAAAAAAATTAAATGCAACAAATAAAATACACTAAAAGGTATAAAATAATTATTATCTTATTTAGTTACAACTAAACGACGAAATTTTAACTTGAAATTACTTTTTGAAGTCGGTACCAAACAAACTATACCTATAAGCGAGCGTACCCACCAAACGTACTAAGTAAGATCCGTCGAGTGCAATTCATAAAAGGTATATAGTTTGGCACCGACTTCAAAAAGTAATTTCATGTTAATATTTCGTAGTTTAGTTCTAACTAAATAAGATAATAATTATTTTATACCTTTTAGTGTATTTTATTTGTTGCATTTAATTTTTTTGAAGTCGGTTTTATTTTTTCTTAAAAATTATTTTTATTTTTCTCTTTTTAGTGATGTTATTAATAGTGATCCTATGATCAGAGCTTGACCAAATTAATATTGCACCATCCCTAAGACACCCCTTTCCAATAAAAAATGAATCATCGAAATCGGTTCATAAACAAAGAAGTTAGTCCTGAACAAACAAAAAATGTCTAATACCTATGAAAAAAAAAATGGGACCAATCGGAAGGTAGACTGGACCCAATGCAAAAAAAAAATCGCTTCACAATTGGCGGAGATATGAGGTAACATAGGCACAAAAAAAAAAATTCAGTCGAATAGAGAACCTCCTCCTTTTTTTGAAGTCGGTTAAAAAAGAAGTTTCTCGTGAGAGTAATGGAATCTCACAAAGTCTGGCCTGATATTAGTGAGAAAGAGAGGGAGCAAAAGTGAGTGGATATTTTGTTCTAAATTAGGTGAAAAAAATGGCAAATGGATTTTGATGGACAGGAACAGGAGGATGTCGGCGGCTGTCATCACCTTTGCCACTGGCCAATGCACTCCCTGCCCTCCCGCCCTGCATTCCCTAGCCACCCTGCCCACCCACGCACTCGGCTGCGTTTATTGCTAATGGCCAAATAATTCGAAAAGTAAAGCAATTTATCAACTTGCGATTCGATCAGAAAAACATTCGCCTCTACTTTTATTGGGAATGTTCATTTATATATCGGTGGAAGGTGGAAGGATGGATAAATGGAGGAGAGCCAGAGAGAGCCAAATGGTTTATTAATTTAATTTTTGATTCAATCTATTTAAATAGATTAATTTCCAATTAAATTTTTATATAGAATTTGACATTTTTACAAACTACTCACACATTCAGACTCAAGCTTAAGGTAGTTCTTTCACAAATTTCAAAAATTCAAGAAGTCTTCGAAAATTGGAATATAATAAGTCATAATAAGTATAATAAACACACTGTTAAAATTTGAAGACGATTTACCACACCAAACATGAAATAATTGCAATTAAAAATGACATTTTTTACTTAGGGTAGATAAGGAAAGGGTGGTAAAATGATCATTATTTTATTTTTTGACGTGACGTCTTATAATTCGATGGAGCCGGCTGCACGCACGAAAAAACATGACTCATGCGGCGTTACCTCGCTCTGAGGCGTTCCATTTAAGGCTTGAAGTGCAAGCGAGAGCGCAGAACGAGCGACAAAGATTGAGGCAGGCTTTTTAAAAGCTACAGTTACAAAAATTTTAATGATGTTTCCAAATTTTAAATTTTAAATTTAAGATTTATGAACAATAATTTAATCACAGTTTATTCTTATAATAAGTTATTCAAAATTATTACTTTTTTACAACAAATTACAATTAAATTTGCAAAAATAATTAAGTAACTAATTGAACAACAACTTTTATTCAGATTACTTGCTGAAAGAAATAATGTCATTACAAAATTTATTATTATAAAATAATAAAATCAAAAATTAAATTTTAACAGTCTAGTAGAAATTTAAACAATAAATTTTATTCAAGTATTTTGTAAATTTAAAATGATTTTCTGAACGAAGAATTTTATGAAAAAAATCGGTTGTCTGTAAAGTCGGTTTACTGACGATAGTTGAACGTGACAACGTCATAAGAAAATACCATTCCATCAGTATTTTCTTATGGCGTTGTCACGTTCAACTATCGTCAGTAAACCGACTTTACGACAACCGATTTTTTCATTGAAGGACTTTCACCATCTTGATGAAAAACTAATATGTGTTAGAATAATATATTCAGAGAAACTTAAAAAAAAATTGAAATGATTTACCTCTTAGTTTTGATAAAAAACAAGAAAAACACACATATTTGGGCGATTATTTTTATTGTAGGGGATATAAGATCAATGGCTTGGAAACGATCCGGCAAGTATGTATGTATCCATATAGAGATTTCGTAGTGTGAATGGTACAGTCACGTTAAAAAAACATAACCTAAAATTTTAGTTCCGTTCATATTTAAAGAGTAGTTACGAGGCTAAAACTTTTTGTGTGGATTGTCGCGAAAGAACCTCCTTAAGATAGTTTATTCACCATATGCGTTTTCTTAGAATTTTTTTGAAATTTAGGCAGATTATTATTTGAATAATTCTCCATCGATTGATAGCAAAACGAAATTTATTAACTATATGGTACCGGAGATATTAAATTCCAAATATAGAGTTTTTCACGCTCTTTAACATTGCACTATACGGAAATACCGGAAAGTTTACATACATATTTAATTAAAATTAAGAAACTTCTTACGATTGTTATAAAAAACTAAACCAGCATTAAACAATAACTAATACTACGAACATGAATTTAGGTCATTTATCAAAGATTTTAATAGATATGTTTATATTGCATATAGGAGGGTCTTGTCCCCTCGGGAGTCGAACCCAAGCACTAGTAAGCTTTCCGGGCCTCTAGTAGAGGTGATGGTCTCAAGGCTCTGACTATTTGCCCGGAAAACTTACTCTGGTGCTTGGGTTTGACTTCCGAGGGGACAAGACCCTCCTATATGCAATATAAACATATCTATTAAAATCTTTGATAAATGTCCTAAATTCATGTTCGTAAAATTAATTGATTTTTGAGAAAAAATTCAATCTTTCTTTCTCAAATAGATACTCATTTCTTTACAAATAACTAATACATTTTTAAGAAAATTTTAATTCATAGTTACTACAGAGTTTTTCTTTTTTACTGAGGTTTCGCGACGTCCTTATAGAGGCTTCGCGCCTCCCCCAGGGGGTTGCGACCCCCAGGTTGAAAAATACTGTGATAGTAGATATATAGTAGTTCTAATTCATAAAATTACGAATTAAGCTCAAGGAGACAACAGCCCTAGATATCTCAAAAGCTTTTGACCAAGTTTGGCACAAAAATCTTCTTGCCAAATTGACATCCTTTGGATTCACACCAACACTTCACAAATGAATAGAAAGCTTTTTGGAAAACCGTAGTATAAAAGTTGTGGTGAATGGAATGTCATCTGAATCTTACTCCACAAACGCTGGTGTTCCTCAAGGCTCGGTAATCTCCCCCACGCTCTTTCTAATATACATAAACGACCTTATCGATCAAACGCCAAACCCTACTCACTGTTAAGCCGACGATGCACGGCAAGCCCTCCCGAATAATCGAAACAATGTTGCCTCCTCAATTACTCTCGACCTAGACAAACTGAATAAATAAGGCTCTCAAAATTTAGTTAACTTTAATGCAAACAAGACTCAATGTTGTCTAATTTCTAGACGCGAAAACAAAAATTTCCCTGATATCAACTTCGATTCGAATACTCTAAAAATGAGTGACAGCCTATCCATGTTGGGCGTCTCTGTCGCATCTGACCTGTCTTGGAATGAACACATCTCCTCTGTGGCGAAATCTGCAGCAAGGAAGATTGGCTACTTATTCAGGTCCAAGCGATTTTACAAACCCCCACAACTTCTCACCATCTACAAGGCCCAAATCCGCCCCTGTCTCAAATACGGCTCTCAACTCTGGAGAGGAGCCTCTAAATATTCTCTTGCTACCCTGGATGCAATTCAGAAACTAGCCGTCAGGCTAATTGACGATTCTACACTCACCGACTCCCTCGACTCGCTAGCTCATCGAAAAAATGTCTCTATCCTTTCCCTTTTCTATAGATACTATCACGACAGGTGCTCTGATGAGATAAAATCAATAATTCCCCCCAAAGCACTCTTTCGCGGTCAAATTAGAAAAGTGCCGGACGACTTCATTCGCCAATACGTATATCCCCATGACTTCAAGGAACTGGAACTCTCTCCCAGCCTCCATCTTTCCCAGCACTTATAATCAACAAACCTTCAAAACCCGAGTGCATAAACACCTACGTCTTTACCCTCTCACTTAATCAACTTTTCCTTCTCTTCGGTAATGCAAGGTTCTTTCGAGATCCATAAGTGTTGCATCTTTACTGGTGCACCCCTTCTTGCATTCGGTTGCATTATAAAAAAAGTGTGTCTTCTGCATCTTCTTTCTTATCAAATTTTAGTTCTTCAAAATATTTTATTATTTCATTATTGCAAATATTAATATATATTCCTAGAGTCAGCTCTGGTGTCTTTAAAATAGTTATCTAAACAGTGTTGAAGGCCTTCTACAGTATTTAAGTGAATTTCTCTCTCTGTCCCTCTCCCTCTGACCTTTAGTATTGAGCTCCTTTCTCTTTATTTTATGTTTCTTCAAATAAGTCCTCCGGGAGAGTTCTTTTCCATTTTCTTATTAGTCATTTCAAAGATTTTTTATTATTTCATTAAGGGCATATGGCTTGCATCTGAAAGTTAAATTTGGAGTAAGTTATTCTATGAATTTTGATTTCCTAGCTGTTGACACTTAGAAAATAAGCTGACGTGTTCTGATGTGGCCATCCACTTGACTTTACCATACAATCTGCCCCCTAAAATTATTTATAATCATGTAGGGGGGTTAGTTTTTGCATTTTTATACTTCTGGTGTCCCACTGATTACGTAAGTATACAAACTTTGGTTGAGTTTTGTAAATGGCCAAGATTTTAATTTTTTGATCCTACACCCCCCCCCATTTTGGGCGGCAAGTTTTTGCATTTTTAGACTTCTGGAGACCCACTGATTATGTATACAACATTTGGTTGAGTTTGGTAAATGGCCAAGATTTTCATTTTTTAACCCCCCACCCACCATTTTGGGAGGTTAGTTTTTGCATTTTTAGGCTTCTGGGGGTCCACTGATTATGTGTACAAAATTTGGTTGAGTTTGCTCAAAAGGCCTAGATTTTTAATTTTTAACCCCCCCACCCCTCCATGGCAGTTAATTTTGGGTCGATATGCACCAAAAACTAATCAGCTCTTAATATCAATGGACCAAAACTATGTGTGAAATTTGGTTTTGATATTCAGACTAGTTTTTGAGCTAGCTTGTCCACAAAAATTTGTTAACATTTACCAACACATTAACGGACTAACAGACATTTTGACAAAACAATTATTATCTCAAAAAATATAATTTTTTCGATGTTCACTTATTAGAGCTTTTTTGTAGAGCGAAATGCCATGGTTTCGCTCAATTTTTTTTAATCAAAATAGTTTCAGCATTTTTTGAGATATTTCGAAAAAAAAGAAGGAAAAAACACTTTTTTCATGCACGATTACAGTTCTTGACCATACCCTGTATGGTAAAGTAAAAATATCAGACAAACTGCCCTTGAATTCGAAATCTTTCAGTCTGATTAGAATTTAGCTGAAATATTGGTAACATAATATATTATTACAATAATAAAAAAAGAAAAATAAAAGGCAAAATTAATGCTTATTAGCATGGCTCTAAGATATAGTAAATTTCGGGGTACGAGCCCATCTTCAGGAGTTCAAAGAGAAAACTGAACTTCCCCGAAATACATAGAGTATATAGTATATAGTTGAGTCATGCTAATAAGCATCTTGTCTTTTATTTTTGTGAAACCTACCTAGAATTTTGTTTATGTTTCACCAAGAACAAACACCATTCTCCCTTAACAAAATATATTAATTAGTCTGATTACCCCTTCAAGTAGCTATTTAACCCCCATGGGGGTAAATACCCCAAGGTTAGGAACCACTGGTATAGATAGATGTTTATTTTAATCAAGCAGAGGACAACCTGAATGATTTATCTTATGAATAATACTAGCTGCGACGCCCGTCTTCGGCGGGTCTCTTTCTAACCAGGGGGCTACGCCTTCCAATTTTCCGGGCAACTTTTCCAATTTTTTTATTAACTTGAATTGGACTATTACGAACATTAAAAAAAAATAGCCAAATCGGTCCAGGCATTTAAGAGATCTGCGCTTACAAAGAAAAAGAAATTCATTTTTATTATATAGATAGCTATGCAGGGAAATTGGATGTCGACCCTATCAAGTTTTCTTTATTAATACATTATATTATCAAAATATTAATTTCATTAGGAAACTCGATAGGTGAATGTCGACCTAAGTCGGGATCTTAGACTATTAGTAGTATGTGATGATCTAATATTACAAAACTCTCCTGATCTATGAGAATGGATGTCATGAATGGGAAGGGTGTTTGTTATTGTTATTGTTGAGGTGAGTGAGGCTTGTCGTGTACTTGGATTGGCTTCAAATGGCAAGTGGTGTGTCCTAAAGTCCGAGCGTGTGACCGCGAGGTCAAAATTGAGTGAGCCTCGGGAGAGAGCGAGTTAACTAACGGTCGGTTGGCACCAAGCGGGCGGGGGCCGGGGTTCGAATACCGGTACCCAACAAGAGCCTTATGCTCGGCCTATTTCTGCCTAACGGCAATCCTCAGATCCTCTCACACTTTTTATTCACAATCAGCGAGAGAACCTCGGTGTTTTTTTACTTTTTTAGTTCTCCAGTTTCAGCTTTGCTGGCTTGACTTTTTTAGTTGGCAACTTTTAGTCCCCCTGGATTAGAGAACCCGCGCAGAGGGAATTCGAAAGCCCTCGCTCTCCCTTTCCCTTAAGAGTTCCGTAGAAGGAGGGGAATGTTCCAAATTCACTAATGATGGAAAAAGTTCACTTCCAACTTAATCAATAAATATTCACATGAAAATTAAACAATGTATTTTAAAGAAAACTAGCTGCAAGGCCCGCCTTCGGCGACCCTCTTTCTAGGCAGGGGGCTACGTCCCCTGGACCCCCACTCCACAATCCTCATCCTCACACCCCACTACCACCCACCCAGTAGCTTACAACTTTGCTCATAATAAAATTTGCCCTAGGGTTAATATTTAGGAGTTATTTGATATTTTCCAATAGTCCTTTTGGGGTCAATATATCAAAACGTTATATAGTTATAAACGTAAGTTAGAAGACATCGCTATGCCCCTGGACACTCACCCCACGAACCTCACCCTCACACCCCGCGAAACCGACCCAGCAGCTTACAACTTTGCTCTTAATAAAATTTGCTGTAGGGCTAATAGTTTAGGAGCCCCCCCAAACCTCCTTTTGGGGTCAATATATCAAAACGTTATATAGCTATAAACGTAAGTTAAAAGACATCGCTATGCCCCTGGACCCTCACCCCACGAACCTCACCCTCACACCCCGCGAAACCCACCCAGCAGCCTACAACTTTGCTCATAATAAAATTTGCTGTAGGGCTAATAGTTTAGGAGTTATTTGATAATTTCCAATAGTGCGCCCCCCAAACCTCCTTTTGGGGTCAATATATCAAAACGTTATATAGCTATAAACGTAAGTTAGAAGACATCGCTATGCCCCTCGACCCTCACCCCACGAACCACACCCTCACACCCCGCGAAACCCACCCAGCAGCCTAGAACTTTGCTCATAATAAAATTTGCAATAGGGTTAATAGTTTAGGAGTTATTTGATAATTTCCAATAGTGCGCCCCCCAAACCTCCTTTGTGGGGTTAATATATCAAAACGTTATATAGATATAAACGTAAGTTAGAAGACATCTGATCCAAATATGAAATTTCATAAAAATCCATTGGGCACTTTTTACGTGAATCGTGAGCAACTTTTCGTGGAAATCACGGAAAGATACAGACATACAGGAATTTTGTTGAGAGTGTTTTCGTTCATAACTTTGCTTGAAACGTATGCAACCAAAATTTGGCGTGATTTGGATCAATGTACAGACAAAACCTTAATTTTATATATATATAGATTATGAAAATATGACCAAACTCAAATACACACACACACTTTCTCGTATACTTTTATAATTATATTTCTATAATACAACTAATAGATATACAGGGTGTCCCGTATCACAACGATAAACCGTGAACAGAGAATAGGCCAGTTTATCACGGTCTAGAATCTAGAGAATTGGAAAAATATAGTTTATTTGAAATATCTAAAAATAAAAAATTTCAAAAAGTGAAATTAAGCAAGGCTATAGTCTAAAAAAATTTCAAAATTTTCATAAGAAAATAAAAAAATAAAGGGACTTCTATGTAAAAAAATTCTTCCTCTTCTTGGGAATCTCGTTTGAGTTCCATGTCACGAATCAACATTTCGTTTCATTCGCTTTTTTTTTTAGCAATTTTGATAAAAATCTAATTATACAAATATTTTAGTATATTTGGGATCAGAAGGTTCTAGAGAATTGGAAAAATATAGTTTAGTTGAAATAACTAAAAATAAAAAAATATTCAAAAACTTAAAATAAGCAAGGCTAAATTTATTCAATCGTTTGTTGAGTGACGAGCTTGCTATTACATCAAAATTTAATCACATATAATCGGGCCTATTATCGCATAGATAGAATATTTCGAATTTAAAAAACTGATGATGAAGGTCAAATCTTCGAATCTATAGCTTCTGACAAATAACTATCTGATATATGGCTTTCCAAAGCAACTAGTTTTTTTAAATTTCTTATAATTAGATAAATAGAGAAATTCAAATAAACGTTTTAAGATTGTTTTTTACAAAACATTTATTTTATTTATTAAATTTTTTTTTCAATTTTTCTTCTAATTTAATTATTTAAAAAAATTGTCAAGTATCTATATATGGTTGAGATTCAACTAAAATATAATCAGCTTCCAAGCTCGTTATAAAACAACTAAATCTATTATTTCTTTTTAAGCGCCCTTTAATTGGCCACTCAATCACTAACGTAAGAAGAAGAATACACTATATTTTGACAAATAAATAATAACGTTTTAATATATATTTTTTGTGGAGTTTTTTCTTTATACCTGTACAATTTTTAGTAAAACTGTAACAAAATGATTTCGCTCTATTTTTTTTTTTTTATAAAATAGAATTAACAATTTTTTCGATAAAAATTAATAAAAAAAGCAGTTTTTTCTGTGTGATTGCAATACTTCCTAACACTAGATATGAAAAAATTGAAATGCCAACTAGAGCTACTACTCTTATTTTTAACCGATTTCAAAAAAGGAGGAGGTTATCAATTCGACTGATTTTTTTTTGTATCTACTATGTTATTCGATTTCTTCGCCAATTGTGAACCGATTTTGATGATTTTTTTGCATTGGGTTCAGCCTAGTTCCCGATTAGTCCCGTTTTTTTTTCATTGGTATTGGACCTTTTTTGTTATGTTTGTTCAGGAATAACTTCTTTGTTTATGAACCGATTTTAATGATTCTTTCTGCGTTTGGATCAGTATAGCTCCAATATAGTCAAGATACCTAACTATTTATTTATTTTATGTATGTTCAGCGAGAACTTTTAGCCACGTGGATCGATTTCTATGATTCTTTTTTTATTGGAAAGGGGTTTCCTTAGAGGTGGTCCCATATTAATTTGGTCAGAACCCCCCCCTCCCAAGGGGAGGGTTCATGGGATGAGTAGCGGCAACGACAAACCGTTTATTATGGCAAACTAACCGTAATTAAATATATTTCATATGTTTAATCAAGAATTATGTTCTTTTTTAATTTCTTGAAGTAACTTTTTAGTCCCGTTAAAAGAGCCCCTCGCGGGAAAGTTTTGGGGTAGTTTTGATTTATTGATCCTATTTGTTTTTTGATATTCTGAATCCAAATCTGAAGTTTGCTAACAAAATTTCGTCACAAAAATACAAAAAAAAGGTAAAAAAACCATTTTCATATTAATCAACTGAACTGTAATAGACTACTGAAGAGGGCAAAGTCCTCAAAACTATAGTCTATTTATAAAAAAAAATAATAGTTTTCCAGCAGAAGACACTCTTTTATTGTCTCCTTTAATTTGGAAATAAAATTAAAATAAAAAAAAATTTGATTACTTGATTTGACCCAAGCAAATAAACAAACAGAAAAACCAATCTAAATAAACGATTTTTTTTTTGGGTGGGGCGGGAGTGTCTTTACATCTCCCCTTATAGTCCTCGTTTTTAAAAGTATTTTTTTCAAAATAACCATACTTGAAAATATAAATTACGAGAAAGAAGAAGTCTTTGTAGACCTATAATTGGACTAGATCAAACCGAATTCTATAAAAGGCTGGAGTAGGAGCTACTGTGGCATAACCAACTTCTAAGACTATAAATAACTCAAGCGATTATTCAGCCAGGCTGACATTGCTCCGAACAAGGAAACCAGTTCTATTAGAGACTGTATTATTATAAAACAATTAAAAATTGAAGGTTGACGTAATAATAGACATAAAGGGACGACAATGACGTCCTTCAGATTTTTTGAAATTTCATTAATGAAAAATGAGTGGTTTTCATTTCAATTTTACTTTATTAGTGAGAAGTACATATTGTATCTTATTTAAGTGTCATATCAGGTCTCCCTGAGGTTTTGACTCCTCTCCACATATACCTACCTGTGCTGAGTGTGTTTAGCTGTTTTTACACAGATATACGAGACCTACTTTTTAACGCCTGTTCCGAACGGCTAGTTTGGAGAGGTTACTAGGCAATTATACTCTTGGTAGGTTGTCATTGCTTTCCAAGAGGAGGCGACTGCAAATATCTGCCGAGACTTGGTCTCGAACCAGCGTATTTCACGCCAGCGGGCCGCCCGGCACTCTAACCACTGACACACAGTCGCCTCACATATTGTATGTTGTGTTGAAAAGATCTGATTTGGCAGATATTTACCTTTCACGGTCTTTTATATTTCTGAAGAGATTGATTAAATTCATTTACAAGTTGAAAGAGCCAAAGCTAAATATAAGAATCACCAAAGTTAAGAAACAATTGTCAAACTTATGCCAAAAGTACGAATGTGTAAACAACTTGTTTGGAATTATTGTTGTTTGAAAATTTCTTATATAACAATCTATATATATATAAAATTAAGGTTTTGTCTGTACATTAGTCGAAATCACGCCAAATTTTGCTTGCACACTTTCAACAAAATTTCTGTATGTCTGTATGTTTCCGTGGTTTCCGCGAAAAGTTGCTCACGATTCACGTAAAAACAGCTAAAGGGATTATTATCAAATTTCATATTTGGATCAGATGTCTTCTAACTTACGTTTATTGCTATATAACGTTTTGATATTTGGCTCGTAAAATGGGGTTTGGGGGTGGGGGGCGCACTAATGGAAATTATCAAATAACTCCTAAACTATTAAGTCTAGGGAAAATTTTGTTTTGGAAAAAGATGTAGGGATGTGATTTCTGACAACTTTTGTTTTTAAAAATTCCTCCAAAAAACGACCCATAAAGAGGGGGGGGTGAAAAAATGTAAATTCTTGCTCTCGGAACAAACTCAACCAAATTCTGTATACATAATCTGAGGGCCTCTAGAGCAGTGCTCCGCCAACTTTTTATGTTCAAGGTACACCTACCAAATCAAGAAATTTTAGAGGTACACCAAAGAAAAAAACAATGTTTATTATTATAATCAATATAATAGGAAAAGATGTTTAATTAGAAATGTGAGCCTGCTTAACTGAGCACAGGCGATCAAAATTTGGAAGAATCGTTGATAAGGCTGCTCACATAACTCTCAGCTATGTGTAGGTGCATTATCTTAACAAAACTTGACATTTTTCCGCGACACACCATCTAATGATCACGGTATACCAGTGTGCCGCGGCACACACTTTGCGGAACACTGCTCTAGAGAGCTAGAAACGCAAAAACTAACCATCCATAAAGGGGGGGGGGGGGTCAAAAATGAAAATTCTTGTTCTTGGACTCAAACTTAAACTCAACCAAATTTTGTATACATAATCTGTGGGTCTGTAGAGAGCTAGAAATGCAAAAACTGGGAGTAGAGTGTGAGGGTGGGGTTCGGAGTGGGGGTCCTCTGGCTAGCAAGAGGGCTGCCGAAGGCGGGCCTTGCAGCTAATAATTAATAATTGACTTACAGATAAAGCCACAGCCAATAGACAATTATCGTTTTCATCTGAAATCAAAAAAACAAAAGAATTAGACACTCATATCTTTTTCTTTAAGTGCCATATCATGTCTCCCTGACGTTTTGGATCCTCTCCGCATATACCTGTGCTGAGTGTGTTTAGCTGTTTTTTACACAGATATACGGTACCTACATTTTAGCGCCGGTTCCGAACAGCTAGTTTGGATTACGCAATTATACTCTTGGTAGGTTGTCATTGCTTTCCAAGAGGAGTCGCCTGCAAATATCTGCCGAGACTAGGTCTCGAACCAGCGTATTTCAGGCCAGCGGCCTGATACTCTAACCACTGACCCACAGTCGCCTCTACTCATATATATAAATTAAAAATAACTCCAAAAATACAATTTTTATAAATTTATTTATTAAATGAACAAAATGCTAAATTGGATTTCACTATTTTTTTCTAGAAACCGAGAGTCAAACTTTAATCTTTTGCCCCTTGATCATTAAATAAATAAAAATTTTGAATCATTTTCTGAGATTCGTGACCGAGTTATTCTCAGCCAGGATGCGTACTATTATCGCAAATTGCAATTTTATTAGAACTACCGAAATTATGTTCAAAAGAGAAAGGAAAACAAATTTGAGATTCGTGTCTATGTGTATTTATGTGGGCCAAGAGAATTGGCAATATAAGTAAATTCCCGATTATCGAAAACATCCCGAGCGGATAGGCGGGTTTCCGTTCAATTTAACGTTGTTTAGCACTTTGAAACGAAATATCTTCTACTGAATTAGGGTCTATTAAAAAGCTTACAAAACCATTATCAGAGGAATATATCATCAATAAATTGTTTAGTCCTTTACAATACTAAATTTTATTCCTATAAATACAATCTAATCTCATGTATGCTTGACGAACTATGTGCGCTGGACAGCCGTATTTTTAACCGGCTTCAAAAAAGGAGGAGGTTATCAATTCGACTGTATTTTTTCGTGTCTATGTTACCTGATTTCTTCGCCAATTATGAACCGACTTCGATGATTTTTTGCATTGGGTTCAGTCTACTTCCCGATTGGTCCCGTTTTTTTTTCATTGGTATTGTACCTTTTTTGATATGTATGTTCAGACACAACTTTTTTGTTTATAGACCGATTTCGATGATTCTTTTTTTATTGGAAAGGGGGTATCTTAGGAGGGTCATATATTAATTTGGTAAAGTTCTGATGATATGATCAATGACGAAATAACGTAAATCTCCAATTCTTATGAGCAAATAATCTAAATTATAATAAATAAAATCTTTTATAAAAAAACAATCTTAAAACGTTCATTTAAAACCCGCAAACGTTTCGAGAAAATTTCTATATTTATGAATTGAATTTGAATCATTTTCTCATTCACTCGCCCGACCCTTTCTCTTATGAGATGCATACAAAATATTATCTTAAGTCACTATTAATAACATCACTAAAAAAATAAAAATAAAAATAATGTTTATAAAAATAAAAATAAAACCGAGTTCAAAAAAATTAAATGCATCAAATTAAAAATAATAAGAACTCAAAAATCAAATCAAATACACTAAAAGGTATAAAATAATTATCTAATTTAGTTACAACTAAAAGACGAAATATTAACATGAAATCACTTTTTGAAGTCGGTGCTAAAAGCGAGCTTACTCGCCAAACGTACTAGAAGTAAGATCCGTCGAGTGTGATTCATAAAATGTATATGTTTAGCACCGACTTCAAAAAGTGATTTCATGTAAAAATTTCGTCGTTTAGTTGTAACTAAATTAGATTATTATTTTATACCTTTTAGTGTATTTTATTTGATTTTTGAGTTTTTATTATTTTATATTTGATGCATTTAATTTTTTTGAAGTCGGTTTTATTTTTTTATAAAAATTATCTTTTAGAATAAATTAATACACGTGAGGGAAAAAGTGAAAACTTTTTCAAGAATTAATACGCTCGCCCCGAATGCGAGTGATCAAGGTAATCAGAAAAATAATCCTTAAAATTCAATAAATGAGAGAAAGAAATCGATTTTATTTAATAAATTTCAATTATCTGTAAGTTAACAACACGTTGCGTTTATAATAACATAATAAAATAATTTTTCATTAAACTGAAGGGTTGGTTTTGTCACAAATATAATAAAACAATAATTTTAATAACTATTAGAATTATTTAATTGATAACTATACAGTTTCGGTCACCACTGGTCGACCATCTTCAGTAGTTCTAAAAATTGAAATGAAACATTTATTTACATTTTTTCTTTTTATAGAAAATTATATAATACAAAATTTTTTTTTTTTTATTTTTACAATAATTTGAAATCATACATACATCTCGTTCAAGAACCGGAATTAAATAATTCTAATAGTTATTAAAATTATTGTTTTATTATATTTGTGACAAAACCAACCCTTCAATTTAATGAAAAATTTAAATCAAGTCACTTATGTTTTGGAAGAAATTTAATAAATAATAAAATAATAAATAATTTCAATAAAATGCTTTTAATAATAGAATTATTTTCTAATTCTATTAATGTGAAAATAGATTTCGTTTTCCTTCTGAATCTTGGGCCGCTAGCTCAGGGATGTTTATATATAATACATAAAAGCGTTTATTTAAATTATTTTATTTAATTATTATAATAAATATTTGCACATTTAAATATATTAAAAGAAATTCAAATATTGTAGACTGATTTTGATGATTAAAAAACAAATCATGTGTTTCTGATGTCGAGAGATAACAACCTCTCTCGATACAATTAACAAATCAAAAGAATTATAAATTAGAAAGAAATTGATCTTATTTGATTGATTTCATGTATCTTGAGGCTCATATTATCATTTTAACATAAGAAAATAGTATTTTGATTAAGAATTTTATAGTTTAAAAGAAATTGTATGAAAAAATTAAATTTCTTCTCTCTGGGAGCGAATCAACTAGAAATGCCTCAAAGTTTTATTTTTTCCTAATTAGATATTTATTCAAATCTATTGAAATTTCATATCTGTGTGTTATTTTTATTTTTCTTTTATATTAAATAATTATTCTTAAGAAATTTGCATTTTAGAGGGTGGTTTATTTAAAGTCTAATTTGAATAAACGCTAATAACTCCGTTGAAATTTTTTAAAAAATATAAAATTAATAAATATTATAAAACAATTAATTATTAATAATTTAATTCAATTTTCAACGAAATCGATGCAGTACTTTTTGAGAAAATGGTCAAAAACCCCAAAAATCGCTATGAAAGGCCATTTTAGAAACATTTTAAAAATCCACCTCCATGTCACAAGACAATATTTCGTTTCATATGACTTTTTAAACTTTTTCAAAGGCATCTCTTGCTTACAAAAACGGCCTCTCATAGACGGTTTTCGAGGTTTTTGTCGATTTTCTCAAAAAATTCTGAATCGATTTCGTTCAAAATTGAAGTAAATGATTAATAATTAATTGTTTTATAATATCTATTAATTTCATATTTTTAAAAAAATTTTCAACAGAGTTATTAGCGTTTTTTCAATTTAGCTTCCAAATAAACTACTCGTTAGAATGCAAATTTTCTAATAATAATTATTTCATAGAAGATAAATGAAAATAACAAACAGATATGAAATTTCAATAGATTTGAATAAATATCTAATTAGAAAAAAATAAAACTTTGAGGCATTTCTAGTTGATTCGCTCCCAGAGAGAAGAAATTTAATCTTATCATACAATTTCTTTTAAACTATAAAATTCTTAAGAACATGAATTTAGGTCATTTATCAAAGATATTAATAGATAAGTTTATATTGCATGTAGGAGGGTTTTGTCCCCTCGGGAGTCGAACCCAAGCACTAGTATGCTTTCCGGGCAACTAGTCCAGACCCTTGAGACACTCACCTCCAAACATGCAACATATAACGAAAGCCACTCATTTTCACTCCATTCAACTCGATTGGAATAGTAAAAATTAATGCTTAACTGAAATAAAGATTCAGCATCGGACCAATGCAAAGGCAGATTTATGTAAAGAATTGAGTATCTATTTGAGAAAGAAAGATTGAATTTTTCTCAAAATCAACTTGTGATATGAATCAATTAATTTTAAGAACATGAATTTAGGTCATTTATCAAAGATATTAATAGATAAGTTTATATTGCATGTAGGAGGGTTTGTCCCCTCGGGAGTCGAACCCAAGCACTAGTATGCTTTCCGGGCAACTAGTCCAGACCCTTGAGACACTCACCTCCAAACATGCAACATATAACGAAATTAATTGATTCATATCACAAGTTGATTTTTGAGAAAAATTCAATCTTTCTTTCTCAAATAGATACTCAATTCTTTACATAAATCTGCCTTTGCATTGGTCCGATGCTGAATCTTTATTTCAGTTAAGCATTAATTTTTACTATTCCAATCGAGTTGAATGGAGTGAAAATGAGTGGCTTTCGTTATATGTTGCATGTTTGGAGGTGAGTGTCTCAAGGGTCTGGACTAGTTGCCCGAAAGCATACTAGTGCTTGGGTTCGACTCCCGAGGGGACAAAACCCTCCTACATGCAATATAAACTTATCTATTAATATCTTTGATAAATGACCTAAATTCATGTTCTTAAAATTAATTGATTCATATCACAAGTTGATTTTGAGAAAAAATTCAATCTTTCTTTCTCAAATAGATACTCAATTCTTTATATAAAATTCTTATTCAAAATACTATTTATTTATATTATAGACATACAATGAACCTTCAGATAGATGAAATCGATAAAATAAGATCGTTTTTTTTTTCTAATTTATAATTCTTTTAGTCCTTTTAAGAGAGGGACGCAAGCTTCTGGCCATAAGGATCACGGCATTTCACCAAGTCCAGCATTCCGTCTACTCAATTGACTTATCTTTTACTATATTTAAATATATTTAATATAATAAATAAATTAAAAAAAATAATATAAATATACCTAAATAATCAAACAATGAATATTTCCGTAAGAACATTAATTTAATAACATTACTATATTGAAGGAGACAATAAAAGAGTGTGTCTTCTGCTGGAATTATAAATTTTATTTATTTTATTATTATTATTATTATTGTCTCCTTCAATATATAAAAATTCTGCTACCCTCGACACAAAAACTTTTAATTTAATATTACTATATGCGTTTATTTTATTTCGAGAGTATTTTCAAGGGCCTCTAAACAAGCCGGCTCTGTGCAGGTGCACCTGTCTAGTTACGGCATTGTTTACATTAGGGGTGTCCAGCCTTTTGGCTTACACGGGCCATATTTGAAGAAAAAATATTGTCTCGGACCGCGGATAAATATAATTCTATTGATATTTGTTATTCAAAAAAGATAGTTAATAGTTAATGTAGAAATAAGAACTTTATTATTTTTTAGTTCATAGTGAGCTTCTAATTTTACTTTTCGTAAATTTTGTACTTGAAAATAGATTCTCGTATTTATGTAAATACATACTTACATACTTACAAAAATTGATATTATGTATTATTATTTTTCATATTTTTTCTTGACTAGATAATTAATATAAAATTCTAAATATTCATTTTTCTTTCGGTATCTAATTGTTGTTCTAGAAGATTCAATCAGAAAGTTTGCAAATAAAAAATTTATTTCTAATGAAAATGGAGTCGAAAATAGACCAAAATGATGATTATTTTTTCGGAAATCTTGTAATCTAGTTCCAGATTCAAAATTTAAAATGAGCACTTTTATTTTTCGAAAACTTAACAGTAGATTTTCAGATTTTTTATTTTAGAGAAAAAAAATATCAGGCTAAATTGTTGTGAGTATTACAGTATCTACATATAAATCTCAATGTTTTAAGGAATTTTATGACTTTATATTGGGCCACGGGTTGGACAGGCCTGGTTTACCATAAATCGAATGGGATTAAAGAAGGATATGAAGAATGATAATGTATTTTTTAAAAGGGTCATGGATATAATAATCCCTGAATATTCGTTATTTAATGACATGTAACGTGCAAAGACCTAAAAGACAAGTCCTGACAAGTTTTAGTCCAAGAAAGAAATGATCAATTAATTGTGATTGTTCTAGGAAATCTCAATTCCTTATCTCTGAGCGATCACTATAGACTTGGTTATAGTGTCGTAGCATATTAATTACTGAAATAATAAATATTTTAGAAAATGAAAATATTAGAAAAAGAAGAATTTTTAAATATTCGAAACTTCATTATTTTGGTTATCTTATATACTTAGTTGAGCTTATAATTTTGCTTTTAGTGAATTTTATTTTTGAAAAAAGCTTCACGAATTGTACAAATATACATTCATATTTCGAAAAAGCGAATAAATAGGTATATCTCTACATAGATATATATATATATAAATCTCAATGTTTTAAGGAAGCTTATGATTTTATTTTGGGCCACACTCATTGCAGTGCTGGGTCGCATGCGGCCCGCGGACCACGGGTTGGACAGCCCTGGATTACATCTTTAGTCTTTATACACGTTAGATCGAGGGGTGAACCGCGACCTAATATGCTGTACACCTACTTCCACTTGTACCAAATATTTCCAAGTACTTCCAAATATTTCCAAGTATTCCAAATATTTCCAAGTATTCCAAATATTTCCAAATATTTCCAAGTACTCCCAATATTCCCAAGTACTTCCACATATTCCCAAGTACTTTCAAATATTTACAAGTACTTTCAAATAGTTGCAAGTACTTCCAAATATTTCCAAGTACTTCCAAAATACTTCCAAAGAGGTGTACACCTACTTCCAATCGCGGATCACCCCTCTCGTTAGATATATTTATTTGTATCAAGCAGAGGACACTCTCATTGATTTCTCTTTACGAACTTAATTAATTTTGTCGATTCACATAGAATAATAAAAGTTTTTTTTCCGTAAGGTTTTTTAGAAGTAATTCCCTCCCCCCCCCCCAGCACCTGTTCTTTCTCTTTCTTCCTCCAATTGGGATTTCTTGGCGAGGGACCCCGGGGGTCGGGGCTGGAGGTCGCCGGGGGTAAACAAAGGGGTTGATAAAAAGATAACACCTGTTTGGAGAGGACAGACACCATCTGTATTCAATGCATCGCAACGTAAACACCCCCCTCTGACGTCACACGGCCATTCACAAACGCAGCTCACGACAAGACCGACGTCTTTAGAAGTGGAGAGACAGGGACACCCACTTGCTTACCACAATTACACTTGCGCTTTTGTTTCATAAAGAAATAAGGGATGAAGAAAATTATATTTTTAAAAGATCCCTTTAGAATTAACATGCCAAACATATACCGGGTGAGTTTTTATATCTTGAGACAGTCTTAGAACTCAAAAATAACCAGTATAGCACAGAGACCAAAATAAAACCCAAATGCAACTTTTTGATTGGTTGAATTATAGTCTTTATTTAGTTTTAATTAGGTTGAATTACGGTTTCTAAACGGTAGTTATGTCTCGTTTCGTTTTTTTCTGTTTTGCAACTGTTGTATTATCGTTAATTTTATGCAACTATTTTGTTTATTGGGCCTCCGAGGGGCGAGCCGCCTCTTTCAAAGACAAAAGATCATTAGACAAATTTATTTACACATCTTTCACACTTTCAGCTTCAGAACAAATTAATTCAGATTCAGAGCGGCTGGCTGAGAGAGCCAGGAATTA
Organism: Forficula auricularia; assembly: GCA_024734495.1. Taxonomy (NCBI): domain Eukaryota; kingdom Metazoa; phylum Arthropoda; class Insecta; order Dermaptera; family Forficulidae; genus Forficula; species Forficula auricularia. Next base: position 8,795,246 of record JALMQS010000816.1, on the reverse strand, counting down.
TCCTGGCTCACATTTCACATTTCTTTTTTTTTTTTTTTTATTCACAAAAAATAATCATACGCCACCCGCTCTATATGTATTTCTGCCGAAAGTGTAAAAATTAAGGAGAGATCCCCTCATCGCCCTATATGTCAAATCGTTTATTGTTTTTTTGGGATATACCCAGGGCGATGAGGGACTCCACCGCTTTAGGCCACCACACTCCCTTCCACGAGAGTGTGATGGCCTCGACCCTGACCGAGCCCGCCCCGACGCCAAATCGCTCCGCAATATTATCCACAAGACTGGAGTTGCCCCTATATTTTTCTATTTTGTTTCGGTGGGCAACACCCAGTCCTGCAAGCGCGGATACGATCTGGACGTCCAAAACCCACACCACCCCCGCCGCATCCTTTGCCACGATGTCAGGCTTTCTATTGCCCGCCGAGCTGGAGTACAAGTACTCCAACTCGACACGCATTCCCTTTTTGATCAAATCGTCGGCCAGACAAGATTATAATGCAACCGTTACAAAAATGTTGGCGACAAATTTTTTGTAACGGTTGCATTATAATCTTTGCGTGTATAATTTAACGATAATACAACAGTTGCAAAACAGAAAAAAACGAGACATAACTACCGTTTAGAAACCGTAATTCAACCTAATTAAAACTATATAAAGACTATAATTCAACCAATCAAAATAGTTGCATTTGGGTTTTATTTTGGTCCCTGTGCTATACGGGTAGTGTATTATATGAAAAAAAGTTTCAAATAAAAGTTTATTTATATCAAAGAGGAAACTAAACTACGCTATTGTTTCTCGACCTAGATCAAACTTTGAAGGGTATTTCAAGGTCAAGTTCTATTTTTTAAATGAAAACCTATATTTTTCTTTCCATAGCCTAAATCTACAAAAAAAAACTGAACAACTTTCATAAGAACTATTTTTTTATACGACATCAATTAAACAAAATACATGAATAAATTAAATCTCAAAAAAAATCTTAAAAATCATTTTTAACAATTATTTAACTTAATTATCAAATAATAATGATTAAATAATTAATTATTAAATTGAAAACTCACAACAAAAAAATAAGTGTTTATAATGATATTAAAACTCAGATTTAAGAGAATATTTTCTACTTAAGTTAAAATTCTTGAGTTTAAAAAAGTTTATTTTTCGTGTCAATCCACTAGATAGTTATATTCTATTACCATAATGAAAATGGAGCATTTTTTTATTGAAGAAAAAATTGAAATCGTCTTAATTTATGGTGAATGTGGAAGAAGTGTTATGGGGCTGCCATTGAAATGGGTGCCGAGCGTTTTCCTGATAGGAATACACCCTCAGAAGCTTCATTTTATCGTGTTGTAAATCTCTTTAATAAAATAAGGAAATTGGAACTGGAATTCACCCAGAAGACTCTGGAATATCACAGAACATAGTCGGAAAATTATTAAATTATTCATTATTATTAAATTATTTATTTAATAATTAAATATTTGATCGTTATTATTTAATAATTAAGTTGAATAATTATTATTTGGATTTTTTTTGAAATTTAATTGATTTAATATTTTGTTTATTTGATCTCGTATAAAAAAATAGTCCTAATGAAAGTTGTTCAGTTTTTTTGTAAAATAAGGTGACTTTAAGAAAAATATACCTTTCTATTTAAAAAACAGAACTTGACCTTTAAATACCCTTGAAAGCTTGTTCTAGTTCGACAAACAATAGGGTAGTTTATTTCCCCCTTCGCTATAAATAAACTTTAATTTAAAACTTTTTTTTCATATAATGCCCTGTTTTTGAGTTATAAGACTGTCTCAAGATAAAAAACTCACCCGGTATATTTCTAACTTGAAATAATGATGTTAAATAAATTTATAATTTTTCTCATTAATATATCAAAGAATAATTGATATATCAATGAGAATTGTTTTGACCGGGCTTTTTTTTGAAAAAGATATATATCGTGACCGGGCTTTTTTTGAAAAAGATATATATCGCGAGACTACTGCGGATGAAGCTATTGGAGTCTGCTGAGTCTTAAGTCTGGACCAAGATAGAAAAAGATGTGATCCATTTAGCTACAAACCAACATCTCCCTCGGATTAAGTAAAAATTTATTATAAATTTATATAATTATGTAATGTACAATATATGTGATTTTCTATTCATGCAATAGTATATTCTATAATCTAAGTGTGAACCCCCCCCCCCCAAATAATTAATTAAACATTTTCGGTTAACGCTCTTTGATTCACCAGAAGAATCTGAACATATGAGGAAACATTTACAACAAATAAAAACTAGATAAATGTGCCATATATAATTAATATTCATCATGCTACACAACGTTTCGATCTCTACCTTTATCATTAATTTATTTTATTTATTTTTTTTCAAGTTGGTGTCTAAACCCCCAAGGCAAGATTTCCAGGCAGCCAAATGTAAATTAATTTCATTATATATTTATTTAATTAATTAACCATTTCATTTTTCTGGTAATTCATGACTCCCGGCCTCCATCTTTCACATCACTTAGAATCTTTAAACCTTTAAAACCCGAGTTAGTTTTGCATTTCTAGCCTTCTGGGGGCCCACAGAATATGTACCATATACAAAATTTGGTTGAGTTTGGTCGAAAGGGCTAGAATTTTCATTTTTGACCCTACCCCCAATTTTGGGTGGTTAGTTTTTCCATTTCTAGCCTTCTGGGGGTCCACAGAATATGTATACAAAATTTGGTTGAGTTTGGTCGAAAGGGCTAGAATTTTCATTTTTGACCCCCCCCCATTTCGGGTGGTTAGTTTTTCCATTTCTAGCCTTCTGGGGATCCACAGAATATGTATACAAAATTTGGTTGAGTTTGGTCTTAATGGCTATAATTTTCATTTTTTACCCCCCCCCCCCCTTTTTTTGTCTGTTAAAATTTTTAAATCACATTTAAAAACAATTTATTTTATGCTCTTTTCAAAAATATATTCAGTTTTTTTCTAGTTAAATTTTTTCATTTTTTTATACTTCTTCCAATTGTGGTAGATCTTTATGCTCCACCCTGTAGAATTATGTTTTAAAAATTTGCCGCACTTAAAAAAAAACGAATAGATTGAAATACTAGCCCGAAATGAAATTAAAAAATTAATTTGCTAACAGTAGCAGAACGAAATTTTATTGCGAAAATCATTAGCCATTAAGCTAGATTGCTTTTTGGCTCTCAGGTACACCTTCATATGTAATAAAAGTTATCCGTAGCGTCTCGGATTTAGTAAATGACACGCTCATGTTTTTACCAGCACATTAATCACTTATTTTCAAGCTTTTGTTTTTTTATTATATCATCTTCACGGCTTCTTATACACATTAACTCTCTCTGATATAATTGAACAGGGTCATAAAATGAAAAATGCATCCCAACAAGTGTTAGTGGGTTGCAATTTTCAAATTATGATTCTCTTCAATTATATCAGAGGGAACTACCTACTGTGAATAAGCTTAAAAACCCCATATACAGTGAAACCGTTATTTTGTCATTGATCTTAGGATTCCTTAAGTTAAGGAATTCCGCTACTTAGGAAGTAAAATAACATGGGATGGGAGGAGCGAAAACGAAATTAAATCAAGATTTGCCCAAGCAAAAATGGGGTTTAATTCAAAACAAAAACTACTATGCTCCTCCTCAATCAGCTTAGAAAACAGGAAGTTGCTATTGAAGACATATGTATGGAGCATAGCCATGTACGGGTGTGAAACCTGGACAATTAGAAAAGCGGAGAGAAAGAGATTAGAGGCTTTCGAAATGTGGTGCTACAGAAGAATGATGAATATCAAATGGATGGATAAAATTACAAATGAAGAAGTTCTTGGAAGAATCGGAGAAAAAAGAACCTTGTGGAAGAGTCTGAAGAAGAGAAGAGGTCAGATGATGGGGCACACACTGAGACATGGGGGACTGCTTAGGGATATCTTGGAGGGGGAGGTGGGAAAGAAAAGGGGAAGGGGAAGACCCAGATTAGAATATTTCAACCAAATAATTGGGGATATGGGATGCCAGACATTTAGAGAGGTCAAACAGCTGGCGGGGGACAGAGTCGAGTGGAGACGGATTGTTGCATCAAACCAGTCTTAGGACTGTATACTCAATGATGATGATGATGATCTTAGGATCACGGATTTTACAAGAAGGAGCCAGGAATTTGGTTGAAAAGTCACCGCCCGCTACTGATATATACAAGTACCGACATGTTTCGCTACAAATCGGCTAAGATTGCCGTGGTTAGAAGTACCCGAAATTTAATTTACAATTGTTTTTGGCAACAAACAAAAACAGAAGACCTACTGAAAACGGGGAGAGTTTTACTTAAATAAATTGACACGTTCTGATGTGGCCATCCACTTGACTTTACCATACACTTTTGGTTGAGTTTGGTACAAGGGCCTAGATTTTCATTTTTTTACCCTACAACCCCCCCCCCTATTTTGGGCGGGTAATTTTTGCATTTTTTCTGGTAGCCCACTGATTTTGTATACAAAATATGGTTGAGTATACTCAATTGGCCTAGATTTTTATTCTGCCCCCCCCCCCCCCCCACCACCATCTTAATTTTGGCACCAGAATTTTTTTCTTTATTATAGGCTCATTTTATAGTATATTTCATTTTTCTTGTTTTTTTTAGTTTGAAAATATTATAATTTTAAATTTTAACTCCCCTCCCTCTCCCCCTTAATCTTGGGTCCATATGCACCAAAATCTAATCAGCTCTTAAACTCAATGCATCAAAACTACGTGTGAAATTTTGGTTTTGATATTCACACTAGTTTTTGAGCTAGCTCGTCCACAAAATTTGGTAACGCACAGACTAACACCCTAACACACTAACAGACTAACAGACATTTTGATAAAACAGTTATTATCTCGAAAAATATAACTTTTTCGATGTTCACTTATTAGGGTTTTTTTGTAGACCGAAAATCCATAGTTTCGTCCAATTTTTTTAATCAAAATAGTTTTAGCTGTTTTTTAGATATTTCGAAAAAAAGAAGCAAAAAAAACAACACTTTTTTCATGCACGATTACAATACTTTACCATACCCTGTTTGGTTAAGTAAAAAATAATGTGTAATATCATGATAATTTTAAATTTTTCTAGGGGCGCAAAATAGGAATCAATTAAATCTGCAAATAACGTTTTATTTTCGAAATTTTAAAAAGTTTGAATCTACTTAGCAAACTTACCAATTGAGTTGCTTTTCTTTTATAATTGTCTGGCATCTTTCTGCGAAAAATTAGAATTTTGAGAACAAAAAATATGGGAAAAAAGGGGACGAAAATAAGAAAAATTGACCCCTGATTCGAATCATATTTATCCGCCACTGATCGAACTGTGATAATTATTCAAAATTTTGTTTTCTAATCTCTCTGTAAACATGTGAAGACATTTCCGAAAACACCGTCCCCCTTGATGATCCTTCCTTCTATAGTTCTTGTGTCCGTAATATGTTATTGTAGATTGTGGAGGCAGCGTTGCCATTCTCTAGCGATCGATACGGCAACAGCGCACAGCCAGCCAGCGCCTCTCGTAACGATCCTCAGAGGCGCTTGTGTGCGTGTGTCGTCCGAATTATTAACTAATTAGAGGCATCGGGGGTGCGCTCATTTTTCGGCTCATCTTCTTCTTTCCATCTACCTCTTTGACTTGTGACGTCACACCGATTACGTCACTAATGCAATTAGATAATTTTTTTCTTTTTCCTTACTTTCAACTCTTGACTTTTATTCGGGTATAGAGAAAGTTATTTTGTAAAAAACAAAACAAATAAAGTAAAAACAAAAAGGAAAACAAATAAGAGATAATCTCTCCTCTCTTGGCTTCTGTTTATTAATTTTAATTCATAAATGAATTTGATAAAAAAAATATTAGTAAAAATAAACCAGACCATTTGGTTAATTAAAAAAGCGTGGACGCCGTAAGCGGAGTATATTTGAACATTATGATTATTTTCTTCATCATTATCGAATTCACAGTCCTAAGACTGGTTTGAGGCAACTACGAATCACCCGCATCAGCTCTCTTTTCCACTTCTTTAAATGGACCACATCCCTTATCTTTAATTATTTTCCATAATCTTTAATTATTTTCTTATAATGATATAGTACCTGGATCACCGAGCGATGCTCGGTAATTTTTTGATTCAGTTAAAATCGATATATTAATATTATTTTTAATTTTAAATTTAGCTAAAAAGATCGATTTTTTATCGAAGCCAAAATAAAATAAAATTGAAATAAAGCTTAATTTATATTTTTACCAACATTTTGACCCGATATGGCCATCATCAAGACGTACCCTTTTAAATCATGAAGAAGGAGGCACGATCCTTCGAATTGTCGTATTTTTAAGAGAAATTGATATTCTAATAAATTATTTTATAGGAAATTATCTTTAATTAATTAAATTGACAAATTCTAATAAATAATAATATATGTAATGATCTATTAGTGGAATTTAAAATAAAAAAAAAACAATTAATTTTATTAAAAGAAAACTGAAAAAATGTGATTATAAATTTTTATTCAAACAACCACCTGTGAATAATTATTTCAATTAACAACAAATCCATCAAAAATAACTTAGCCGAAGATGAGACCGTGACAGATCGAATTGTCAACACAAAAACCCTCTAACCCGTGAATTTCATCCAAATCGTTGGAGCCGTTTTCGAGAAACCGATTCTATATATTATATATATACAAGAATTGCTCGTTTAATATAATAAGATAATATTTAGATATTTCATTTCGATTCTTATAAAAAATACGAATGGTTTATAGTTGATAGGACAGTTGTTTGAAAAAATAATTTTGTCATCCTATTTGAATTAATCAACAGGCATTCTCCCACTGGGATTGAAAAAACTTATTAATGAATTCAAATTGTATGACGAAATATCATTGAGAATTTTAATATACTATCCCCATCACCTGAGGAAGGATATCGTTGAGGATCCGAAACGTCAGCGGAAGTCTAATCGAATTATTAAAGGAAATATTTGCAGCATTTTTATTTAACTACTAAGAATTAAATAAAATAGTTATTTGTCAAAAAAGACTGAAGATGGAGTCTATGCCAACTATAGTTTCTAATATCAATACATAAAATTATACCTATTATATAAAAATATAATGTAATATAATATAAATATATGTTACAGTAAAAAACACTTTTTTAGTAAAACGCGTTCTTACTAGTTAAAACTCATTTCACTGAATACCTTTATGGCAACTAGAGTTTACTGATATTGGTTGAGTTTGGTTCAAAAATCTAGAATCTTCATTTTCGACCTTCCGCCTAATTTTGAGTGTTTATTTTTAAACGAAAATGTCAAAAATTAAATCCTCTACAATTTCGATTTTTGACATTTTCGTTTGAAGAATTTTGAAAATAAACATCCAAAATGAGGCGGAAGTCGACCTTTGAACCAAACTCAACCATCATCAGTAAACTCTAGTTACCTTAAAAGTATTAAGTGAAACGCGTTTTAACTAGTAAGAACACGTTCTTACTAAAAACAGGTTTTAACTGCAACATATATATATTATTATATGTATAATAATTATTATTTGTAGACAAGACAAATGAGCTCGATGTTTTGTATTATTTAATCGACTAAATAATTTTCCAACTTTAGTTTTTCAAATAAAGGAACAAAACTATAGAATGTTTTTCAAAAATGTAATACAATGAAAATAAAAAATCATTTTTTTTTAAGTAAATTTAATTTAAAATTGATATGAATTGTAAATGTTCATATTTGGAAAATGAAAGTTTATAAAATGAGGATGTTTTTTTCCGAATTTATATATATTGGACATTTTTTAGTTAATCGTCTTCAAACTAAATAAAATTTTCAAAAAAAAAAATCATTACGTGTTTGTTTTGACCTTTTATTTCGGAGATGGGGGCATGGATTTTTTTTAAAATATTCTCTTATACACCAGCTATTCGAAAAGTGTCTTTTTATCACTTAATTTAAAAATTATTCTCATGTTTTAAATCAACGTAGAAATCCGAAAATATAACTTGTATAAATAAATAAGAGAAGGTACTCAAGGTTGCCGATGTCGCAGGCAATCATGAAATCATGGGTAATAAACGTAAAACACGCTAAGTGTACATATTTATATGTCAGAAAGATTCACCTTCTCAGCAGTCAAAATATATATATTTTAATTAAAATTTATTTGAAAAAATGGAAATACTTGTGGTAATGAATTAGAAATAATAATAATAATAAAACAAATCAATATTTTAAAATAATTAAATATATATATATATATATATCATCATCATCATTGAGTATACAGTCCTAAGACTGGTTTGATGCAACAATCCGTCTCCACTCGACTCTGTCCCCCGCCAGCTGTTTAACCTCTCTAAATGTCTGGCATCCCATATCCCCAATTATTTGGTTGAAATATTCTAATCTGGTTCTTCCCCTTCCCCTTTTCTTTCCCACCTCCACCTCCAAGATATCCCTAAGCAGTCCCCCATGTCTCAGTGTGTGCCCCATCATCTGACCTCTTCTCTTCTTCAGACTCTTCCACAAGGTTCTTCTTTCTCCGATTCTTCCAAGAACTTCTTCATTTGTAATTTTATCCATCCATTTGATATTCATCATTCTTCTGTAGCACCACATTTCGAAAGCCTCTAATCTCTTTCTCTCCTCTTCTCTAATTGTCCAGGTTTCACACCCGTACATGGCTATGCTCCATACATATGTCTTCAATAGCAACTTCCTGTTTGCTAAGCTGATTGAGGAGGAGCATAGTAGTTTTTGTTTTGTATTAAACCCCATTTTTGCTTGGGCAATTCTTGATTTAATTTCGTTTTTGCTCCTCCCGTCCCATGTTATTTTACTTCCTAGGTAGCTGAATTCCTTAACTCCTTCTAGGTTTTCTTGGTTAATTTTGATGCATTCCTGTCTCGTTTGTTCTTTTTTTGTACATACTAGGACCTTGGTTTTATTCTTGTTTATTTTCATTTTGATTTCTTCTATTAGGATTTGGTTAATTCCATTCAAGGCGTCCTCTAATTCTTTTTTATTGCTTCCTAGAAGGGCAATGTCATCGGCAAATCTTAACATAGCGATCTTTTGACCTTGGATTTCTATACCTGTATCAATTTTGTCTTTGAATTCTTTAATCGCTTCTTCTATGTATAAGTTGAAAATCATGGGTGACAGCACACATCCTTGTCTTACACCTTTTTTTATTTTGGCTTCTCTGTGTTCATCACCAATATTTATAATTGCCGTCTGGTTTTGATATAGATTGTAGATTAGTCTTCTCTCTCTGAATTTTATTCCCGCCTGTTTTAATATTTTAAACATAATTTCCCAATTGACATTATCGAATGCTTTTTCTAGGTCTATGAATCCGATGTAGACAGATTCTTCCCTGATAAAAGCCCTTTCTATAATTAGTCTATTATATATATATATATATATATATATATATATATATATATAAATAAATAATAATTTAGATATTATGGCTTGGAATCGAATCAGAATGAGTATGAATAAAAAAATTAAAAATTAATCGGTATTTAATTACTCTAGTAATGTTCACTTAACCCACCGAGCTATGTAGCTCACAGAGACGGCGCTCGGAAAATAGCCCTTTTAAATGCCCCCGGACAAGTATCCCTTGATAAGAAATCATTAAATAAATGGCTTAAAGAATTATACCAATTTAATAGAAATTTTGTATTCAAAATTTCCATTGTTGCAAGTTTTTTTTTGGGCTTTTCGACCTTTCCAGCCATAAGCCAATTTACGATACTACTTATTTTTTAAAATTTGTCTCTACCCCCGGGGTCAGATTTTAGCCGGATGCCTCGAGTCGGATTCGAACCCGGGTCCCCTGGTTAGCAGGCTGGCACACTAACGCCTAGCCTATCTGCCCTCCCAAATTGTTGCAAGTTAAACTTTTAAATTGAGATTTTATTGTTTAATTGATATGTTTATTAGTTGATGATTGTCAAGCGAAGTTAATCAAAAAAAAATTCTCTCTTATTTTAGATTCAATTCCGATTCTATTTATTATACTGCCAAAAATTATATTTTTTAGAATTCTGATTAGGATTTTAATGTAATTCTAGAATAAATTTTTATGAACTGATGAAAAATTGCATCAGAGGAGGGTATTGCATTCAATGCATGAATGAAACCTTTTTTAAAACCCCAGGATTGGCATTCTACCTGAGAATAATTAATTTAATTACTTAAAATCGTGTGAAATCAAATCAAACCGATTTGGCCCAAAATTTAGATAAACCATCCGGAGCACTAAACAAACATATGGTGTGAATATGGTTTCGATACGTTCAGTGGTTTAGGCGTGGGTCGATCACGCACATACACACTAAGGATTATATATATTTTAATAATGGTATAATAATAAATAATTAATTATTAAGTATCTATGTTATAAAGAAAATCTAAATTTCGCACAATTTTGTTTACCCGCACGCAGTTTCAAGATTGATTATAATTGGTGAATAAATAATGATAGCGATGACCTCAGCTCCGCATTCCGTTGCTGACAGTCAGAGTTTACGGCTGGATGTGATAAATCGAAATCAAATGGTTTTGGTCATAGTAATAATTGAATTCGAAAAAATGGGGCTTTAACAATGAATGAATGGCCATTACAGAATGCATTTCGGACCAAGTATAATCTTATTTGATTAAAGAAATTTTTTTATTTAAAACAAATAAGATGAGGAAATTATGTAAAAAACATTCTTTACTCTCGCTTATCTAGTTTGTTTAGTACCAACTTCAAAAAGTGATTTCATGTAACAATTTCGTCATTTAGTTGTAACTAAATTAGATAATTATTTTATACATTTTAGTGCATTTTATTTGATTTTTGACTTCTTATTATTAAATTTGTTGCATTTCATTTTTTTGAAGTCGGTTTTATTTTTTTTTATAAAAATAATTTTTATTTTTCTCTTTTAGTGATGTTATTAATAGTGACTTAATATAATACCTTGCATGCATCTCGTAAGAGAAAGCGTGGGGCGAATTAATCAGAAAATGATAACAAAATTCAATTAATAAATATAGAAAATCTCTAGAAACGTATGCGGGTTTTAAATGAATGTTTTAAGATGTTTTTATAAAAGATTATATTTATTATAATTTCGATTATTTGCTCATTGGAGATGACCGTTATTTCGTCATATCATCAGAACTTGACCAAATTAATATGGGACCACCTCTAAGGAACCCCCTTTCCAATAAAAAAAGAATAATCGAAATCAGTCCACGTTTGAAAAAGTTTTCGCTGACCATAAATATATAATATTACGAGCCCCGTCCCATCTCAATTGGCCCACCAATATTTTTTCTTTTTAAATAAAATTATGCTAATTTACGGTAAATTTAATTTAAATATTTATTTTTATTATCATTTGGAACAACATTTTAAACAATTTAAAACATTTTATTGTAACATTTAACTTAAAATTATTTTTTAATTGTTAAATACAAGGAAAACATACAAAATCCAAAACCTTTACCACTGTGTGACGTCGCCTTTATTTTTAATTACGGCTTCAATACTTTTGGGCAACGTACTTATTAAGTATTGACACTCATCTTGAGTGAAAGTATCCCAAATATTTTGAAGTTTGTGTTTTAATTCGACTACGTTTCTAGCTGGTTGTATTCGTAATAGCTTTTTCATTGTGTGCCAAAGAGTTTCTATTGGTGACAAGTTGGGACTGTTTGCCACCCACTCCAAAAGTGGAACATTATGATCAGAAAGCCATTTTAAAGATTTTCTTGATGTATGGCAGGCCACCCACCCAGTCTTGTTGGAACACAAATTATTATTATTCTGCAACGCATCTGCCATTGTTGGAAGTAACGATTTTTTTAAAATCTCTAAATATTTATTGGTGTTTACAATTCCATCAATGAAGTGAAGTTTTCCAATACCTCTAGCAGACATTGAACCCCATACCATAACTGAAGCAGGATATTTTACTTTCTTTTTTAAACAATCTGAATAGAAAAATCAGTCGAATTGAGAACCTCCTCGTTTTTTGAAGTCAGTTAAAAAAAATTTTTTATAAAAATTTTTTTATTGTCAATAGGGACAGATAAATAAAATAAATATATAGATAGATATTATAGATATCTTAAAGACATCTTAAATACAATAAGAGCTAAATAAGACATCTTTGAGATCGTGCGTTTTATCTGTGAATCTGAAAATTTTATCTTCCTAACTAAAACTTACTGATCCAAAATTTTAATCAAAATTTCTACACGACTTATGGACCATTCTAATAAATAGCATTGTCTTCTCTCTTCCAATAGTTTTGAATGTTTCGATCTAATTATCCATTTTGCATTTCAAATTCCTGGGTTAATCAGCATTTAACTTTGAGTTTAATATTAATTAAATTTATCACCTTATTATATTCTGGAATTAATCCAGGAATGCGAGTGTACACTGTACATGGATCCCTTTGACCATTTAACTGGCAAATATTTTAATTTATCGCTTGACTTATTTAACTAATTTCAATTATTAGGAAAAAATACAATGCAACTTTTTTTATGAAATTGAACCAGGTACTTATTCTTTAATAAAATTTCGTTTATTTCTTAAATGCTAGTATAATTTGTAACGTAATTGGTGTACAAAATGTTGTTCCTCTAGACTCTAGATTAATAAAAATAATTTATATAAAAAAATAAATATAAAACCGACTTCAAAAAAATTAGATGCAACAAATAAAATAATAATAACTTAAAAACCAAATAAAATGCACTAAAAGGTATAAAATAATTATCTTATTTAGTTACAACTAAGCGACGAAATATTAACATGGAATTACTTTTTGAAGTCGGTGCCAAACATATACATTATATGAATTGCACTCGGCGGATCTTACTTAGTACCTACGTTTGACGGATACTCTCGCTTATAGGTATAGTTTGTTTGGCACCGACTTCAAAAAGTAATTTCATGTTAATATTTCGTCGCTTAGTTGTAACTAAATAAGATAATTATTTTATACCTTTTAGTGTATTTTATTTTATTTTTAAGTTATTATTATTTTATTTGTTGCATCTAATTTTTTTGAAGTCGGTTTTATTTTCTTTATAAAAATTATTTTTCTTTTTTTCTTTTTAGTGATGTTATTAATAGTGACTTAAAATAATACCTTGCATGTATCTCATAAGAGAAAGCGTCGGGCGAATGAATAAGAAAATGATGATAAAATTTAATTCATAAATATAGAAATTCTCTCGAAACGTTTGCCGGTTTAAAATGAATGTTTTAAGATTTTTTTTTAAAGATTTTATTTATTATAATTTCGATTATTTGCTTATAAGAATTGGAGATTACATTATTTTGTCATTGATTATATCATCAGAACTTGACCCATTAATTAATTAATATGGGACCACCCCTAAGGTACCATCTTTCCAATAAAAAAAGGATCATCGAAATCGGTCCACGTGGCAAAAAGTTTTCGCCGAACATACATAAAATAAATAAATAAATAAATACTTTGATATCTTGACTATCTTGGAGCGATACTGATCTAAACGCAGATAGTCTCATCAAAATCGGTTCATAAACAAAGAAGTTATGGGTGAACAAACATATCAAAAAATGAAAAAAAAAACGGGACCAATCGGAAACTATACTGAACCCAATACAAATAAAATTATCAAAATCGGTTTACAATTGGCGAAGATATCAGGTAACATGGACACACAAAAAAAAATTAGTCGAATTGAGAACCTCCTCCTTTTTACTTTACCATACAGGGTATGGTCAAGTATTGTAATCGTGCATGAAAATTTGTCAAAATGTCTGTTAGTCTGTTAGTCTGTGCGTTACCAAATTTTTGTGGACGAGCTAGTTTAAAAACTAAAACAAAAATTTCACACGTAGTTTTGGTCCATTGAGATTAAGAGCTGATTAGATTTTTGTGCATATTCACCCAAAAGTAAGTGGGGTGGAGGGGTGGTTAAAAATTAAAAATCTAGGCCGTTTGAGCAAACTCAACCAAATTTTGTATACATAATCAGTGGGACCCCCAGAAGTCTAAAAATGCAAAAACCAACCTCCCAAAATGGTGGGGAGGAGGGCGTCTAGGGTCAAAAAATGAAAATCTAGACCCTTATATCAAACTCAACCAAATTTTGCATACATAATCAGTGGGACCCCAGAAGTCTAAAAATGCAAAAACTAACCGCCCAAAAGGGGGAGTGTAGGGTCAATGACAGGGGGAGTGTAGGGTCAAAAAATGAAAATATAGGCCCTTGTACCAAACTCAACCAAATTTTGTATATAATATCAGTGGGACCCCAGAAGTCTAAAAATGCAAAAACTAACCGCTAAAAATCGGGGGGGGGGGGAGGATCAAAAAATGTAAATATCGGTTCTTGTACCAAACTCAACCAAATTTTGTATACATAATCATTGGGACCTCAGGTTGTATGGTAAAGTCATTTGGATGGCCACATCAGAACACGTCAGCTTTTTTGAAGTCGGTTATAAACAATCAATAAATTCATAAAGTTATTTTCCGAGTAATTAGAAATTAAAAGTCGAAACGTTGTGTATCCTGATAAGAATATCTAATCAACTTATTGCTCATCAGATTTATTCACTGTGTGCAAATGTGTGTGTGGTATATTTCTTTCTCTGTCCTTTTGAATTCAAAACGTTGCGTCGATCATCAAAAGATCCAAAAAGAGAAAAGAAAGGATGGGAAGAAGAAATACCAAAGAATGAATCGCTCTCAAAAGAGAATGCAATTACTCTTTTTGATTAATCCACTATGTCTGTCTCACTCTCTCTCCCTTCCAGTTATCGTACTTTCTCTTTCTATTAATTTGAATAAGATTCGGAAGAGGCGAAATTGCTCGCCCATCTTTGTCTACCTCTGTATTTAAATATCTAATGTATAACTAAATAGAATACGTATCGGTCTTTCTATTAATTAACTTTTTGATCGATATGAATACTTTTTTAATCTACTAGCTCCAAGGCCCGCCTTCGGCCGGGCCTTTTGCTAGTCAGGGGCTTCGCCCCCTGGACCCCCACATGGCTGTTTTATTGATGTTTTATACACGTGTAAAGAACACTTTCCTATATCAACTCTTGTGATCAATTGTAAAAGATTGATGAAGAGGACAAAGTATATCTCTTTATGAATGAATTTAAAAATTTTATTTTTCCAGCCGAAGACAATATTTTATTGTCCCCTTCTGCTACTCAATTATTCGGCAAAAAGAACCTTTCAACTTAAATTAAAATAAAGTTTTTGTCTTGTAAAAATTCAATAAATAAAGTAAAAATCGTCATTTGGTGAGAATTATCCAATTTATAGAAAATTTAGGTTTAATTAGGCTCAAACTAGATTTTTAATAATAGGCTGAAATTTCCTAGATTTCAAAACAATATAACAATGGATTTTTAAATGATTTTGTTTTATTTAAAGAATTCTACGGACTAGTTGAATTTTGGTTTTAATCTTTAAAATATATTTTTAAAGAAATTCCAAAAGCTAATTAATTCCTTTCAGTTAGTTTAGATAGTATAGTTTTAATAATCCCTTATAATTAACTTTGAAATAAATAAATAATATTGAAATGATAGAATGAGCTCGAATACAAAATCCAAAAGGCTTAGTTCTTTTGAAATGGCTGAGGGTCTTAAATACAATAGAAAAAAGATGAGATGAGATTCCCAAGGGTATTTTTAAGAAAAATGATTTTTAAATAACATATTTTATTTTAAATTAAATATTTTTCATCTATATATATATATAAAATTTAGGGGAACGCGGTGTTGGTTTATAGTGAAACATTGTTAAAATTAAATTAGGTTGGAGTTGGTGGTGTTTCACAAGGAGAAAAATTAAAATACAAAGATTTTTTTAGTTTACTCTATATATTTCGAGCTCTTAACTCATCGTCAGGAGAACATTGACTAAAGATAACATGATATTTTGAACAGAATTTATTTTAATTTTAATATGATGGACAGTTATTTATGACATAGTGTAAATATGAAAGAATTATCAGAAGGAAGGAATGGCTTTAGAAAGCCGACTGACCAGATGTAGGGACAAAGGGCTGGGACAAAGATATATATATATATAATTAAAAACTTGGCTGAAACTTTTTTATTTTTTTCTACCCTATTAAAGACGGTTTTCAGAATTTTTTCAAATTTTTTTCACCCAACCCAAAAGAAGTTAGGAATTTTTGAAAAAATAGCTTTTTTTAAATAACCATAACTTTTTCAAAAATTTAGTTATCATGACGTTTTTTTTTATTTTTGGTTTTAAATGTACTTTAAAAAATAGATAGTTTTTTTTTAAATCTTTGTTGCACTATTAAATTCTTCTTCAACGATAATGTGGTTAGAACTATGACACTCAAAAATCTTAAAAACAGGACCGCCAACACTTGTTTTTTGCTAGTTTAGTTCTTTTATTGTTTGGCAAGCTATGTTGGCTAACCTGAATTTTTTTTAGTTTTTCCTGAATTTTCCAAATTTCCGGGCAACTTTTCCAATTTTTTTTAAGTATTAACCTGAATTGGACTATTACGAACATTTAAAAAAAATAGCCAAATCGGTCCAGGCATTTGAGAGATCTGCGCATACAAAGAAACAGAAATTCATTTTTATTATATAGATATATATAAAATTAAAGTTTTGTCTGTACATTGCTCCAAATCACGCCAAATTTTGGTTGCACACGTTTCAAGCTAAAGTAATGAACGAAAACACTCTCAACGAAATTCCTGTCAGTATGTTTCCGAAAAGTTGCTCACGATTCACGTAAAAGCGGCTGAAGGGATTATTATAAAATTTCATAATTGCATCAGATTTCTTCTAACTTACGTTTATAGCTATATAACGTTTTGATATTTTGACCCCTAAAAGGGGTTTGGGGAGTGCACGAATAAGAATTATCAAAAACTCCTAAACTATTAACCCTACGGCAAAATTTATAATGAGCAAAGTTGTAGGTGATGTGATTTCTGACAACTTTTGTTTGAAAAAATTCCCCCCAAAAGGGAGGGTCAAAATATGAAAATTCTTGCTCTTGGACCAAACTCAACCAAATTTTGTATACATAATATATATAATATATAAATATATATATATATATATATATATATATATATATATATATATATATATATCCGTAATAAATAATTAAATATTGCCTCTGAATAATTAGAGTTACATTAAAGTCAACATTTTATATTTCTCTTTTTAAAAATAAATTAAGGTCAAAGGCTATAGATAATTTTACAGCAGTTATGTACCTTAAAATGATCTAATCGGTGTTTTTTTTTTGATTAAATTTCTTTTTATTAGTGGTAGAATGTATCTAATATCTGCTTGTTTCAACCCAAGGTGTTCTTAATTTAATTTTATGAACTTAATTATTGCCATTGAATGATTAGAAAATCAAAATTGTATATACATAGTAATCCTAACATTAATATATCCAATTGAATGTAATGGAAGGCAGCTCAGAGGTAGTGAGGAATGAAAAAATTAACACATATAAAATAAGGTGTAATTTATTGGAATCCTTCCTCCTTTCCTTTCAAACCGACGTTTGGGAGGATTTTTCCCTCCTTCTTCAGGGTTTCAAAGGGTCAAGGAATGAAACAAATAAAATGTTTCCTTCTTCTCTCCACATTAGTGTTCAAAAACTTTCTTCATTTTTAACAAAGGCATAGAAAAACATTTTTTTCCCTCCTTTTCTTAATTAGAAGATCAGAGAAAATTTCGTTGCAAAAAAATTAATATATCTATTTCAGGTTTCAAGAGAATATATCTAGAATACTTGGTTCGATTCCTAGACATGGAGAAGGCTCGATATTGATAACTTAGGTAAGTTTTTGATTACCTTTCTTCTTATTAATATTTAAGTCTTTCGTGTTCTAAAAGTATAAATTCAGAGCTCCTACTTTTACCAAATATAAGTTAAGCCATCCAGATTATTATTTATGTAAATTGTTAGAATTCCATATTATTATTAAGAAAAGTGTGTTTATTTGTTTGTTTAGCACCCCGTATTGATTCTTAGTTAAAATTTATTCCAATAATTATAGCCAAGTATAAAATTTCATTAAATAATACTTGGGAATCTACCTCTTTAATGTTTGACAGTCCAATTGATGTTTGATTTGTTTATAAATAATTAAATAGCACCTCTGAATAATTAGAGTTACATTAAAGTCAAAAATTTATAGGAATTTTCTTTTTAAAAATAAATTATACCTTCGGGTCTCAGGGGTATAAATTCACAGCAGTTGGGACCTATTCCTTAAAATAACCTAATCCGTTTTTTTTAATTAAATTACTTTTTATAAGTGGAAGAATATATCTATTATAATTATATTAACTTAATTATTGCCATTGAATGATTAGCTTGAGATTTAAATCAAAATTGTATATAGTTTTCCTAATATTAAATTATCCTTTTCAGGTTTCAAGGGTATAAATCCAGAATACTTTCTTCGATTCCTACTCATCTAAACGGCTCGAAATTGATAACTTGGGTGAGTTTTTGATTACTTTTCTTCTTATTAAGGGAGGAATCTGTTTGTTTGTATGTAGCGAAAATTATTTTTTAATTTCATATCTCAATTGAATGATTAGAATTGGATTTAAATCAAAATTTTAAATAGTTTTCCCATAAAATAACATTATCCTTTCGTTTGTTAAGTGTTTAGTATCTGGGAGGCACCGAGCGATGCTCGGTAACTTCTTCCTTCAGTTAAAAGCTTTATTTTAATATTATTTTTAATTTAAAATTCTGATAAAAAGGTCGATTTTTATTTGAGAGCCGTTTTCAATTTAAAAAAAATACAAATATATATAGTATTCGCCCACTGTACCCCCCCCATTCCGCTTGACCCCACACCCGAAACCTCGCCCTACCCCCGGATCCACCACCAATGCACCCCACCTCCTGCACCTGTTTTGATTCAACCATATGATTCATTTTTATTCATCCAATTGTTAATAAATAAAACCTATCAAAATGTGTTGTTTTTCAGAAAATTGAGACCTGCTTATGCGAAATATATTTTTAAATAAATTCTTGATTATTTTTTATTCTATTAAATAAATAAAGTTCTTTAAAAAACAATTATAAAACTTTTATTAATATTTCTAACCTTTATGGAGAACAAAATATGTTAAAATCCACAATCACAATACTTCTTCAAGGCCTTTTAAAACAATGAAACAAACAACCCATTGTCTGCCTGGGTATAAAAGGAAAAAGGAAACCTTTTTAAAACCCTAAGAATGGGATTTGTCTACCTGAGAATGATTAATTTGATTACGAAAAAACCCAACAAAAACAAGTTAGTCGAAGGTGAGACCGTGACAGATCGAATGGTCAGCCTGAAAACCCCCTAACCCGTGAATTTCATCAAAATCGGTAAAGCCGTTTTCAAAATAGAACTAAGATACAAATATATAAACAAATAAATATACAATTTTTGCTCGGTTAATAAGAGTAGATAAATTGAATGTTCCTGGATTGATCCCCACTCAGTTCAAATGCTCCTAATTGATATCTCGGCAATTTTTTAAATAACAATCTTTATTAATTTTGCTAGAATGTATCTATTTGTTGATTAAGCATCCCATATGAGTTTTAAATTCAATTTAGTAACTTAATAATCGCCTAGAATGACAGTAAATTCAAAATTTTATATAGTTTTCCCAAGAATAATCAAGGGTGTAGATCCTGAGAAATCGGTTCGAATCCGAGTAATCTAAAAGGCCCCAAATTGTTAAATTTGTTCACCATATTGATCAAATTTCTTATTATTATTGGAAGAATGTATCTGTTTGTTCATTTGTCAACCCAAGTGATTTTTACTTTCATCAACTTATGAATTAATGTAAAGAAATTTATTGAATTTTTTTTAGAAAACTTTATAAAATTTAAAATATAAACTATAGTTAGACCTAGTATTTTATCTTTTATATTTTAAAAAGTTTTCTAAAAAAAATTTCAAAAATTTTCCTTACTTTATTTAAAATCTATCACCAAGAACACACACCATTCTCCCTTAACAAAACTTAAGAATTGCCCCTGATTAATTAGCTTTACATTAAAATCAATATTTTATTTAGTTTGCTCAAGAATAAATTAGGCCTACGCGACTCAAGGGTATAAATTCTGAGCTATCATGGGTCGATCCCAAGTCAGGGCGGAAACATGAAAATCAATTAATCGGTGGATTTTTTGAAAATATTTTTTCTTTTTAGAAGAAATTTTCTGTTTGTTTGAGCCCCCCCCCCTATTTAGTTGTCCCAAGAAATAATTTAAGTCTTTCGCGTATAAAGAGTATAAATTCTGAGCTCCTTGGTCGATCTCCAGTCACCTCACAGGCTCGAAATTGATAATTTCATCAAGTTTTTTATATAATTTCTTCTTATTAGGGCAAGAATGTGTCATGTTGTTTCTTTGGAATGCCGATCGATTCTTAATTATATTTTAGTTAACTAATTCTTGAAATTAAAATTAATTAAAATTAGGATTTAAGTCAAGATTTTCAATATAGTTTGTCTAAGAATAAATTTTTCCTTTCAGGCCCCAAAGATATAAATTCGAAATACCTAGCTCGAAGGACCAAGTCATGTCAGGACACGTTTTAGAAATTTTCTGTTTATTTGTTTGGAACCTTATTCGAAATCTTAAATTACTTTTAGTAATATGTATAAAATATGCCTCTGAAGAATTATAATAACATTATATTCAAATTTATTTATTTATTTTTCGAGGATCTTAATTCTCTTATAGAATAGGTGTTGATTTTCTTTGTTTGCAAAAAATAATAACACAGTTATATTTTTCTCATTTATTTTATTTTATTGTTATATCAAAGGACGTTTCGACATATACATTCATGTCATCATCAGCCTAAAAATAAAACCATCCTTTCATTATTTCCAATATCTATAATTTTATACACAAATGAACACATCACATCTTTTTTACATTATTTACATTCTATCTTACATCAAAAAAAGCATCAAACATACCTTGAACAATCTTAAATTTATTTGATCCAATCAAATCACATTCTGATTCATCTGAATACATATCACAGGTTATCAATTATTTCTTTTCTCTATTTTTACTTTTTAATGATCTATACGATAACACAAAGAACTCCAATTTTCAACACACAAAGCACCAGTGAATACACATCCCGAAACATTAAATCCCCTAAAATGTATTGCCAACCCAAAAAACCTTCCACTATCCACCTAATATTCTAAAATTTAATCAAAAAACATTAAAATGTCCTTCTGTCCACACACGAAAAAATAAAAAAAACCCATCACAATACTAATTTCTTTCGCTGATCTTATTCAATATTCCAGAATAATATCTGCTATTATTTTCTGTATCTACCTTGAAGTTCACAGTTCTTTCTAGATTTTTTCTTATAGATATAGATTCAAAGAATTTTCTTTTGAAAGTATTACTTTCAGCGTATAAAATTTTTGCGTCGTCAAATTTAAAATTATGAACCTTATCTACTGCATGTATGGCTAACGCCGACACAAGATTTCCATGTATTACAGATTTCTCATGTTCTATCAATCTTGTCTTCAATTTTCTTTTGGTTTCACCAATATATATTTTTTCGCAGTCCTTACACTCTATCCTATATACCACATTATTTCTTTCATTCTTTTCTAGCTTGTCTTTGTTGTTATAAAATTGTTTTAATGGCTTATTACATTTAAAACCTATTGTAATATTGTGTTTTTTAAAAACATTTTTTTATTTTATCCGATATATATGGTATATATATAATAGAGTGTTTATAATTTACCTGATCAGTTCTAGAATCAGCGTTAAACCTGTTTTGTCTTTTTATATAATATATATTTTCCACATATTCACAAAAATCATCCGGATAACCATTATTTGTAGCTTTACTTTTTAGTTTTTCCATGTTCTTTCTTATATAACTTGGGTGGCATATTTTGTGTATTCTGTCTATTTCATTGTAAATGGTATTGATCTTATGTGCCATTGGATTATCTGAATTATAATTTAACATCCATTCCTTCTCTTCACTATTTTAATGTCCAAGAAACAGATCTCATTGTCCTTTTCTTTCTCTACTGTAAAATTTATTTTTTTATTATATGTGTTAAAATACTGTAGAAATTCATCTACTCTTTGTTCAGGTACATATGCGAGACTGTCATACTCGAATTTTTTTGATAAATTTTCACCTAACTAGTGATTGATTGTGTCTATTGGTTTGTTTGACACCACATTAGAATCTTGATTAGACTTTAATTATTAAAATATCTACCCTTGAATAAATCAAATTACATTTTCATCAAAATTTTTAATACTTTTCCTCTTAAATATTTAACCCTATCGGACCACAGGGTATATAAGCGAATGAGCCATGGGTATTCAATCAAAAATTCAGACTTGAATTTTATAAAATACTCGTATTTTTTGATAAATTTTCACCTAACTAGTGATTGAATGTGTCTATTGGTTTGTTTGACACCCCATTGGAATCTTGATTAGACTTTAATTATTATAATATCTACCCTTGAATAAATCAAATTACATTTTCCTCATAATTTTTAATACTTTTCCCCTTAAATATTTAACCCTATCGGACCACAGGGTATATAAGCGAATGAGCCATGGGTGTTCAATCAAAAATTCAGACTTGAATTTTATAAAATACTCGTATTTTTTGATAAATTTTCACCTAACTAGTGATTGAATGTGTCTATTGGTTTGTTTGACACCCCATTGGAATCTTGATTAGACTTTAATTATTAAAATATCTACCCTTGAATAAATCAAATTACATTTTCCTCATAATTTTTAATACTTTTCCCCTTAAATATTTAACCCTATCGGACCACAGGGTATATAAGCGAATGAGCCATGGGTGTTCAATCAAAAATTCAGACTTGAATTTTATAAAATACTCGTATTTTTTGATAAATTTTCACCTAACTAGTGATTGATTGTGTCTATTGGTTTGTTTGACACCACATTAGAATCTTGATTAGACTTTAATTATTAAAATATCTACCCTTGAATAAATCAAATTACATTTTCCTCATAATTTTTAATACTTTTCCCCTTAAATATTTAACCCTATCGGACCACAGGGTATATAAGCGAATGAGCCATGGGTGTTCAATCAAAAATTCAGACTTGAATTTTATAAAATACTCGTATTTTTTGATAAATTTTCACCTAACTAGTGATTGAATGTGTCTATTGGTTTGTTTGACACCCCATTGGAATCTTGATTAGACTTTAATTATTAAAATATCTACCCTTGAATAAATCAAATTACATTTTCCTCATAATTTTTAATACTTTTCCCCTTAAATATTTAACCCTATCGGACCACAGGGTATATAAGCGAATGAGCCATGGGTGTTCAATCAAAAATTCAGACTTGAATTTTATAAAATACTCGTATTTTTTGATAAATTTTCACCTAACTAGTGATTGAATGTGTCTATTGGTTTGTTTGACACCCCATTGGAATCTTGATTAGACTTTAATTATTAAAATATCTACCCTTGAATAAATCAAATTACATTTTCCTCATAATTTTTAATACTTTTCCCCTTAAATATTTAACCCTATCGGACCACAGGGTATATAAGCGAATGAGCCATGGGTGTTCAATCAAAAATTCAGACTTGAATTTTATAAAATACTCGTATTTTTTGATAAATTTTCACCTAACTAGTGATTGAATGTGTCTATTGGTTTGTTTGACACCCCATTGGAATCTTGATTAGACTTTAATTATTAAAATATCTACCCTTGAATAAATCAAATTACATTTTCCTCATAATTTTTAATACTTTTCCCCTTAAATATTTAACCCTATCGGACCACAGGGTATATAAGCGAATGAGCCATGGGTGTTCAATCAAAAATTCAGACTTGAATTTTATAAAATACTCGTATTTTTTGATAAATTTTCACCTAACTAGTGATTGAATGTGTCTATTGGTTTGTTTGACACCCCATTGGAATCTTGATTAGACTTTAATTATTAAAATATCTACCCTTGAATAAATCAAATTACATTTTCCTCATAATTTTTAATACTTTTCCCCTTAAATATTTAACCCTATCGGACCACAGGGTATATAAGCGAATGAGCCATGGGTGTTCAATCAAAAATTCAGACTTGAATTTTATAAAATACTCGTATTTTTTGATAAATTTTCACCTAACTAGTGATTGAATGTGTCTATTGGTTTGTTTGACACCCCATTGGAATCTTGATTAGACTTTAATTATTAAAATATCTACCCTTGAATAAATCAAATTACATTTTCCTCATAATTTTTAATACTTTTCCCCTTAAATATTTAACCCTATCGGACCACAGGGTATATAAGCGAATGAGCCATGGGTGTTCAATCAAAAATTCAGACTTGAATTTTATAAAATACTCGTATTTTTTGATAAATTTTCACCTAACTAGTGATTGAATGTGTCTATTGGTTTGTTTGACACCCCATTGGAATCTTGATTAGACTTTAATTATTAAAATATCTACCCTTGAATAAATCAAATTACATTTTCCTCATAATTTTTAATACTTTTCCCCTTAAATATTTAACCCTATCGGACCACAGGGTATATAAGCGAATGAGCCATGGGTGTTCAATCAAAAATTCAGACTTGAATTTTATAAAATACTCGTATTTTTTGATAAATTTTCACCTAACTAGTGATTGATTGTGTCTATTGGTTTGTTTGACACCACATTAGAATCTTGATTAGACTTTAATTATTAAAATATCTACCCTTGAATAAATCAAATTACATTTTCCTCAAAATTTTTAATACTTTTCCTCTTAAATATTTAACCCTATCGGACCACAGGGTATATAAGCGAATGAGCCATGGGTGTTCAATCAAAAATTCAGACTTGAATTTTATAAAATACTCGTATTTTTTGATAAATTTTCACCTAACTAGTGATTGAATGTGTCTATTGGTTTGTTTGACACCCCATTGGAATCTTGATTAGACTTTAATTATTAAAATATCTACCCTTGAATAAATCAAATTACATTTTCCTCATAATTTTTAATACTTTTCCCCTTAAATATTTAACCCTATCGGACCACAGGGTATATAAGCGAATGAGCCATGGGTGTTCAATCAAAAATTCAGACTTGAATTTTATAAAATACTCGTATTTTTTGATAAATTTTCACCTAACTAGTGATTGAATGTGTCTATTGGTTTGTTTGACACCCCATTGGAATCTTGATTAGACTTTAATTATTAAAATATCTACCCTTGAATAAATCAAATTACATTTTCCTCATAATTTTTAATACTTTTCCCCTTAAATATTTAACCCTATCGGACCACAGGGTATATAAGCGAATGAGCCATGGGTGTTCAATCAAAAATTCAGACTTGAATTTTATAAAATACTCGTATTTTTTGATAAATTTTCACCTAACTAGTGATTGAATGTGTCTATTGGTTTGTTTGACACCCCATTGGAATCTTGATTAGACTTTAATTATTAAAATATCTACCCTTGAATAAATCAAATTACATTTTCCTCATAATTTTTAATACTTTTCCCCTTAAATATTTAACCCTATCGGACCACAGGGTATATAAGCGAATGAGCCATGGGTGTTCAATCAAAAATTCAGACTTGAATTTTATAAAATACTCGTATTTTTTGATAAATTTTCACCTAACTAGTGATTGAATGTGTCTATTGGTTTGTTTGACACCCCATTGGAATCTTGATTAGACTTTAATTATTAAAATATCTACCCTTGAATAAATCAAATTACATTTTCCTCATAATACTTTTCCCCTTAAATATTTAACCCTATCGGACCACAGGGTATATAAGCGAATGAGCCATGGGTATTCAATCAAAAATTCAGACTTGAATTTTATAAAATACTCGTATTTTTTGATAAATTTTCACCTAACTAGTGATTGAATGTGTCTATTGGTTTGTTTGACACCCCATTGGAATCTTGATTAGACTTTAATTATTAAAATATCTACCCTTGAATAAATCAAATTACATTTTCCTCATAATTTTTAATACTTTTCACAAATATTTAATCCATCGGACCACGAGGGTATGCAAGCGAATGAGCCATGGGTATTACAACTCAAAAATTCAGACTTGAATTTTATAAAATAATCGTATTTTTTGATAAATTTTCACCTAACTAGTGATTGATTGTGTCTCATTGGTTTGTTTTGTTACCCACCACATTAGAATCTTAGATTAGACTTTTAATTATTAAAAATATCTACCCTTGAATAAACCAAATTACATTTTTCTCAAAATTTTTAATACTTTTCCTCTTAAATATTTAACCCTATCGGACCACAGGGGTATATAAGCGAATGAGCCATGGGTATTCAATCAAAAATTCAGACTTTGAATTTTATAAAATACCTCGTATTTTTTGATAAATTTTCACCTAACTAGTGATTTCTCGAATGTGTCTATTGGTTTGTTTGACACCCCATTGGAATCTTGATTAGACTTTCAATTATTATAATATCTACCCTTGAATAAATCAAATTACATTTTCCCTCAAGAATTTTTAATACTCTTTCCCTTAAATATTTTCAACTCATATCGGACCACGGGGTAGATAACCGGAATGAGCCATGGGTGGTCAACTCAAAAATTCAAACTTGAATTTTCATAAAGTCACTCGCATTTTTTGATAAATTTTCACATAACTAGTGATTGAATGTATGTCTATTGGTTTATATAAATAACATAATTGCATTTGATCTGAATAATAGGAGAAAATATACCTCTCACAAGGTCTGTTTTATGTGTAGCACGTTGACGGCTCTTCTGCAACATACCTTTCCTTTTGCCATCATGCATTAGTATGTTAACAATTATGACACATATCATTAAACTAAGAAACTCGAACTCTCTCCCAACTCTTACAATCTTAGTTTCACTATTTATTCTTTTAATGCATGGGTCTGTTAAGACTTAAGTAATATAGGATTCTACATAGGAGCTCTTCACAGACAAGGACAAATAAAAATTTAACTGACCAAATAGTTATATAAAATACAAATACAGGGCTCACATACTAAAACAGCATCTAATTATTATACATGTTTACTGCACTTTTTTCACAATACATTTCAAGTTATAAAAAAATAAATCTGAAAATTTTTTAATAAATCAAAGCTGTTTTGAAAGAAATTCCTCTAATCACCTGAAAATTTATTTTTGCCTATAAATAAAAGAATTTTTCCCCCAAACTATAACTATTTTAGACAAGTTGTGGACTATTATTTATGCTGATTGATTTTATAAATAATTGTTATATTCTACTAATAAAATAATAAGTAACTATTTTCAAATATTAGTTATAGAATCAAATGAGAAAATATGTCATGAAAATGTAAATACATAAAATCTAACATTTTGTCAAATCACGGATACTGGATCTGGCTAATGAAATCTGTACTGATTTTAACTATTACACTCCAGCTCATAAAAATGTCTTTTATCTGAAATGTAAAGTAGATCTTTCAAATATTTTAATTGGGAAAAGTTTAGTTGGTTCAAATCATATGTTGATTTAAAAAGCCCAAATAAAGCATGGTTACAAGCTTAGTCTTGCTTGTGACTATTAACTATTCAGGATCGATCTTTGCATTGCAACGTTCACCAAAATGGATTTTCATAGCATCATTGGCAAAGTATAATAATTACAATTTCAATGTAACAGTAGCAACTTAAAGCCTCTTTTATTAGGATAAGTTACTTAAATGATTAATTTATTAAGCTAAAGATAACACAAAGTCCTAAATAAAAATAATTTCTAATATATTTTTATGGCTTCGGATACTATATAGTTCATTTAGTGAGAGCATATTAATTAATTATTACTAGAAACTAGAAGTGTGTTTTAATCAATTTTTTTTGTATTAATTTATTCTGTTACATTTTCCAATTTCTGTTTTAATTTTTCACTTTGACTTTAATCAATATTATTATTATAATATTATGCTTGCTGTTGAGATAAATTGAAATCTTCAAAAAAGAATATCAAATTTCAAATTTTAAATCAAAAAAAGATAATAATATGAGTGATAGCTACTAAATATGATCAAATTAAAATTTGTCGTTTAACCTTGTCAAGTTACAGATTATCGTTTTGAAAGCGTTTGATTTTTATGAAGATTAAAGATTTTCCTCTGACTTGTCTGTAAATTTTAAAATTTCTCACAACTTACGTATATACTAAGTCAATAGATAATTAAAAAAAAATCAAGTTTTACAATTTTATGTCAGGAGAGAAGAAGAAGATCTTAACCAAAGCGCCCATTAACAAGATGTGACTGATACAGATTGGGACACATAACGGTACCACTAGCAGCTAGAAACACACATTGATCGTGTGAATAAACGCAAACCAGAATGATCTAGGAGTCACAATTTATTTATAATTTTAGTATAGGGATCGCCTAACTCACCAACCCAGTGAAGCTACTCCGGAATCTAGGAAACATACGTGGTGAGCTACCTAGGGCCGGATTTGAAATTTAATGTTCTTTGAGAAATAAAAGGGTTGGTACCATTTATTCATCAAGAAGGCTAAGATTTCGGTGGTTATTAATTCTCACATCTACACCTAAAATTTTTGATAAATCATGTTAGGCTGCCTGCTCTTCTCTAGAAAACAAACCTGAAGAAAGTTCTGGTTTTGAAGATCTGAATGATTAGAGAAAAGCAATTTTAAACAAACTTCAGGAAAGGAGGCTTGTATTTTATTCTAATTCAAACGAGATCATAAATTTAATTTTTCTATCGTTTGTTTTTTCAGTAAAACCATTTGACTATTTCAAGATTATCTAAAAATTTAGTACTTAAATTTTAAACCATTAAAGGTAGTATGAATGGTGGGTACTGTGTGTTTATATAGCATGCAGGCAGTGGCACAGTAAGTGGGTGTGTGATGTTAAAACATAATGACAACACTGTGAGACTATTACCATAAAAGAACCATCCAACCTATAATGATTCTGTTTGGCAAATGTAAATTGGTGATCAACTGATCTGATGGGTCCCTGAGATTGTAGAGACCGCCAATTCAGTTAAATGAAAACAACAAGAAATGGAAAAGCTAGATCATAAAAAATTTATTATATGTATACTCATTCTACATGTAATCATTTAATCATATATCAATGTGGGTAATATTGCAGCAATCTGAAGGTGGGGGTTCTTTGATTTTCAACAATGCTGCCAATGATAGAATGATCTAAATTGAGTCTATAAATTCAATAATGGTGAATTAGAAGAATTTAAAATGAATAGGTCTTAACACAAGTTGTGTATATTTGTATGCTTTGTCAGTCTTTTGTATTCAGCAAAACATATAACTGGTTAGAATCATTGTTAACAGAGTAGGTTAGAAAAACAAAATCTGCTTAACATCTCATACATGGCACAGCACATATACATATTATATGTGAAAATGAAACATTCAGCCATATTAACCCTGTCACTCATGCTCTACCAGGCAAAAAAAAAAAAAAAAAAAAAAAAAAAAAAAATGGCCAGAAGCTCAACATGTCAGTCATATCTGTTATTTTAATACAAATGGAATACATGCCAGATAAATGGAGCCGGATGCGGAGGCGTATATCTGACGAGGTCTCTCATCTATTAAATTATGTTAAATAAAATCAAAGACCATCATCTACAAATGGTAAATGTTTGGATTATTGTGATCTGAGGCGCTTACTGAAAATAAAAAAAAAAGAGATTCTTAAAACAGAAGAAACTGAAACTTATATATATATATATATATCTATATTTTTTAATTTGTGATTATTATGTTAATTTTGAGAATAAGGCCAACGATACTTATGAAAAATCGCAGTGAGTTGATACAGTACAGAGTCATGAAAAACTGCAAATTTTAAAAACAAAAGTCGATTCAAGAGAAGAGTTTGAGACAAAAGCATTTGGTTACTGAGGTCTAAGGACTAAAGCTTGTTTTAATAAATGTTTTGCCTGCTTGCTGCTAGCAGATGGCTTCCCAGGACCAAGCCGCTGAAAAATAAGAACATACTACATCTTTTAAATCAAGGCTTATCCACAAAGACAGCCAGCAGTGACGCTGGCTCTTGATCCTGACAGCCTCAAATTGTAAACAGAGAGCTCCCATCCCAAAAACAGGGGAGAAAGCCTGTGTGCAGCGGGGCTTGCAAATTCTTGTAAAGGGACGAGAGAGAGTTTCATAAACTTATTGACGAATGAATGGAAAATAGAAAGGTTAGAATTCAAGAATCGGTTACTAAGCAAAAGGGTATTTGAGTGAAACACTGATTTTATTTTTTCGAGGATATCGTCAGCTGAGAATTGAGTGATCCAAACCACATATCCTTATTTTGAGAAATTGAAGTTCAAAGCTTGTATCCATTGTTTTTAAATCGACATAGCATTTATTACACTATTTTAGAAGATACACAAAAATAACAAAATGGACTTGTCTACCTAATTCTCAGCCGACGATATGTTAATTGCAATACCAATGAGTCAGATAGATAGGTTATAATTAATAATAAAGTGGTTTGTATTGTGAATTATTCAGTTTCGTAACATCAGAAATAGTATATCATAGAACAATTGAATTTTGTAATTATTAATATTATTATTGAGTTTGCATTGGAATCTAAATATTTTTGGAATTTAAACTGAAAGTTATTTGTTGTGAAAACTTGAAGCTGAGAGACAATTCTAGTGATAAATGATCAATGAATTATTGACTTTTATTTTCATTTGCTTATAATTTTAATAAAAAAATCCAAGTGATTGGATTGCAAACATATATAAAATAATAAAAAAGAAGCTGAAAATAATTTAGTAATAAGATTGGCGTTTAGAAGTACAAGTTTCCATTCTATTAACCATGAGTCATGGGAGCTATTAATTTAATACAATATTGCATGCATTGCTTAACGAAATTCTCTATTAGTGTGGTAGCAAGGCAGGTTTCATGTGCAATAACTTTGGAGACAGTCAATATGGGGACAAATTAAATTTTTTATAAATAAATCAGAGGATCTAAGAGAAAATGAAAGAAAAAATCTAAAATTAATAATTAATTAATGTCATTTGTTATTTGAATAATACTTTAAACAAACTTCAGATCAGATTCTGTAATTTATGAATTACTGACCATAGACATACAGGTATCTACTTAGTTGGGACCATCAATTTCAAGTTCTGATTTATGTTTAAAGAAATAGTTAAGTTATCTGATAATGAACAGTTAAAAGAAAAAATGTATATTGCGTGATAAAAATCAAAACCTGAAAAAGTAAATTTATCCATTTAACTAATAGTACAAATTATCATAGGCAATAAAAGAACAATTAATTTGGTCTGCAGATTTTTTATAGTGGAAAACGGTTATTATTGCTAAACCCAGCATTTACAAATATCCAATTTATTCTCGCTTCAAATACTAAGTACTTTGTTCATAAAAAATAAAATATCAGTTATTTGAGATTTGATTTGACATAAATGTATGTACATCTACCAATTAGTTGTTGCTATCATGGAGATCTACTTTAAGTATTATTGTTGTAAAATTAAATAGGCGTTTTAATGATTGAATTTAAATTTGATATTTAATGTTTATTACTAAATAACAGCATTAGAGGCATATAAGATAATTTTTGAACTTTCAAAATAATTAGAAATAGTAGATAGGGAATTTTATCATTATACAACTCAGCTAGACTTTAACTAGGCAATTTCTGGATGTCAGGCCAGTGGAAGCAAGAGCAATTAAATCTTAATGGCATCTTGGATCCAAACCTTTGGATTTCTTGGTCCTTCGTGGAAGATTTCCCGTCCTTCTCTTTTTTTATACTAATAAATTAAAATTTCAAAAGCAACCTTCAAAGAAATTCGCAAAACACAAATACCAATCTGCCATTTGGAGTTTTAAACAAATATAATATTATTCTTCAACCGTATAGCTTAGCTAGTTTCACTGTATCTTAAATAACATTCCTTCAATAATTTAAATCCTAAATATTTACGACTTCCATCACAGTTTTCCATGTTCATATTCTTACTTCAGTCCAGATTCTATAAAAAAATATCTTAAAATTAACTGATATAAGATAATTTGCAGCAAATTAAGAGAAATATTGCATTAAAAGAAAATGTATATCTTTGTCGGATAGCTGACTCTTGCACTTTTTTAAGAGTTGATGTTAAAGTATATTAATGTCGAGTTTAACTAATAGTTAATAATATTCCAGCTTTATATGAAAAAACAATTGAAAATATCCTAGGAATTCACTCTGATTAAGACCTTGCTTATTTATACTTAAGCATTTTCTCATCACTTATTCTTGAAAAAAATAAGCTGACGTGTTCTGATGTGACCATCCACTTGACTTTACCATACAACCTGGCACTTCCCTTATATTTAATATTTAATAAAATTTATTTATAATCATGTAGGGGAGGGAGTTTTTTGCATGTTTAGATTACTCTGGCCCCACTGATTGTGTATACAAAATTTGGCTGAGTTTGGCATACAAGGGCCTAGAATTTCATTTTTTGACCCTACACCCCCCCCCCCCCCCTCCTCCCCCATTTTGGACAAGATTTAGTTTTTGCATTTTTGTAGAACTTCCGTGGTCCAACACTGATTGCGGTATAGGCAAAATTTGGTTGAGTTTGTTAAATGGCCAAGATTTTCATTTTTTGACCCTACGCCCCCCCCCCCTTTTGGGCGGTTAGATTTTTGCATTTTTAGACTTCTGGGGTCCCACTGATTATATATACAAAATTTGGTTGAGTTTGCAAATGGCCAAGATTTTCATTTTTTGACCCCCTCCCCATTTTGTGCTGTGTTTGATTTTTGCATTTTTGGACTTCTGAGGGCCCACTGATTATGTATACAAAATTTTGGTTGAGTTTGCTCAACATGGCCTAGATTCCAATTTTTTGGTTTCGCTCAATCTTTTTTAATCAAAAATATTTTGAGCCGTTTTTGAGATATTTTGAAAAAAAAAGAAGGAAAAAACCACTTTTTTCATTCACGATTACAATGGACATTTGACCATACCCTGTATGGTAAAGTAAAAAAAGGTTGACATCGGAAAAAACTCCTAGCATATCTATAGTTCTAGTATAATCAAGGTCAGGCTCAATTTCAAATAAATTGTCTACCGTACTTATATATTATTCGTTCTTTCTGTTGGTGGATCATTAACAATTTGTATCTGTTCTAAACTAATTTAATTCTGTCTCTTACTTATAGTGGAACTCCACAAATGATAAATCTACAGAGCTTTCATATTCCGTATAAAATGCTTATATCAATTTATTAAAACATACCTATACACATTAAAAATATCTTTTTTAGACAATATTGTTTTGTTCTTTTCGTTATCTCGAGAGTCTGATATTTACTAATATTTTTTTAACTTGACATTTTTATTGGATTTAAGAATTTGAAAGCTTATTAAAATATAGAAATTTATGTTCTATTGAGTTAAATGGAAAATGTAATAAAAAAAATAAAATAAAGAAATCTGGAAAATGAATATCTGATATAGCGTATTTATTTCATAAGATGCTAGGGAATAGAGCAAAAAGAAAAATATAGGATAGGAAAATAATCATCCCGTCTTGTTGTTTGGATACTAATGGAAATTGTATAAATATTTTTATATTCTTTTTATCCTATAAATTTTTGACTTTCAAATACAATAAATTTCATATAATATACATATTTACTTACTTGTGCTTTTTCTGATTACCAGTCGTTATTCACTTTTACGGAAATCATCGTTGTTTAATTTTAAATATTGTATCTATTATTTATCAAGGGTTCAAATAGCTGATCGGTTGGGAAAACATAGAAATTAAGAACTATAATTAACTAGTTTGTTGATAGCTATATTAACCAAAAGATTTACTTTTTATTTTTTATTTAACTATTCTCGATAAAAGATAGTGTTTTCAAGCTCAGAGTTAGCTCTTTTGAGTATAATAGGATGTCGTAATATTAATACTAATTAATGTATTAGTGATGTATAAAAATTAATTATAATTTAGTCGATTTGTACCGCCGTGTCTGCACTGGTCGATTTCCGCCACTCAAATGAATAAAATACGTTTTTCATTCCGATTAGCTTTAATGCATTTGTTCTCTAGGTGGGCTCGATTCTCTAAAACATGAAATTAAAAGAATATTTTTATTTAAAAAAAGGAAAATTATCAGTAAAAGATAAATGAAAATAAATTCAACATGAACTTTTAGATATCAATTTTTTATCTATTTATTTATTATTACATAGCCATTGGACGAAAAAAATATCAATTTTAATCAATAGAATAATTAATCCACGCTTTAAGCGTTTTGCAATTCATATTTTTCTTTCTCTTTTGGAGTTATTATTACTAATATATTTTTACATGCTTTATCTCAAGAACGAAATGGACCATTCAAATTACTTCAATCCAGCGAACTTCCATCTTGTAATAAATACAGGGTATTCTAATTGCATAGCCATGTACGGGTGTGAAACCTGGACAATTAGAGAAGCGGAGAGAAAGAGATTAGAGGCTTTCGAAATGTGGTGCTACAGAAGAATGATGAATATCAAATAAATGGATAAAATTACAAATGAAGAATTTCTTGGAAGAATCGGAGAAAGAAGAACCTTGTGGAAGAGTCTGAAGAAGAGAAGGAAAAGATTTTGAGAAAGCCCACAACTAAGTAACAAATTTGAAGTCTTGCCTCGGATGACATTGGATGAAGTCCTACCTGCTGAGTGCTCCATAGCGATCGCAATTTTCTTCAATTTCAGGCAGATTTTATATATTTTACTTGCACGATACTCCTTAGAATTTCTCGCTTAATTCAATAATATAAAAAAACTATTTATTTTACCTTGCCACTAATTTATTTAAATAAATTTCATATTTTTCTATTGTTCTCTTTGTCACAGATCTAATATCACATCTGGTGAACACATGTGAATCGTCAACTCATCCTCTCTACACTTGACACTGGTCACTTGTCGCCCAAACCCCTTATAGCCTTCCCTCAACCCGTCTTAAATCATCTCCTTTCAACTAACAAATATTTCCATCGCGAACACATTTTTTTCATTTTTAAATATATACGTTTATATATATTTTTAAATAAACTTCATTTTATTAATATTATTTATTTACTATTGCAAGGTTTTTAAATATTAATTGTTCTATAATAATTCTATAATAACTTCAACTAACAACCTATTTTAAATTTTAAATATTACCCTAACTTATAATTTATAATATATCTATTATAAACGCTAGTATCTAAGTAAATTTTAAATATTATCTTAACTCATAATTTATAATATATCTATTGTAAACACTAGTATCATTCTAGAAGTAGTTATTAAACCAATAACATACAATTTTCATTTCTAAAATACATAATATATATATTTTTAAATAAACTGCATTTTATTAATATTATATATTCTATTATTACACAGTTTCTAAACATTAATTATTCTATAATAAACTCAACTAATATCTTATTTTAAATCTTAAATATTACCTTAACTTTTTTCACTCGTATTCTCATTATCTTTTTATTAATATCATTTTCTTATTATTGCACGGTCCTTAAATATTAATTGTTCCATAATAATTATATAATAATCTCTATACATAATAATCTTATAATTTAAAATATATCTATTATAAAATCTAGTATTTAAAATAATAACAAATAATTCTTCTCCTCACTAACAACATCAACTAATTTTAATTAATTTAAGACTCAATCTAGCAATTTATTAAATAGCTCATAATTTTCCCCCTACTAACAATAAATCCAAGTGGTAGATTTAAACCTTTTTCAAATCGCCCGGTGGAAAACCACTGTCCAATTTCTAAGAGCTCACTGATATTGAATATATTCAAAAATATATCCAAGTTCGGAGTTTTAATTGGTTTACCGGCTCTCTTATCTTTACTTTTCTTGTCACCCTTTTTCATTTCCACCTCAAACTCTCCTTACTAATGACATCAATTAAAATCAATTTCTGCAACATTCGCGGTCTATCTCGCAATTCGAATTTACACGACGTATTTCAACATCTCGAACATGAAAAACCTGCTCTTTTAGGCTTATCCGAAACTATAATTGACGCGAATAAATCTAACGTGTCGTGACTACCAATTCGAAAACTATACACTTCATTCAAAATTTCGAAAAAAAGGAGGGGTCTGCTGTTATATTAGAAAGGACATCCCTAGTAGGCGTTTAACTAATCTAGAATCCAATGAATTCGATGCCATATGGATCAAAATCACGTTGAGGCCATTCAACTAAATTCTTCTGCATAATATATTTGCCTCAAAGACCTCAGATACAAACAATTTTTTGACTACCTCCTTGAGTGCCATTGCAATATCCTGAAAGAATTTCCATCTTCTGAAATATCTTTCCTAGGTGACTTTAACGTCCACAACAAAAATTGGCTAAAATCTTCTAGCCATAATTCCCCGCAGGCTCCAACGCTGAAATCTTCTCAACGGCGTGTGGCCTCACTCAAATTATTAACGGCCCCACAAGAATCCCAGACAAAGCCAATGAAAAATCCAATCTTCTCGATCTTTTCATCACTTCCCACCTTCGTCCTATGAAGCAAAAATTTCGGCCCCTTTAGGTAAATCTGACCACAATCTGATAAAAATTAAAACCTCCGCCAATTTACCAAAACCCCCGTCACCCCACTCCAACCCCAGAAAAAATATGGCTAGTCGATAACGATAACATTAATTGGAATGACATGCGTAACTTTTTGCCGCTTACCAGTGGAATGAACTCTGCATCAGAGATAAAAACGCTTCAGAATTCGCAGACGCCCTTAACGAGGCAATTCAAATAGGCTTAGAAACCTATATCCCCTCAAAATTGATTAAAGGGAACAAGGATTCTAAGCCTTGGTTTGGTAGACAATGCGCAGATTCCGTCCGTGAAAAAACAAATCTTTTCAGAAATGGCAACTTTCACAGCTAGAATGTGACCGAGTTGCATTTACCAAGTCGCGAAGCTCATGCAAAAATCATCTCTGAGGCAAAGAAATCATTCGACCAGAGGATAGCTGACCGTCTCCGCATCTTGCCCCAATGGAAAACGGCCTTTTTCTCGTTACAAGGCAATAAATAGAAATTTCGCGTCCCCTCACTTCCGCCCCTCTTCACCCAAATGGTTCAGTAGCCACGACCCCGCTGAAAAAGCCGAATCACTAGCATCCTATTTCGCAACTAACTCCCACTCTGTAGATGACAAAGGGCTTAACCCGCCCACTTATACCCCCCAAACCAACCTCATGGGCAAAATAATTTTCAGGCCCCAAATAATCCAGTGCAAAGCCATTAATAAATTAAATTCCAAATCCGCCGCAGGCCCGAGATAACATCCCAGGCAATCTCATTAAAAAATGCGCCCCTGAACTTGCCCCTATCTATCCAAGCTATTCAACCTCTTCACGAGTCGGGCATATTCCCCAAAAGCTGGAAAATAGCCAGAGTCACACCCATTCCTAAAAAAAGGAGACACATCACAATCTCTAATTACAGGCCTATCTCGATCACCTCTGTTCTTCCAAATTAATGGAATTAGTCATAAACTAACACGTCCTCATCACTTAGAAAACAATAAATTAATTCACGTATAGGCAATATGATTCAGACAAAATCGTTCCACAGGCGACATCTTAACCTATGTCACCCACACCCTTGAACAATACTCTAGAGGCCGGAAAAGAAACCCTCGCTGTAGCCCTTGATATCTCCAAAGCTTTTGACCAGGTTTGGCACAAAAATCTTCTTGCCAAACTACCAGCCTTTTGGATTCACACCAACACTTCGCAAATGGATTGAAAGCTTTCTGACAAACCGAAGTATAAAAGTTGTGGTGGATGGAACATCTTCTGAATCGTTCTCCACAAACTCTGGTGTTCCCCAAGGCTCTGTAATCTCCTCCACACTCTTCCTTATTTATATAAACGACCTTATTGATCAAACGGCAAACCCCACTCATTGTTACGCCGACGATAGCACTCTACACGGCAAACCCTCTCTCCCGAATAATCGAATCAATATTGCCTCCTCAATTACTCTCGACCTAGACAAACTGAATAAATGGGGCTCTCAAAATTTAGTTAACTTCAATTCAAACAAGACTCAATGTTGTCTAATTTCTAGGCGCGAAAATAGAGATTTCCCTGATATTCACTTCGATTCGAATACCCTGAAAATGTGTAACAGCCTATCCATGTTGGGCGTCTCTGTCGCATCTGACCTGTCTTGGAATGAACACATCTCCTCTGTGGCGAAATCTGCAGCAAGGAAGATTGGCTTCTTATTCAGGTCCAAGCGATTTTACAAACCCCCACAACTTCTCACCATCTACAAGGCCCAAATCCGCCCCTATCTCGAATACGGCTCTCATCTGTGGAGAGGAGCCTCAAAATATTCTCTTGCTACCCTTGATGCAATTCAGAAACGAGCCGTCAGGCTAATTGACGATTCTACCCTCACCGACTCCCTCGACTCGCTGGCTCATCGAAGAGATGTCTCCGCCCTTTCCCTTTTCTATAGATACTATCACGGCAGGTGCTCTGATGAGATAAAATCAATAATTCCCCCAAAGCATGCTTTGCACGCAGCACACGTTTTGCCGACTCCCAACACTCTTTCGCGGTCAAATTAGAAAAGTGCCGGACCACTTCATTCGCGAATTCATATATCCCCATGACGTCAAGGAACTGGAACTCTCTCCCAGCCTCTATCTTTCCCAGCACCTATGATCTTCAAACCTTCAAAACCAGGGTGCATAGACACCTACGTCTACACCCTCTCACTTAAACAACTTTCCCTTCTCTTCGGTAATGCAAGGGTCTTTCGAGATCCATAGGGGCTACATCTTTA
>JALMQS010000816.1:8550436-8756007 GCA_024734495.1 Forficula auricularia | reverse complement strand
AAATTTGGTTTAGTTTTCGAATTTCTAGTACTCTGGGCTTCCACACATTGAGTGTAGAAAATTTGGTACAGGTAGGTTCAAAGGCTTGGAATTTTCTCTACTCTCCATTTTGGTTGGTTGGTTTTTGTATCACAGTGAATTGTCTCGGGAACTAAATATGTATGGAAAATGTCAGCTCAATCGGATAATAAAAAGTATAAAAGTGAGTTAAAATTCGGAAATAAATTTGTAACCAGAAAAATATCATAGGAACTTTGTAAGTTAAATAAAAACCTATAATTAGAAAAGTATTAATAAATAATAACTAATTAACCAGAGATAAGCGCTAGTCGAAAAAACTGATTCTCATTAAATTTTAAAAAATATAACTTTTATGCTGACTTTTTTCACTCTAAAAAAAAAACAAGCTATGGGTGTTTGGAAGATTAGGTAGGATGCTTGGGCCGGATAGATGTTCTAACAGGAATGAGAAGCGTACTTGGAATGATTAAGAAAATAAATTTACAATATTTATAGGTAAAAAATCAGTTGCAAGTAGAATATTTCATGGTTTGGTCTCAATGTCTCTTTTCAGAGGAGTATCATTAAAGAAGAATTTAAAAATTTATTTCAGGTAACAATATCGTGCTTTTATAATAAAATAATTAATAATTTTTATTAACTATTTTAAAAAGTTTATACTAAAATTATTTATTTAAAACTAATAATACGATAATAGCTTTGCTCTGCGCTCTGGGTCCATGTTTGCCAGCCCGTGGCGTTTTGTATATAATAAGTATATCTTTTTTCTTAAATTATTTTATTTATTTATTTATTATATTACATTATCGTATATTTAAGTATTTTAACTGGACTACTATGCTCCTCCTCAATCAGCTTAGCAAACAGGAAGTTGCTATTGAAGACATATGTATGGAGCATAGCCATGTACGGGTGTGAAACCTGGACAATTAGAGAAGCGGAGAGAAAGAGATTAGAGGCTTTCGAAATGTGGTGCTACAGAAGAATGACGAATATCAAATGGATGGATAAAATTACAAATGAAGAAGTTCTTGGAAGAATCGGAGAAAGAAGAACCTTGTGGAAGAGTCTGAAGAAGAGAAGAGGTCAGATGATGGGGCACACACTGAGACATGGGGGACTGCTTAGGGATATCTTGGAGGGGGAGGTGGGAAAGAAAAGGGGAAGGGGAAGACCCAGATTAGAATATTTCAACCAAATAATTGGGGATATGGGATGCCAGACATTTAGAGAGGTTAAACAGCTGGCGGAGGACAGAGTCGAGTGGAGACGGATTGTTGCATCAAACCAGTCTTAGGACTGTATACTCAATGATGATGATGAAGTATTTTAACTTTTAATATGCTAAAAGATATTCCAATATTGTCGACTGAACGGAATTGTTGAATCCATAACAAAAATGGTTCTCGCTTACGCCGGGATGCTTGCGACGCAGCCTCTTGATAAAACAGACCAAAGAATTATAAATAAGAAAGAAATCGAAGTTATTTTTCGATTTAATCTATCTGGAGGTTCACTGTACCTTTATAATATTAGAAAATAGCATTTTGATTAAGAATTTTATAATTTAAATGCAATTTTATGAAAAGAATAAATTTCTTCACTCCGGGGTCGAATCAATCAAGAAATGGCAAAAACTTTTATTTTTTTCTCATTAGATATTTATTCAAATCTATTGAAATTTCAGATCTGAGTGTTATTTAGGATATTTGCATTTTACAGGGTACACAGTAGTTTAGTTGAAGCTTAATGTGAAAAAACACTAATAACTTAGTTGAAATTTTTTTTTTAAATATGAAATTGATAGATATTATAAAACAATTAATTATTAATAATTTAATTCAATTTTGAACGAAATCGATTCAGTACTTTTTGAGAAAATCATCAAAAACCCCAAAAACCGTCTATGAAAGGCCGTTTTAGAAACATTTTAAAATTCCCCCAACATGTCACAAGTCAATGTTTCGTTTCATATGACTTTTTTAACTTTTTTCGAAGGCATTTCTTGCTTTCAAAAAATGTTTTTTTTGACGGTTTTTGAACATTTTCTCAAAAAGTACTAAACCAATTTCGTTCAAAATTGAATTAAATTATTAATAATTAATTGTTTT
This sequence comes from Forficula auricularia, assembly GCA_024734495.1. Taxonomy (NCBI): domain Eukaryota; kingdom Metazoa; phylum Arthropoda; class Insecta; order Dermaptera; family Forficulidae; genus Forficula; species Forficula auricularia. Next base: position 8,753,875 of record JALMQS010000816.1, on the reverse strand, counting down.
ATAATATAAATTAATTTCATATTTTTTTAAAAAAAATTCAACTAAGTTATTAGCGTTTTTTCACATTAAGCTTCAAATAAACTACCCTTTAAAATGCAAATTTCCTAATAATAATTATTTTCTATAAAAGATAATTCAAAATAACATAGAGATATGAAATTTCAATAGATTTTAAAAAATATATAATGAGGAAAAAATAAAACCTTTTGCCATTTCTAGTTGATTCGCTCCCGGAGAGAAGAAATTGAATCTTTTCATACAATTTATTTTAAATTACAAAATTCTTAATCAAAATGCTTGTGCAAATTTATGCCCATTTTCTTATATAATGGACATACTGTGAACCCTCACATCGATTAAATAGATAAAATAAGATCGTTTTTATTCTCATTTATAAATCTTTTGCTCTGTTCTATGGTGAGACACAAGCCTCGCGGCATCCCATCATTTCTCATATTCCGAAATATCTTTCAGTATATTTACATGTGAGAATATTTAATATAATAAATAAACAAAATAATTTAAATATTCGAATATATGTATTATAACATATATATTATATTATAAACATCGTAGGTTTGGCTAGATTAGACGAATTTGACCTAGAAACAACATGTTTAAACAGAGATTGACAAACCGGCCCTGGGTGTTGTTTTTATAGAATAATAATTTGTATCTGGAATGTTAATGATTTTATATATAAATGTAATTTTTTAGACATCCGATAATTCGTTATTTAAAAATATTTGATCAACAACCCTTTGATTTTTCCAATTATCAGATAAAAAAAAAGTTTGTATCTGTCATGTACAGGGGCTTTGAGAGGGTGGGGCCTTAAAGTCCACCTTAATTTACTAGCATTGTTTTTTTTTTAGTTAATTATTACGGTTTTTGATAGTTAGAAACTCTTTAATCACGTCATTTCATGAGTGATTAATTTCTCATAACTGAATAATATGTTTAATAAAATTCGTTTTCTGCTATTAGCTTACTTTTCAGCTAAAATGACCAACTCTTCGATAACTTAAAATTTAACCTGAAATAATAGTTGATATATCTTGTTTGATGAATTTATATTAATGTGTATTTAATTTAATTTTATTATTTATTAAATATAAGTATGATTATTACAATCGACAAACGACTCCATGGTCAATAACAACCTCAGGATTAAAAAAATCAAGAACTTAATTTTTGGCAAAATTTTCATTTTCTAAAGTTCAACCTGAATGAATACTACAATTTGTGACTGGTTGAGGCCATGGGTTCCCTGGTCTTTAGCTAATGACTATTACAAGAGAGAATGATTACAATCCTTTACCCATGCAACCGATAAAGTAAAAATGAATATTTAAAATAAACCAATTGTTCTGAATTACTTATTTCGCAATTATTTATTTTTCAGTTTACGACGAAGGAGAAGGCAGAAATGAAATTGCTTGGGCTTTTCTACTTCTCTACTGTTAAATATTTTCGCAGATGGTCTTATTTTCAAACACAATTTTTTTCTGTCTATCTGTATGACTGGTTCTCACACTCGCAGAAAGTTCGTTCTGGTGCAGAAAGGTTTAATTTCCATAGCGAGAATTTGGACTCTCAAGCGCTTTCAAATGAAAAATGCAAATCTGAATAAAATCGAAAGTTATCTGGGAAGTCATTGAACAGCTGTAGATAATGAAATGAAATTCAGGAAAAGATTTGTATTAATAAAATGCAACTTTTTGTCAGTTTTCTAGATCATTAATTACCGAATCACAATAGTCTACGGCGAAAGTATTCAGTTTTGGAAAAGTTTTCATTTTTTCATCTATTTTATATAATAATTTAAATTGAATTAAATAGTTAACTTGAAAAAGTTTGGAACCATTTGGGCTACCTGTGTGATTTTATGATGATGTCGAGAAACAACACAACGCTACCATTTATTTGGAAATCTAATTTTCAACTTGAAATTTATAATATAAACACGATCTTTTTCCATTTTCCAATAAAAATGAATAAAATTCTAAAGGAAAGTATTTCTGTTTGCCTATCAGGTCTGGAATTTCTAAAAAAAAACGAAAAATCGATTGTCAATATCTCCAAACTCACTTTTTTTTTTTTTAATTTAAATTCTAAATCTTTTCTTATTCCGAGACTGAATAATAAATGTAACAAAAATCTGTGCTTTCGCAGTGCGTTGGTAAAAGTTGCCAGAAATGGTAAAAATGCATAAATTGATTCGAATTCATTTAAAGAAGAGGAAAAAGTGGAATTTTTCTCAAAGCAAAACTATATTCTCAGAAAAAAAATTCTATTCTATTATAAAAATGACATAAAATAGTTTTTTCTTGATAGCTGATATAATTTGAACCTGTGATTGAACCCACGTTTAGAATACCTCAACCCATTTATATATATTTACCATATAAAATATTATTCTGAGTACTTTATCTCCCAAATTCAGGTGCTTATCTACAGTACTTAGAATAATTAAAATACTTCATTATACCTCGTATGGTAAAGTAAAAATTATGTGTAAAACCCCAAAATAATATTACATGTCTCACCTAGATCTCAATTGCAGTGGATGAAAGAATTTCGATCAAAAGCTACACACTTTTATTAATTTGAATACAATTATTCTGGTATCCTTATAGTACCTACGTATCCCATGACTTTCACTTATCACATATTAATAACAAAACACAATTAAAATAAAATATTTATCCTAAAAAATAGTTAATACCTGATTAATAACAATTCTACATTGCATTTTTGGCGTTTCGATTATTATTATTGGGAAGCCGTGCTGAAGACATGAAGGAATCGACTTAAAATCAAAATTAACGATTGATTCTCATTTAATATTACTAGAGAAATAACTTTGTTACTATTTTTGATGTTTTGAACATTAATAGTAACCAATGCTGAAAACAAGGATGAATCCATTTATAATCAAAAATACCAATTTCTTTTTTGGTAAACAACTCAACAAGCGTCAAATCTACAATAGTACTATCTCATTATACTGACCATTATCTCAGAAAGTAAGTATAATCAAAATTTTAAAAAAAGTTTCTCCAAGAAAAATAAATAATAATAAAAGTTAATATAATTAGATATACAGTGAAACCCCTCAAATCCGAACTAATTGGGGCTGTAGTCTGTTCGGATTAGCCGAAAGCTGGTGGTTTGGATATTTTAGTGAAGAAAATGTATCCGTGAGAAGGTGAAGAAAGTTTTTTACTGTGTTGCAGAATCTTGGCAAAATACAAGTGACAACTTATTGCAGAGATCTTGGAAGATGCTTTGACCTAGCCAGATTTTTTATTAATACAATCTAATGCAAGAAGAGAGCACAGATAAGATGCAGTACCTATAGATCTTTAGCATTACCAAAAAGAAGAGGAGAGGGTAATCAAGAGAAATGGGGTGTGAAAGTAAAAAAAAAAAAAAACAATGGAGTAGTCGCTAAACTCGATTTCAATTAAATAAAAAAAAAAATTACCGTGATTTGAAACAATAAAACCAAAATTAATTATATTATTAACTACAGCCACGAGTAGGCCAAGTAGTAACTGCGGTAATCGGAAGCTGGCGTGCAATTCAAAGGCATATGCGTGGCCATCTCTAGATGAGAGCCAATACTCCAGCAATTCTCTGGATTACGCCTTAAGCTAATCCATCAGCTTTTCATGTCTGCAACTAGTGCCTACGGCTGGGCGCTATCCGTGTGCACAAAGACATCTTACCACTAGTAAATTAAATCCATTGATTTTACACCTGTCATTGCGGCCTGTTGTTTGAAAACAACAAACAACTATTGAGACCGGGGTGGAAATTGTATGTACACCACTGTGAATGGGTGCGCTTATATTGGCTCAAAGAATATTATGCCATTTGCGCTTCAGGCTGATTTCAATTATTATATTCTATGATCAAAAGGGGTCAAAATGTTGTGGCCATACAATAACAAAAGAGTCCTCATCAACAAATTTCTATTAAAGAATGTATAAACAATTTATCATTTTTTAATAAAATTTATTATACATATTTTCCATAATCTGTAAGGAAATCCAGCAATTTATTACACTACCTTTTTTTTAGAACATTTCGATTTATTCCAGTAGTTTTTCAAAATTTCTCAATAACCGCTCCAATGATTTTGATATAAAAAATTTGAATGAAGGTCTATAAAACAAGCTTCCTCCTAAGATAAATAGAAATATCCCCTCTATTTCTTCTTTGCACGATGGAAGGGCCAACTCAGGACTTTAGGGCAGTGTTTTTCAACATGTGGGTCACGGCCTTCTCAAATTAGAGTCAGAAAATATTATACATAATTAAATTAGCGAACGAAGAAAAGATTTTTGTATTATAGACAAAAGGATCAGCCAGGATTCGAACCTGGGATCTTTGCATATGTACTGCAATGCTTTGTCATAAGAGCTTTAGCTCCTATATCCACTAAGCTACTGATCCCTGAACCCAAACTAATACCAAATGTCTATATGAATTATGGAATTTCTTTAATCTCTTGCTCGTTCATTTTTAACAGCTCTGTAGTGGCCTGACTATAGGCCTGAGAATAGATTATACATAATATCGATTTAAGTTAATTTTCAATTAATTTTAAATAATGTTTTTAAGAAGTATGATATTTCACCTTAGAAAGAAATAGGTGAAAGAACTTATAAGCATATAAATTGCAAGATTTGGGTTTGAGGATTTATGATTTATGGAGGATACCCTTAAAGGGTTAAAGGTGGTAAGACTCGGAAAATATTGCAGGAAATTGGTTGGATTTGTTGTGAGAAGACGTGTTAGATGTTTGCAAAACGTTTATTGAAATGTATAGGAAAATGTTCACTTATATCTGTGAATTCATGTAGATCTAAAGAACTAGATGAAAAAGTTGGGGAAGTTTTATAACTAGATAAGTAACAGGAGGAAGATGAATTCTAAATACTTGTATCAATATAATGTACTTTATTTATGTTTTTTTTTAAATGAAGGTCTTTTAAATACATTTTTATTTGTTAAAAATTCAATAAATTCAAATTCAAATTTGCATTCGGTTCAAGATATTAATAAAGATAAACTCACGATAAATGGGTAGCATCATTCCACATTCCAAACTTCTTACCTGAAACAAAGAAAACAAAAATATTTAGATTATATAGTTGAGATATTTATATTTTAGTTAGATGTTCGCATATTATAGGATTTTATTTTGCTTTGAAAGAGATAGAGCGTTGGAAGCCTTTCAGTAACAAAAGTGGAAATTTCATGGTTCGATTCCAGCGGAATAAATATTTTATTTCATCAAAAATATATTAAAATTAAAAGAAAACGAGAAGAGAAAAGAAAGAGAAAAACGGTCGTGTAAATTTTAACGCGTGGTCCCTATTGTACTAGGAAGCTGGATCTTCCTAAGGAGTATTTCTCTTAAATGATGCATGCCCTTGCTATGTAGTAAAAAATATACTTTTTCATCGATGACATTCTCCTTGAAATATGAAAAAATATTTTTAAACTGCCTAATAAAGATTTTACTTTACCATACACTTTTAGGGGATGGACCTCTTTGGTGTAACTCCCTCATCAATTTCATTAAAAAAACCTACTATAATAAACAAACTACTCAAAATTTTAAAATTGTGGATTTCACGGTCATCCGAAAATACCCCCACACACAATCATTAAAAAAATCAAGTCGTAGTGCATCGCATGACTTTCACATAAAACCTACTCTTCTTTGAAATCATCCTATCAATTTCCCCCTTTCAAATTAATCACTCCCTGACAGTTTTTCAATCGAAATAAAAATAAAAAGGAAAAAATCACCCCCAACCTTTCATCCGAAGAACCAATGATGACAAACATACACATCATAGAATTTGTGATACTTGTTAAGAAAAGCGATTTTTTTTAAATAATAGGAATCATTTTTGAGAGAGAAAAACACGCCAATCTTCAAGTAAAAGGGGTACAAGTGATTTGTCGATTTTGACCAAAAGCTTACCATACTGTGCATGCGGCTGATTCGCCTATTTAAATTTTGTTTGTCTGTGAACCCGGTTTATATTTCTAAACTCAATTTGTATATCTTAAGAACATCGAATACTATCACTTTCAAATGTTAATATGATATAGGTACTTTCACTTTGAATTGTCCGAGTGAAATATATCGTTTTCGATATAGAACATTTCGAAAATTGAACCTCCCCAAAATAAATGTAATATTTTATTTGCATTCTATGTAATTGAAAGTAAAAAACAGTTTTTTGTACTCAGGGTATCTTGGAACGTACCTAAATACCATTTAAAATTTCTCAATTTTTTTTTGTGAATACTAGATACTTTGTTTAAAAACATCCTTTTCTAGTACGTTTGAAGTTTTTGGAAACGGACTGGTAAGTGAATTGACTGGATTTTGATGAGGCAGTCCAAGGTTCAAAAAATAGAGAAAAATATATCTATTATATCTTTTAATTCAAAGCCGACATTTCGGAGAATTTTTTCCTTCTTTTTCAGAGTTGTGAAAGGTATCTATACTAAATTTCTGCTGATTATGAAAAATTGTACAATATTGCCACTAAGAGAGGAGAAAGAGGAGAGTGTCACGTTATATTTCAATCACTGACCTTTCAAAACCCTGAAGAAGGAGGGAAGAAACCCTCGAAACGTCGGCTTTGAATAAAAAGATAGATATAATTTTCTCTATTTTTTGAACCTTGGACTGCCTCATTAAATTTTCTAGATTTTGTATAATAATGGAAATAAAATACAAGTATCTATTATTTTAGAATCTAAAGTTTAAATGAAATATCAAATAATAATTATATAGTACTACAAACTCTAATGAGGTTCGTGAGAAGGGATTTTGATATTAAATATTAGATGAAAAACTAATTATTCGATAATTATCTCTCGCATCTTTGAATCTCCTATGTCACCATACTGTATATGTTTCAGTTTGAAAACATTGTTTTGTCATTTGAGGAATAGGAAAGGTTTGAATTTCAGGATCCATTTAAACTAAACACCAAACAGGTTTCGCTTTATGTGCACGAATAAAAAGGATGATCATCAGATTAGTTCATTATCTATAGACCAAACTAGCTAGTCTCTGGCCTTTAGGAAAGCTCCTAAAAAGTGAATATTGAGGGTTCAGATCATAAAACATTCTCAAGTTAAATAAATAGCCTATCTATTGGTAAGTGGTTAATGCCACTACGCAATCTCGTGGTCAAAAATAAAACTAAAACAAACGGGTAAGCTGCACAATTATCAATCATGCCGAGGGTAATTTTTCAAAATTGAGATGCCATAGAATATTTGAATAAAGCACTAACAAAAACAACAAGCTAATAATCTATCTTGTTTGTTTTTTGTTTTTTTAATAATTTTCTTTATACCTACAATAAAAATAAATATTACCCGATTGTGTTAGTTTTTATTTTGACCACCACTCAGCGCTGTTTATAAACGGACAGATATCAATAAAAAGAAGATTTGTATTTTTCGTGTATTGAATATTGTGGTTGTGTAATGAATTAATGATCTATGAAATAAATTGATCAGATTTTCTTATCAAACTATGAACACAACTTGAATGTTTAATTAAATGTCAAGAGATGTCATTGTTTCATTAAGGGTTTCGAATATACGATTGGAAATTAATTAATGTTTAACAATTTAATCAAAAAACATATTAGTAGTAGCGGATTTAATTAATTTTCCTATATATCATTTAAAATCTTTTTTTTAAGAATAGGCTAACAAAAAATATATTCCCAGAGGAACATCTATTTCTGGATCAAACAATTTCATTTACTTATTGAGTATCATTAACCTTTTTTCATCAAATATTTAATTTCTTACTCTTGTTAGTCACGACAACTTGATAATTGAAAAGAGCCAGAAATTTAATATTTAATAAAATGAGTAGAACTAAGTACTTAATGAAAAACTTATTTGTCAGGAAATAGGTGGTGCCCGGAAATATTTGCTTTTATTATAATTAAAATTTTAACTTTACTCTTTCTTATATCAATTTCTGATACAGTTTTTCATTAATTTCATAAATTAATTACAATTTTATATTAAGCCATTAGTGCCCAGATTATTTTTTTATTTTTTTATATTAATGGGCTTACCATATATGGCCCAAGAGGCAGTAAAGTGAGCTAAAGTGAATAAAATGAAACAATTTAGTTTCAAATCAAGCATTTTTATTGGGCTACCTCATTATTAAAACAAAAACAAAATATTTATTTAGAGTGAAAAATTGATTAAAGATAATAAAAATTTATAATATATAATAATACCTACATATCTATAAGTTGCAATTTTATTATGCATTGTTTTTTTTAATATAAAGAAATATTAATAGCACAGCGAACACTGAACTGCTCCGTTGGAAGGCATATAATGTGCAATGATTCGCTTTCAAATAGCAACTAGTTTATTCGACGGCTATTATATTGACTAAATATTTGTGGACTAGCAATATATTTATAGCTATTCTTCAATATTTCTCTAAAAATGATTCTGGCTATATTTTTTCAACTTTTAGACATTGACTGGTGAAGAAAAATTAAACGGGTAGAATGAGAATTACAATGTCTAGTACTACTACTTTTTCTATAATATTAAATGAGATCAAAGCTTTCTAGAAATTATCCTACTGAGAGTCTATTAAAAAATTGGAAAAAATTACTGAGTCTTTAGCTAGAAGATAGCCTCAAATATCTAAAAAGAGATTGAAATTTTTAATAAACAAAGAGCTTCATATAAAGCCCTTCTTTACGCGTTTAATACGAGACGTATGCGTCAGAAATTAACTTAAATGAAGAATTGAAGGAAAAGCGTTTTAACCGTCCGCCACCATAAGAAAATATTTCTAATTAACTCTGGAAAAAGAAAAAAAATCTATCTTAGATCAGAAAAATAATATATTTAAGTATATATAATATATAGGTATCAGTAGCGTACTGTGGATGCGGGGTATCCCTAAAATTTCAAATATTTAGAGTATTTTCATAAATATATAAGGTTCACTAAAAAAAATTCAGGAGGATCGTTAAATTTTCAAATTAATATCCGTCATTTCAAATATTTCTATAAAAAACATTTTTTGTTTTGAAAAGTATTTTTGTTCTCGAAATGAAATAAAATTGTTGCATAATTTCAAGAGGGAATTATAATGAATAATTTTTCTAAAAAGGGTGCCGATAGAAGGTTTAAAGTCTCTGCGGCCTGGTATATCTTCCAGTTCAAGCATGACAAAGTCAAGCCCAGACGAGTTTTAGTCGAATACAAATTGTTCTCGCAGAGGAACTATTAAAATAGGAATAATACAAAAAAGGAATAAATAAATATGATTAGGGAATCTTTAGACTAATCCATTTCAAATAACTTTCAATATATAAGAACGGAAATAACTAAGAGTGATATAAGCAGGTCTGTGCTTATAGCAATAGAATTAGGAGAAATTGAATATTTTCTTATAGACAGGCTGATTCATTGTGGAAAATGGTCGATTTTCATCTCAGGGACTGTGGAGTATAAGTCAAAAGATTTAATTTCTGACTCCTACCCTCACACACAAAAAGCAGTATCTGTTTGGGGCGAATATTTTTTTAAAATCTAATCTTAAATTTGAAAAATAACGAAAATGATGCCATATTCGATGAAATTTGCAAAAAAGGCGAAGATTAAAATACAATTTCAAAAAATGAAGAGTACTTTTTAGGACACCATCCCCTGGTTGAAAAGTCACCAGCCGCCATTGATAGGTATATATATGTTTATATAGGAACAACAAGTTTTAATTTCGATTTGATATATGCCTAAATTAAGAATCTATCAATAGCCAATTACGTAAAATAATGAGACGATTACATTAAGTTTCAACTAGTGTGAGAAGTTGACGTAAGCAAGTCTAAACTTGGTCTTAAAAAAATAAAACAAAACGGTCAAGTTCTGATCCAATAAATAAATATTTTTTTGAACACAAATTTTTTTTACAAAAAACACACTTACAAAAGATGTAAGTATATATAAAAATTAGATTTTTTTTTTAATTTCGGTTTCGAGCGAAAGCTCCCTATCCGACTTCCTATGTTAAATAATTATAAATTAGAAAATTTTCTTTTAAAATTAGAGCGAAAATCTGATCCAATAAGTATATTCAATCATATGGAAATGATTATTTCTATTTTCGTTGACCGAACTCCCTTGAATAGATTTTATTTTTAATTTGGAGGGGAAAGTGCGGTTATTTCTAAGGTTATTGTTGAAGTTAAACAAAAACATGACTATCAGACATCGTGAAGAAAGAATTCCTCTTCCATCATATTACATTAGGATTCTGCTAAATTCTCAAGGATCTTCGGATCTGTCTCGTTTCCGCTCCATCAACTTGTTCTAGTTCCGACTCTGACTGGAATTCTTTCCAAAACAATCTAGTTATAGAAAATATCGATCTCCATTATTGATATGATATGACAAATAGATATTTTTGTTGCCAGACAAGTAAATATGTTCCATTTGTTTTAACGATTTAAAAGATACAATATTCAATTTTTTAAAATAAACGATTTAGATTATTAAAATTATCTTTCCTGTTCCAGCAATTGCCGACAATGATACCGCACTCCGGAGCCATTCCGCCTCAATTCGTTATCAAGATAATGAAATGACTTCCAGTGATTAATGAAACTTTTAAACTTACTTTTTTTCTCTCTCTCTCTCTAAACTGAGAAATAATCAGAGACAATTAGAAAATGGAAATTGATTGATGATCCAAAGAGTCAGGATCCATATAAATTCATGATAAACGTATCTTTATATTTCGAATAAAAAATTCGTTGAAAAATGTCCCTTTCTCTGTTGAAAACGTTTCTAAATATAAACAGAGAGGATTACAACGTGCCCAAGACGTGCGAATCTGGATAGGAAACGCTTTCTATTGTTGCTAACTATTATACTAAGTAACAAAGCGCATTTATCAATCAACAGGTACATCAATGACTTTATTTCGGGTTGATATCAAAATTAGGGCAAATCTGGAGGTGGAAGGACGTAGAACAGCACGCAAGTTACACGTTTGTATTGACAAAAAGTTAACTCCGGTGGGAAAACGAGAAAAACATCTTCGAAATAAAACCTTAAGATTTTAAGCTGGGCTGAACGTAAATAACGCGACAAGGCGTAACCCTCACCTAAGTCCCTTGATCCGGGACATGCAGGTGACTGGTTGCATTCCCATTTAGGACTTGAATGTCACGTCAATGGACCGATAGCCGTTTTGATTTGGATCTCCTAGGACCTGGAGGCTCAGGCTAAACTAGGCCTTGGAAAAAATATGAAACGACAGTTCTCCTCCTGACAAGGCTCAAGCTTCTGTCATTTTGGCTTTCGAATCATTCGAGCAAAGATATCTCTGGTTTTATCTAGGAAAGATACAGCATGTAAAAAGGGTTTTCTGCAAAGACGTTAGATGGCAATTCAAAAGTGGTTACACATTTTTCGAGATAAATTATTTCCCAGTGAGAGGTCCGTATTTCTCTCTATCCGTTTAAAAAGAAGGACTCTAATGCAATGATCAATACTCATTAAAGATAATAAAGATTCTCTCATTTAATTATGCATTATTTATTTGTTTTTGATGAAACGCATAAATTATTCCTTCTTTCATGATAAAACAAATATTGTTGAAGTTTACAATAATTATAACAAAGTTTATTTACGATATCAGTTAGTTTAGTAGAAAACCGTTTATATGATGAAAATTATTATAAAATATCAAGCATATTTGTGAAACTAGCCTAGAGGATATTGTTTTAGATGCAAAGTGGAGAGTATATGGGATTTTATTCATTTCTCTTTTAAGAGAAACTCAGAAACCTCACCTGAATATATAATACAAACAATGGAGTAAATCGAATTTTGGTTTCATGTTCATTCGGATGTTTTTGCTTGATATGTTTGACGAAGAGAAATTGATCTGTAGTTTACTTTACATATATCTACCATCCAAAATTTAAGCTTAAGTAATCTAAAAAAAAATTAAACAAAACTTACTAAAGAAAGAAAATAAACTAGATTTCTTTCACTAACTCTGTTCAAGGGAACTTCAATAAATGGTAGGTACTAAAGCCTAAAACTTTTCAAGTTTTCAAACTTTTTAAAACATATCTACTGTGTTGCTTGGAATTTGACGAGGTCTAAGAGGTAGGTGCCGGCCATAGCTCTCGGGGTATAGCCAATAAAGACAATACATATTTATGTTCCAGTAAAAATCCGTTTTTTAGTAAGAACGCGTTCTTACTACTTAAAACGCGTTTCACTAATACTTTTGTGGCAACTAGAGTTTACTTATTTTGGTTGAGTTTGGTTCAAAGGTCTAAAATCTTCATTTTTAACATTCCGCCTCATTTTGGGTGTTTATTTTCAAAAAAATTTTAACGAAAATGTCAAAAATTACATCCTCTACAACTTTCTAATTTTTGACATTTTCGTTTAAAAATTTTTGAAAATAAACATCCAAAATGAGGCGAAAGGTCAAAAATGAAGATTCTCGACTTTTGAACTAAACTCAACCAATATCAGTAAACTCTAGTTGCCACAAAGGTATTCAGTGAAAGGCGTTTTAACTAGTATGAACCCGTTCTTACTAAAAACGGATTTTTACTGCAACATATACATAGATGTAAAACTGGTCAAAAATTTGGTTCAATTGAAAGTATATAAATGCAAATGAAGAAGTTTTGGAGAGGATTAGTGAAAATAGAATTTTATTTAAAAATCTGAGATAAAGGAAAGCTCAGATGATAAAGGACACATTAGAATATTTTTCCAGATAATGAAAAAATATAGGATGGACTATTAGAGAATTGAAAGAGTTGACTTCGTGTAGAGTTAAATGGAGGCGAGAGGCTGCGTCAAGTATTAGGACTGGGCACGCTTTAGGTGATGCTGGTGAGGGGATATATAGCTAAATCATTTTCCCTTTAATCTCTATTCATGCAAGGAAACTAATTTTTCCTTATGAAATAGAAACTGACAAAAATATCTTATAAGACCGGGCCTTCGGACTTCTTGGCCAAAGATTCAAGCGTTACCACTGCCATCTACTGGCAAATGATTCAAGCTTGACGTACGTACTCAACAGTATATTTTATTAATATAGATAAAATAATTTGAAGTTTTTAATTAAATGTATTTTAGAAGTAAAAGGTGTAATTTTTAATTTTTAATATATCACAATTTTAATAAAAGTATTAATTTAATTGTATTAGGTTTCTTCTAGAAAATGTCTTTTAACTGGATAAAGCTATCCAATGAATGTTATGGTTAAGAACATTTTTATTAAGCATATAAACACCCGAAATGGCGAGCAATTCTCTGCTCCGTTGCATCTGGCGTGCAGATATGAAAAAAAACGTCATATATTATATACAACATTGAAAAAAATAAAACATATTGTTCCACATATATGGTATTATTATTCTGAATGATAGGATTTATCAATATGCATGAGAGAGAGAAAAAAATCAGGGACGGAATGAGTGAGGCTTTTGTGCTATTTGTTATTGAAATAAAAATGATATCAATTTAGTAGTAAAGCCATTCACATTTAGTAAGTGGATTTGTCTTGGCCCGAGAGAAGAAAAGCCTTCTATTCGTTGCCTTTTGCGAATGATACGATTAATCCTGAGTCATCAGTCGCCGTCAAGCCGGCGGTAAACAAATGGACCGCGAGGGAAACTCAAGTGACTGACTTGGGCCGTTTCTGCTCGGCCGATTTAACGGCCTATTTACAATACATGCTGCTTGCAAGAAGAGAAGAGAGAAAAAAAAATTACGAAAAACGGAATCGACCAGAAAGTGAGACTGACGAAAAAGTCAAGGGTTGAGCTTTAGGGTGGGTCGAAAAAACTGAAATTTATTTTTCGAAAATATTTTAGTGGGGAAAGTTCCCTATTGTAATAAGAAGAAAAACGGCATAAAAAAAATTAAAATCGGTTAGCTTCTTCCGCTCGCACATGGAACTTTAAACTTATGAAAAATTGCAAAAATCACTATATTTTTGTAATTTTTTTCTATTAGTTAAAATTTTTTAAATAATCACACTGATTTTTTTTGCTTGTTTTATGGTTTAAATAACCTAAATAAATTAAAGTTTTTACGTTTTAATTTTTGTAAGATATTGCGCGAAAATAAAAAACTATATTATTGATCAGAATTTAATTTATTTAGGTTCAGAGGGGTCAAAAGAGTGAAAGACCAAAAAAACGATGGAAAGAGAGTTATGATCCTGATGACTGATTGTAATATGTTGGAGAAACAGGTGTTCACACCTATATAGAAGAATAAGAAGAAGAAGAAGAAGAAGAAGGTTATTTAAACCATAAAACAAGCATAGAAAACTAGTTAGTCCAGTCAAATTGTGTTTTTATCTGGAAAGTTTTGGGGTATTTCTGATTTTTTGTATATATATGTTTTTTGGGGCGCTGAATCCAAATCTGAGGCCTCTCACGAAAATTTCGTGACGCAACATTGTAGAAAATGCAAAAAATATGAAAATTTCAATTTTTTGGCGGTTTTTCCCTTATAAATCGAAAACTATCAACTTTTCGTAAATAACCTTCCTATTCAAAATGAAAGTTCATAAAATTTCCTACAAAGTTAATTATTTAAGTTTTTTCTCCGACCAACCGTTATGGCTCAAACGCAAAATCCAAGTTTTCGAACTCGGCAGCCCCCACCGGATCACCCAAAAACTCGCCCTTTTTTCGATATTTTCCCATTTTCACCATGAAGGAGCTCGTTTTCGACAAAGACCACTCTATACATTTTTAAAATAGATTAAATTTTCTACAATTAAAATAAGGTTTCATCATAATTGGATAAATGGTCATGTGCCGCAATGAGGTTAAAGTTTTGAAAAACTGCAATTTTTTGCAAAAAATCGCAATTTTTCCATCATAAAATAAAAACCACTCATCCTAAAAACTTGATTCCTATCTCATTCTCTAGGAAATTTTGTTTACTTGAACGTTTATTTGTACTACTTTTTTGTTAAACCTCTTAGATTTATAGATATCCAGCATTTTCCATGACAGGAATTAATTAAAAGTATATGTTTCTGCGCCCCACACTTTTTGATTAAGTATTACATTATTTTGTACTTTTTAGAAGCTTGTTTTTTAGTTTTTTTAAAATATTATTTATTTATGCCGTTTTTCTTCTTATTACAATAGGAAACTTTTCCACACTAGTGTTTTCTAAAAATAAATTTCAGTTTTTTCGACCCACCCTATTGAGTATACGGATGGATGTCTGAGTGAGCGAGGGTGGGAATATAGGCGAAGGTATATATGTGAGTGTGTGGGTGGGTGTCTGACCCACTTGCACTTTACGACACCAGACGCATCTCGCAAATTGGTGGTGGTCACCCCTCGATTCGTGGGATTTATTCTCGGGATTTTCAAAGAGAAAGAGCTCGAGGGTGGCTCGCTTTCTCACCAGCGTTCATTTCCAAAAGTCTTCCTTTGTCATCGCCGCCTTGCAGTTGGTCTTTTTAAGAATTTGACGAAGCCAAAAATTATTCAACTTTTCATCATAAGTTCAGTTTAAAAGCTCACTTTAACACTTGGGGGGTAAAAAGGTTTTATTCAAATTACCACAAAGCTTCTAAAAAGCTAATTATCTGATGATTTCAACCGCATATATGAATTTTCTAGCTCGAATATTGTAAAAGTTAAAAAACAAATTAAGGGATAATTCGAAGCACATTTATTTCCCCTGCTTGTTTCTTTCTCCTTTTAAAGTTCAGAAATGATATAATTAGCAAGAAACTTCTTGTTTGAAATCTAGCCCTAGGTATTAATTATATGCATGATTTTAATTCAAAACAGATTCAAAAATATTTCCTTAAGGAATAAGTAATTTCCAACTTAGATTTGATTTTTTTTTAAGTTCATTTT
This sequence comes from Forficula auricularia, assembly GCA_024734495.1. NCBI lineage: Eukaryota > Metazoa > Arthropoda > Insecta > Dermaptera > Forficulidae > Forficula > Forficula auricularia. The sequence goes on along the minus strand of JALMQS010000816.1, from coordinate 8,737,892 downwards.
TTGCGGGGGGGGGGCGGCCTTATAAGATGAAGAGAATCTAGCAAAAGATGATAACACGTTTCTTTTTCTTTTCCAAAGATCAATACTCAATATGTAAACATTCATAAATTCCAGATTCCATCACTGAAGTTAGCGAACTGAAATCTACTCTCGATAATTCGAATTTTTCGATAATTCGAACTCTTCAGCAGTTAACTTCGGTAAATAAAAAATGCTGTGTATTTTGAGACGCTCGATAATTCGAAATCCTTTCCGTAACAAGAAGGGGAGAGAACGTTCTATAATTCGAACTAGGCCACTTCCCCTCTTTTTAATTCGAATTTTTCCTAGCAAAAAAGTATTATTAATAAATTCAAATTTAGGGAACGAAGAAAAGATTATTTTTATTACAGACAAAAGGATCAGCCGGGGCTGTAACCCGGGATCTTTGCATATGTACTGCAATGCTTTGTCATAAGAGGTTTACCTCCCATATGCACTAAGCTACTGATCCCCGAACCCAAACTAATACCTGGATTGGGAGGCGCTGGAAGTATTATTAATATTTTTAATTAGGTATGTTATTATCTATTGCAATGTTAATACAAATGTATTTTTTTCTTCTTTTTGTCGTTTTCATTATTTTTACTTTTTTACTTGGTGCTATATATAAAATATAGGGTGACCACGAGAAACATTTACGTTTTAGAAATAAAAAAACAATATTAATTTTTCAAGATACCATTTATTTAACTTAAGTTACATAGTTGTGGTTATACGCCATTTACTTTACCTGTGGAGGAGCCTCCTGGACAGAATAGAAAATTGCCTCAGGGAAGAAGAACGTCACCTTCCTGACATCATTTTCTCTACGTAAAGTAAATGGCGAATAACCACAACTATGTAACTTAAGTTAAATAAATAGTATCTTGGAAAATTAATATTGTTTTTTTATTTCTAAAACGTAAATGTTTCTCGTGGTCACCCTATATATGTAAGATCATATATATTTTCAAAAATATATATGTATATAATCTTAATAATTCGATTTTTTTTCTTTCCTCTCGATAATTCGAATTTTTCTTGTAGTCCCTTGGATTTCTAGTCATCGAGGGTCGACGGTATCACGGTACTAGTTTTAAGATGCGTGACAGTGTGATATTGGATTAATCTTGCTGGCATTCTACTCGAATTGATTGGTGATACATAAAGGAAGTTTTGGGAGGTGCAATCCTCTAAAATAGAATTACCTACAATGTCAATATGCCTAAGGACAGACAGAAATTGGTCAACATAATCTCAAATACAAATTCAGCTTCCATCAAATATTGATATAAATATTTGTTGTATACCTATATGTATCGATCATTTCTTACAAGAGTAATTCTCCGGTTAATTTAGATTTGAGCTCTCATGAAAAATTATATTCACCTAATCTAGTAATTAAGATGAAACTTATTTAAATCGTTCAGATGTTACTTTATGATCGAATATCTTGAAACTAGTTGATAATTGTCTATGTGAGTGTCATAATTGCTTCTGACCTATTTTGAAAGGAACAACATTTTAATGGCACTGGCTAATAAACAGCTGGTTACTAACTAGTGAAATAATCAGTTGTATATCGAAGTTTGCAAAGAATACATCACAAACATTTTAAAAAATCGATTGGATTTCTTTTAATTCTAGTACCTACCCCAATATAAGGACATCAGAGAAGAGGAAAGTAATCTAATGATGAAGCGGAATCTGGTTTTAAAGAATATAACTTGAAATGTCATTAGACTATGTAACATAGGACAAAATACGATAAAATTTGCTAAAGAGAAATACTGGAGGAATTAAAAAGTCAAAAAGTCAACAGAAAAATATATCTGAATTTAGAAATAAAAATTTAATTAAGGTTCGAGCAAGTTTTCTAGCGATATACGATAAATTAGAGGAATTCTATTATCCCAAACTAAAATAAATAAATAATATCAATTTTTGGTAGCACATATACCTATATGAACAAACCATTTCTAAAATAAAATATACAAAATCAAAAATCGATCGCCTTTAACAAGCGTGCACCTAGAACATTATTTGCAAATTTGTAATTATATAAACATCTAGATAATAAATAAATAATATGTAAATAATTAATATGAAACAAAAATAAGATTGATATAATATAGACAATTGAATAAAATTTTGGAGATAATATTTTGGAATTTTGGATATTTTTTTCAATATTGAAATCGAAGTTATAAAAAATATCAATCGTTATTTTTTCAGAAAATTGAGACCAGGTTATACAAAAGAAATTTTATTCTTGATTATTTTTTATTCTATTAAATATTCTAATTAATTTGATTACGAAAAAACCCATCAAAAACAATTTTGTCGAAGAAGAGACCGTGACAGATCGAATTGTCAACCCAAAAACCCCATAACCCGTGAATTTCCTCAAAATCGGTAGAGCCGTTTTCAAAATAGAACAAAGATAGAAATATATAAAGAAATATATAAATAAATTTATACAATTTTTACTCGTTTAATAAGAGTAGATTTCAGAAACAAATGGGTCACTTGTAGATTGCCCACCCTGTATTTTTCTCTATAATAAAGAAATTTGTAAGAAGAGAAAATTGCAGAGGCTGGATATCGCAACAAAATTTTCAGTCAGCCATCAAGTAAAGTGCAACATTGTGTTTTGGCGAGCATGGTTGGTTGCAGCCGGGTGTCGTGCAGGCGCCACCCGGCCCGGGGCCAAAACTCTCAATCAGGGTACAAGTCATGCAATTGCACAAAGAACAAAACTGGTGGTTTTATTTGTAAACAAATCCCAGAACAATTGATTAACAAAATAGGGAAATTATTAAGAATTAAAATAACAACAAATTTCTATACAACCATAAAAATGTAGTAAAAAAAAATGAAAATTAACAAAGGTGAGATCTTATTGATTAGTTGGATGAAAAAAACGAAAGAGTAATGAACATCCATCAACACGTTAAAAATTCGATCAACCATCATACTCTCTCATCTCGTCTAATTTATTTTCATCATAAAGGTTCACAATATTTTTTTATTTAATGAAGTTTTCGAACTTAGAGGTGAGGATGAAAAAATGTAGATAAAAAAAAAAGATTAAAATAACCAAAAGCAAAAACCTTGACGTCAAGCTAATAGAATGGAGAGATGGTGTTTTTCTTCAGGGGAAAAATATTTTTATACCTTAATAAAAGGCAATAAGAACAAATAATAAAGGTAACCACTAAGCTATATAAAAAAAGCAAATAAGACGGATGATATTTTGAAAATAACATTTATTCCTATATTCACTAGTAGAGAAAAAAGTTTTAAATATGAATATAAAATATAACCAAAAGGAAATAATAAAAGACATTTCGATCAATAAATTCATGATTAGTGTCTAATAATAAGACTAATAGGTAGACCAGGGCCGAAATGATGTGCTAAGAATAAAGCCAAGCTCATGTTATCATAATATAAACTAGTAATCTCAAAAGTGGGGTACCCGTACTCCGAGGGGTTCGCAGAAAATTCTAGGGGGTACGCCACATTTATTTTCAAAATACTTTATGTCCTCTTGTAATTTATCAATTGCATTGTATATTGTTTCAGATGTTGTGGAACTAGGCGGGGGATGACACTACAAGAGAACTCAAGGTGGTCAAAGAGAATAGTCCAGTGGAGGCCAAGAAAAACAAAAGGAATTGTGGGCAAACCACAACTGAGATGGAGAGATGACATCCGAAAGATTGCGGGGAAAAATTGGATGTTAACAGCCAAAAACAGTCATATATGGTAACAGATGGAAGAGGACTACATCCAAGAGTGGATGGCGACAGCCTGAGGAAGGAAGGATTGTTTCATTTAAAATAGAGTGAAACCCCTCAAATCCGAACCCCGGAAATCCCAAATCCCGGGAAATCCGAACGAAAAAAAAAGAAACTTATTTATTTAGTCATAAAACAATTATGCATATATTCTACATTATAACCGTATTTTAAATAATTATTTGAAAAATTAACAAAGAGGTACAGTTAGCATACCTAACAAAGTGTAAATGTGTCTACATACTTATGTCATCCAGGATTAAAAAACGGTCAAAGTTGGTTATTGAAATTATTTAGGTTAATCACTTTGCAAAAACAATGAAATAATAATAGAAACACATAAAATATCACTTAATCTTTCACTTGATATCAGTTATCTTCAATTGTCGAAGCTGCTTTCGACTAATCCGAACAAATTGAAATTCCAACAGGCTTCAGCCCCAATTAGTTTGAATTTGAAGGGTTTCACTGTAAATAAATAAAAAAAAATAATAACTTGATTTTCTGAATTTTTCCGTTCAATTCCTGAAAAAAATCATTTTTGACACACACACACACACACACGCGGGGGTACAATTTATGATTATTTTCGTCATAAGGCTACGCAGTCAAAAAATTTGAAGATCACTGATATAAACAATAAAAGGCCTATTCATTAGTTATGCGAATGCATCGTCGCCATTTTAAAAGCCAGAAGTTAAATAGTTTTTATACTTTTGACTTTAATGATTGTGCGACATGAGCAAAATTATTATACCTGCTTTAGTATTGCACGCTGCACAAAGCTTAAAGTCGTGATGTACAACAAAAAACGTCTTTTCTTTCTAGCTTTCTTTGTAGTTACCGATAGTTTATTTGTCAAAATAATTATGCAAAACTCTAAGTCTCTTCATTATTGTGCACTAATGAAGCACCTTTAATATTTTCATATAGCTCTAGGAATATTTTCGAAAAAATTCTTATTCTTCTCAAATTTCCAGAGGAATAGGATGGGATTTTCTTATACCTATATTTTATTACCCATACAATTGCAATGAATAAATAAATATAAATATAAATTAAAATGAAATTTAAATGGCTTGCTGCATACTGGATATGTTAATTTTTAAAGGGGGATGATTAAAATTCAATTGCTTCTTTCCAGTAATTTGTTTATTAATTCAAATATTTCGAAAGCAGTACGGCACCTCTTCCTCAGTGGAAACTGCGGAATCAGAATAACGGTGAGTTAGTGGGTTCAAAGGTATTAATTGCCTACTAATTACAAATGTTAAAATTGTAAGATACTCACCGTCTCACCAATATACCGACCCCATCAGCTTGCACAAATCAACGAAAAAAGCTTGGCTATACACTAAATACATACATACAATTTCACAGTACAAGATGACAACCATATTTATTAACATTCAATATTTTAACGAAGTCTGAACCAGTTGAAAATTATAATTTTATTAAGTTAAATGTTATATATTATGAACTAATTATCCCTAATGATCAGTCAACCCCCTAACTCGTTGTTATTCTGATTCCGCAATTTCCACTGAGGAAGAGGTGCCGTGGTGCTCTCGAAATATTTGGATTAACCACGTGAATTAATACAAAAATTACAGGAAAGAAGCAATTGAATTTTATTCACCCCCCTATAAAAAATAAATCAAAATGTTACATAATTCTCTTTAAAAAAATATTTGCTTTTATCATTTTCCGATTTTTGTGTTATCTTTTTCCAAAACCCATCGAAATTAAGCTAATATAATAATGTAGAATTTTAACTATAAAGGCACAGTACAAAATAAATATTTATTTAGATTAGAGATGTTTAGGTAAGATTTCGGATAAAATTCAAGAATAAAAAGAAGATCGTAAAATAAAAACAAATATAATAAAAAAAAGACTGCAAAAGATAAACCCGCGGAGATAGTTTGGGGTAAGCCTTCCAGAAGAGGAAAATAAACTTGGGATGGAAATTTTAGGATGAGGATAAAATTCTTAGTTAAAAGATATCTTAAGCGAAATTGTTTTGGTCTTATTAAAGTACATGTTAGGGATATTGGGAAAGAAACATTTTAGTGGATTACTTACTCAAATTAATACAATGGTAGAAACTCTTCTGTACAAGGCTCAAAAAACAGTTTTGAATAAATATTTGAAAAGTGAGTAATTTAATATATATATTTTTATCATTCCGTTACTATTCAAAATAAATAAATTTCATGACGAATATCAGAATAGGTACCTAATATTAATAATAAAATTTTATTTTATATTTTCTGAAATATTTTTGATAAATGAAATTTAATATTTTTCTAAAAGTAAGCCTATTCTTAAAGAATGGGATTTTTGAGATTGTCAATATCGGCTAAATAGTTTCATGATTATTCTTTCGATCCAATAAATAAATAACAATGGTGAAAATATGCATTCAAGGCATGGAGCAGCAGAATCAGAGCAGACGACTGGGAAAGAAATACCAAATACCTGTGTACTTGATTGCTATAAGAAGTATGCTAACTAAGGGGGAAAAGATATAACTGAAATATATTCTTTGTTCCATTTCTATTAAAAGAACTTAAAAGAATTGGATATTCTTGGACTCCATCTATTTGCACATAAAACATTTCATTATTAAGTAAGTCTAACTATTTTTATTAATTATTAAATATATAACTCTTAATTTGTCTAGACAAATTGTTCTAACGCGTGTGAATTTCGATATTATTACAGGGTCGGCGCTCGAAGTGTTACCATCTACCGCGAAACGATATTAAACGATGCTTTGTTACCTTGAACACGTAAACAATTCGGTAGAAATCATTGGACGTTTCAACAAGACTCGGCACCATCCCATAAAGTCCGTGAAACCCGGCCTTTTTTTACAAGAAAAAGTTCCCATCTTCATTTCTTCATAACAATGGCCACCATATTTCCCGGGCCTAAAACTCAATGAATTTTTTCCATATGGTTCATTCTTGAGGCAAAAGTATCAACTAAAAAATATCAGACGGTCAACGCCTTAAAGACAAAATACCATACACCACAATCGTGCAGCATGCCGGGAGGACAGACTTGATTCTATTATCCGCGCTAAAGGTGGTTACATCGAACAATATACCATATTTTTCTTAAAATTTGAAATGTTTTTACGATATTCTGAAGTTTTTAAATAAAAAAAAAATTGACAAAATTACAGCATTTTTAATCGCTAACACTTCGAGCGCCGACCGCTGTATTATTATTATTATTATTGGAGGGTTAAAGCCGCATCGACTGCTAAGGTCATTAGTGAAATTCGATATTTAATTTTAAAAAAATTTTAGGGTAACATAAAAATATATTCTGGAAATAGGTGCCTGATCGAAATTACCTATTTTTACATTAACCATTTATGGTGAAATATAGGGGTCAGGTACTATATTATGTTAAAAAAATCTACTGGGATCCATTTGATAGCCCTTTTCTTTTTGCAATTGTAAATAATTTAAATTGCTATGCTACTTTTGGAATGTTGAAATGTAACCTTGTAAAAAACTCTTGTACCTATTTTTTTTCTTGGCTTAATAAACATCCTTTTAAAACTCAAAAAAAAACTCAATAGGGGTCAGGTTGGGCGAGTGGTTATAGAGCCTGCTAGCTGCAAATATTTGACCGGATATAATCTGATCCCTTCAGGGTAACCCAATGGGAAACCACCCCTGTGAACAAATTTCCCCAGGAAAATTACAATGGAGGGGGTACTCTACACAGTAATCGGTGCCGCTCGGAATCGAGTATGGCACTTGAAGAAGAAGAAAGATGAATATTATCTACATTCCACAATTTGGGGAGATTTCTTTTTTGTTTTATTACCAAAACTGATAAATATAATATTTTTACTCAATTAAATCAGATTACTTTTCATTTTTCCTAATAATTGCCAGTTTTTGTTTGTCTTCGGTCTAAATACCATCTATCCGTGACTGCTAGATAATTTAGCTAACCTTTATACATATGTATAACCAAGAAGCCAAAAATAAATGTAATCATATTCTATCATTAAACTTAAGTTAACTAACTTCCAGTCAAATTTAACCGAAAGTGGACAAATCAGCTATATAAGTGATAATAGTTACAGCGAAATGTGGTTAAAAAGAAACACAGAGCCCCATTTGAAATACCCACTGTCAAATTAATGAGAAAAGAAATTTAGATTATCTGAATGTGTGTGTGGAACATTTTGTTTAGCTACATAACAAAACAAATTACCTACAATTTTAATGAAATTTTCTGGTTTTGTTTTACAGAGGAGAATTTGAACAACTATTATTTCATCGAAATCATTAAAACAGATCCGCAAAGCATATGCTGATATATACAGGGTGTTCAAAAAATAGAGATCACGGATTTAAAGGTGGATAATATATCTCAAACAATAAAAAATGTTCATATAAACATAGTTTAGTTTCAGACCTATAGCGATTTTAATATTTTATTTCTGTCATAGTACAACTCATACTTTTAAAATTACAATAAAATCGTAGCACAATGGATAACAGTCAATTAGCAATAAACCCGGAATTTTCGAACGTAGTAGTAGTCCATGAGACGAAGATTAGAATGTTGTAATGAAGTTGACTGTTTTCCATTATACTAAACGGCCACTATGATTTTATTATAATTACAAAACTATGAGTTGTATCATAATATGATAGAAATAAAATATTAAAATCGCTATAGGTCTGAAACTATATATTTCCGGTTATATGTTTATATGAATTGTTTTGAGATGTATTATCCACCTTCAAATCCGTGACCTCCATTTTTTGAACACCCTGTATATACCTACGAGTATTTTTTTTTGTCGATGGCCAATATTTGTTTCAGATATTCGAAAATGGATTAAAATTCTAAAAGAACGAAAATAGGTGTTTTCATCTCAGTGTTTATATTTATTATTTATGTGCAATAAAAGCATAATGCTTGTATAGTTCCCTCGTTTATTTAGAATGGATTAACTCCTGACCTGAATGTTTATTTACGAAAATATAATTGTTACTGTTAAAAGCGAAACCTCACAATGTGTCGAAACATTTTCTAACAAAAGGTTAAATAAAGTTCTTAATAAACAAAAGAGGGTCTGACAGCAAATCTTTATTGATTAGCTAATGATAATTAATTACTTCACGAAATACCCCTCTCGTTTATTGCGATTGCTTAGGGATCGCAAATGGAAATGGATTTTTCTCTCTACCACCTTAAAAGGATTAATGAACGAATCGCAATCACTGGATTAAGAGATTTCACTTTACATGAGTAATATGATCGAGAAATGATTTATTATCATTTGAAAAAGACATCGGTAAGAATACTTCTAATTTACTTCTTTATTAATGGCCAATCTCTGCAATGTCTAGCCTTAAAGGGTATAGCCGTTGCGTTTCGAATGTAAATAGAGGGTGGCTACTCATGGGATTCCCCTAGATATCTACAATCAATTTCAGCGTAATATAATGAACATTAGCAAATCGGGTCAGTTGAAAATATGGCAGAAACACACAGGGATATTTCGATTTATTCATCGTGAGATCTTTTTCAATTTCAGATTCAGAATCTGTTCATTATAGTATTGTTTTTAAGTGGTATAATTGTATAATAAATAGACGAAAGTCTTTAATAATATTTATAAATTAGGGGCCGTCCATAAAATACGTCACACGAGTTTCAAGATTTTTATACTCCCCTCTCCCTGTGTCACATTTTCGTTGAGCCTCTCCTGTATTGTGACGTCCCACTATCACTTTTATACCCTATAATTTAATAATTGTAGAATTTTTTATAAATAAATAATATTTAATATATTTTAAATTTAACTTTATTTTTATTCATATCATGAATTCTAAAAAATATATTTGAAATTTATTTTAATTTTTTAATTTGACTTTTGTGACATCACAATTTTTAAAATCCCAGAGTCCCCCGTAATTTATGGACGGTCTCATATTCCCTCATGTAATTGTAAGGTAATTGACTATTATCCAAAGGATCAACTAGGAGAGTTACAATTTTAATAAATAAATAATATTATCCTATATTTCTTTTTTTTCTAAAAAATATCTAAATATATATAAGGCGATGAGCCCGATAGTAGACTAACCCACAAAATTATAATTTTGGTTTATCGGCGGAAATTAATTACTAATATTGTTACCGACCAACTGCAAACCAGCATTTGCAATCAAAAGCTAGTTGGCCCACTTTGCAGCTGGTTAGTAACAATATTATTAATTAATTTCCTCATATAATCCAAAATTATAATTTTGTGGGTTAGTCCACTATTGCGCTCATATCCTTATATAAAATAGGTCGTTTCGTTAACTTTAATCGCCAAAGTATCAGCTTTGAAAATAGAATCAAATGGAGGCAGGTCGAAGTATACCGTTTGAGATTCCTATAAACTGAGATTCAAAAAGAGTTGTTAAGCGCCCTTGTTTATAAATTTAACCTGCATTAATCTGGCTCCAGTCATTTAAAATAAGACATGAGTTTATTATCGGGTTATAGTGGTGTTTAATATGTTTCACTATAGGTAAACCAAATAAGCACAAACACGCACACATTAAACCCAAAATAGCTGAAACTTCACCAAAACTACATTTGTTTTTGCCTAAATAGACAGTATTCCAAGGGCCATAAAAAGGATATCTCTAATAATATGAAAATAAATTTAAAATCGATGTTCTAATTGGAAAATAAGAGAACAAAAAACATTTTTATAAATGAATGATAATGAAGATATAGCATAGAATTAGAAAAACGCTGCTAAACGAGTATTTTATGACAGGGTTAAGATAGAAGATGAATAATGGTTTCAAAGCTCATATGATAAAATCAATGGAGTGAAATTTATGATCTAACAGTATTCCAAAATATTATATATAATTTTATTAAAATACCCCAAAGCAAAGGGCAGTAATTTATTTGTTTTGGCTTTGGGCTAGCATGAGACAACCTGTGATAATACGCTGGGCTCAAGAGAGGGGCGAGATAAATTTTGATATTGATATACTTATTATATCTGTTTGATATTAGTAAGTTCTTTTATGTCCTGAAAGAATCGGACTGACTACTATTCACGTGGTGTTCATATCATGGGTGTGCGTAATCCAGCCGGCAATCATCGCTGCTGACTCAACATCCCTTGATTACCCTTAAAACTACTACTACTGCTAATATATAGCGGGAGAAGTAAGAAAACCATCCTTTTGGCCAGCTTTCAGTACTGCATCTTGTAAATCATCTCCAATGAATGAAAAGCGGACCTATCAAAATCCGAAGAACGTTATCAGTGAGTTATCGTCGGTTCATTCAAAAAATATGTGGGTGTTGTAAAAATTCAATCTAATCAAAATTGATAGGAGATTAATTCTAGAAAAAATAAAATATTTGCTTATCGACTTTTTTTGCAATCAGCTGAATATAGTATAAAAAAACTTATTTATCATTTCGAAAAAGAATTTTTATGAATTAAACCGATCATTTTTTTTCAAATGTTATTGAATTGGTGTAATTTATAGAGAAATTAGCGGTTCTGTCAACCCTTAGAAATGATAAATGTTTTTTTATGCAAGTGACTAGGGGAAAAAAAAGAAGTTAGGTAAATAGACCAGGCATTTTTGAACAAACTTTTTGGAAAGAATAATAAATTTTCGTAAATGGCCGTATAGAAAAGAATTCTGCTCAGATCGGAGTTGACATCGGAAAAGAAATCAATCCTTAAAGTAACGATTTAATCTAATAACAAACAAGATTGATTCGTTTAACAAAATAATACAAATAGTAAAATAGGAGAGAAGGAAAAAAATTTAAATCGATGATATTTTGCTTGTTATGTATTTAAAGAGATTATAGTTTCAAATTTGATCGATGTCTCTTGGGGCACAATGGATAGGTATCCATACATTAAATAAATAATACTAAATAATAGATTGGAATTTTTCAAATTGCTCTTTTCTTGGAAGAAAGATCCACTTATTCAGGATGTTTTAAATTGTAACTGAAGATGAATGGAGAATGCTCGAATATATCTCCTGAGAAATATACATAACACATGATTGATGGAAATATTAAATTACAGACTAAGAAGATTTTATTGTTGATGATATAAATAAATAAGAGTTTGATTTTTAGAGTAATAAATAATAGTACATTTTAGATTAGATTAGGAAGTGGAATCAATTGAGTGACGTCAGAGGTCTGCTTGGACTCTTTTTATTTTCTACCATTTGTTCAGAGGAAATTATGAAATGAACAAGGAAAAAAATGTTGCTTTGATTTCTAACGCTCACTTATTAAGAATATAAGTATTAATATTAAAAACAATAATAGTAGTATTAATTTAACTAAATGAACTTCAAAATTTACACTTCTTTCGTGTATTATTACTAGAATAGACACACATTTTTTTATTAAATAGTTTTAGATCAATGGCGGTTGGTGAATTTTAACCAGGGGATACTGTCCAAAAAAGTATCCTTCATTTTTTTGAAATTTTATTTTAATATTTGCTTTTTTTTGCAAATTTCATCGAATAAGGCATCAATTTGTTATTTTTCAAATTTTCAATTATATTTTTTAAAAATATATTTTGTGACCATCGCCCCAAACGTATGCTGCTTTGTGTGATTGAGGGTAGGAGTCAAAAATTAAATCTTATGACCTAAACTCCACAGTCCCTGAGATGGAAATCGACCATTGAATCAGCCTGTCCTATATAAGAAAATCTTAAATTTCTGCTAATTCTATTGCTAGAAGCTAGTTATTTCCCATCTTATATATTGAGAGATCTTATAAATGGATTGTTCCAAAGATTCTCGAATCATCTTTAATTATTCCTTTTTTGTATGATTACTATTTTAATAGTTTCTCAGCGAGAACAATTTTTATTCAACTAAAACTCATCTGGACATGCTTGAACTTGAAGATATACCAGGCAGGGACTTCAAACCCTCTATCCGCACACTTTTTGGAAAAATCAATCATTTTAATTGCCCCTTTGAAACTATGCAACTATTTCATTTGGAGAAGCAATTACTTTTCAAAACAAAAAATCTTTTCTGTAGAAACATTTGAAATAACTGATAATAATTTGAAAATTTAAAGATCCGGCTGAAATTTTGAAGTATACGCTTATATAATTATGAAAATACTTTAAATGTTTGAAATTTTACCGGACGCCACTGTTTTGGATATAGAATAGTTTTAAATATTAAAAAAAAAAACTAAGTTTCTAGAGATTTTTCTGAACGATTGTATTATTTTTCCCCAATAAAAATTTGAAATCACATACATTTAATATAGTGGATTAGTGAAAATTTATGCTCTATGTTAATTCATTGTTCAGTATTTTAATAATAATATAATATTAAAAAAAAAAAAAGAAAAAAAATAAGGAACCAATATTGAATAATAAAATGGAGATTTTCTATACTTAAAAGGAAGATATGTTGTCTTTGGTTTAACCCAAAAATGCAAAAATATGAAATTTTTCTAACTTCAAGCGAAGTGATAAAGAAAGTTGGGAAATATTTCAAATTCTTGGGGTTTAAGGTAAATATTTTGTTGTATAAAAGAAAGAATGACAAAGCTTAATAAAAATGACTTTGTCAGAGGTGGAGGAACATCTCTATGGCTGCTCCGAATTCAGGTGGTTGTTTGGAAAGGAAGGCCCGAGGCAAGAACTGCCTCGTGTTTGAGGGAAAAGAGGAAGGAGCCAAAGGCCTGGAGCGCAAACATTTTGATAATTTAATTTGTAAACAAAGCCCAAGCCATTTTGCGGAAGCACAAGTGTCGCGTTGGGGTTGGCTGTCTCGTGCACCCTGTCCTCGTGTCTTCTCCAAAAGGCCCCTCGTCACCTGAGTGAGCTTCAGCTGAATTTTCTGCCTCAGTTGTCCTCTGGAGAGACGACCTCCGCCGTCACTATCAGACACCGCATTTTTTTTATACCACTCTAATGAACTAAACTTTTTTTTCTTTATACATATATAAAATATGATATCTCGCATCTCGCTATTCTAATGGCCCTTTCAAATACAGGGTGAGTCATAAAGATCTACCACATTTTGAAGAGGTATAAAAAATGAAAAAATTTAAGTAGAAAAAAACTGAATATATTTTTGAAAAGAACATAAAATAATTTTTTTTAATGTGTTTTAAACATTATCAGACAAAAAAAAGAGGGGGTCAACAATTAAAATTCTAGCCCTTTCGCCAAACTCAACCAAATTTTGTATCTATACTTATTCTGAGGACCCCAAAAAGGATAGAAATGAAAAAACTAAGCACCCAAAACGGGGAGGGTCAAAAATGAAAATTCTAGCCCTTTTGACCAAACTTAATCAAATTTTGTATACATATTTTGTGGATCGACAGAAGGATAGAAATGCTAAAACTAACCAAATTTTGTATACATAGTTTGTTCGAAAGGGCTATAATTTTGCCCGCCCCCTATTTTGGGTGGTTAGTTCTTGCATTTCTACCCTAGTAGCACAATGTTTCAAACTATATAGTAACTATACAGTGCCTATATAGATTCTCAAAATCTATATATGCACTATATGGTTACTATATAGTTTGAAACATTGCGCTACTATTCTCAAAATCTATATATGCACTATATGGTTACTATATAGTTTGAAACATTGTGCTACTAGGGTAGCTTTCTGGGGGTCCACAGAATATGTATACAAAATTTGGTTGAGTTTGGTCGAAAGGGCTAGAGTTTTCATTTTTGACCCCCCAGCCCCTTTTTTTCGTCTGATATAATGTTTAAAACACATTTAAAAAAAATTATTTTATGTTCTTTTCAAAAATATATTCAGTTTTTTTATAGTTAAATTTTTTCATTTTTTTATATCTCTTCAAAATGTGGTAGATCTCTATGCCCCACCCTGTATAATTTAGCATAATTTTAATTTCTCTTAAAGCGGTTAATTGAGAAATTGTTTAATGCAATTTCATTCATTTTGTGAACTTAACATAATTTCTACATTATATTCATAAAAAGGGTTGAAAAAAACCTAAATACAATAAAGTGTATCCATAAAAATTTAAATTTAATATTTTTATATTCATATTGATCGAGAGTGTAATTAAAAATATTGAGCGTATATTTTCTGTGCTGAAAATGATTAAAAAATAAAAACGTTATAGCCAAAACCAGGATCAAACTTCAGAGGTAAGCTTGGACTATTTTCAATGGAAAATATACAGAAATAATGTCGATATGAAACAACACAATTTTAATTCTTTTTTCTACATTTTCAGGGAGAAAAATGTCTAAACCTCTAAACTAATCTCTTGTTATTTTGGCTTCATCTTTTTTATATTTCAATATTTTTTGGAAAAAAAAATGTTTCGTATTCAAATATTTTTCATTCAACTATCAATCAAGTAGTATTAAAACTTTTAAATTTAAATTTTATGTACAAAAAACTCAATAGGTACAACAAGGTGGTTTCTATCTGTCAATAAATATTTAAATTCCATTTTAATATTCAACAAATTAGCTTTACAAAAATGAAATAAAAGTATTATTATCTTTCTCTAGGGTAAAGTACTTTAAAATATAATTTTACTAAATACTTTTTATAAGCTTTTTTGTGGTCCTCAAGGTACTTAAGTAGAATATTAAATTTCATCAAAATTGATTAAGTCATTTTCAAAGTATTTAGAAAAAAACTAAAAAAGTACTAATGTATTTTTTTTTTTTTTATTTATTGTCACCGGGAACAAAGCCCATTTAGACATCACATCAGTAAAGTGTTAGCGGGGTTAGTGAGGGAGCCGAATTTTTAGCCGGTAGAAATTTGATATGCCAGCCAGGATCGAACCCCGGTCTTCCGCTCCAACATCGTCATAATCGATGCCGAAGCGGGGCTATCGCGTTAGCCAGCTCGACTAACCCGACTCCCCAAGTAGAATATTAAATTTCATCAAAATTGGTTAAGTCATTTTCTACTAAAACTAAAAAAGTACTGGTATAAAGTACTAATTTATGTAGGTACCAAAAACTAATCAGCTCTTCACTTCGTCAATTTCATTTCAATCGGTTGAACGGTCTGGAAAAATCACTACAACCATTTTCAAAATATTCCCAAATTTTCTGTATTATTTTTTGTTTACTATTCTGTATTTACGCTGTAATTACCCGGACTAAATTTTCGTGCGGCAGTTGTAGTTGTTCGTCAGTCCGCACATAGCCACGCCTTTTCAAGGCCCTTTCTCCTCCAGACAACCAATAGGAAAGTCTGAAACCCTCCCTCTCTTTCCAATCTGCATCGCATAGGATAAAGTAAAAACTAGATGTATTCAAATTAAAATACATATTGTTTAAAAGTATTTGAATAAATTATCAATTTTTAATTTTTTTTACTAATATTTATTTTCCGTAATGAAAAATACAATTAGAAGATAATATTATCATTGTTTCGATATTTTTTTTATAATTAGCTAATTAGATTTTATAAAAACGAAGAAAACCTAAAAAAATAGATGTTTTAATGAAATTCGCAAAATTTGTTTAGTTAATTTGAATTCTAGAAAGAGTTAATTTTCGAAAATCAACATTGTCAAAAAATGTAGTTTGGTAATTTATTATTTATTTTTTTAATCAAATTTTTGAATGGATACTTACAAAATTGAATATTAATTATTTATACTAAGTCTAAAAAATTAAATAATAATTAAAAAAAAACATGACTTCCATGGATCTGAGCATCTGAACAAGTTACCGATTTCTTGCCACCAACCAAAGGATCAACAATGCCAAAAAATTAAAATAGAGTTAAAGCCAACAAAATTATAACGTATATGTTAAAAGGTAGGTAAAGAGAAGAAATATAGCCGTAGTTTCTACACTGTACAGTTTTAAGTTTTATAAAAAAAGGAGAAGCATGACTAGGTATATAATACTAGTGTAAGAACTGGTGAACTGGTCTGCAAACAGAAATGACAGACGAAAATAATTGAATAATCCGTGATAAGAATTCTTCGTGCTCTAATGGGTTATGCACTTGACCGCAAAACAATGATAATAAAAAACATCGAAAAGATATGTCAGATAAAGAGAAATTAGTATGACTATAATATATATTCCGGATAAGTGAAAACTGGATATCAATGGGGGTTTAATTCAAAACAAAAACTACTATATGATGCTCCTCCTCAATCAGCTTAGAAAATAGGAAGATGTTATTGAAGACATATGTATGGAGGATAGCCATATAAGGGTGTGAAACCTGGACAATTAGAGATGCGAAGAGAAAGAGATTAGAGGCTTTTGAAATGTGGTGCTACACTAGAATGATGAACATCAAATGGATGGATAAAATTACAACTGAAGAAGTTCTTGGAAGAATCGGAGAAAGAAGAACTTTGTGGAAGAGTCTGAAGAAGAGAAGAGGTCAGATGATGGGGCACACACTGAGACATGGGGGACTGGTTAGGGATATCTTGGAGGGGGAGGTGGGAAAGAAAAGGGGAAGAGGAAGGCCCAGATTAGTATATTTCAACCAAATAATTGGGGATATGGGATGCGAGACATTTAGAGAGGTCAAACAGCTGGCGGGGGACAGAGTCGAGTGGAGATCAAACCAGTCTTAGGACTGTATACTCAATGATGATGATGGATATCGATGGCTTAGTTGTATCGAAGCTTTAGTAAGGTGAGCAAACCTTTAGTTCATATCAAATTGCCGGTGTAAACTATGTATATATGGGTTTGAAACAGCAGGCTTAACAATCGCTCAAAGAATAGTATGTAAACACTCTGTTTTAATAAGATTAGAGTAGTTTTTAGAGACGGACTGATAAGTGATTAGAGTGGATTTTGATGAAAATTCAAAAAAGGGAGATGATTATAACTATATTTCTTATTCAAAAACCGACGTTTCAGAGGTTTATTCCCTTCTTCTTAAGGGGTTTGAAAGGTCAGTGAAGGATATCCAAGGTGACATTCCCCTCTGTCTCCTCTCTGTGGCAGTAACAATATTATATTCATTCTCAGCATAATTTAATGTCGGTTTTTGAATATAAAAGATAGTTATAATTATCTCTTTTTTGAATTTTGTACTG
Organism: Forficula auricularia; assembly: GCA_024734495.1. Lineage (NCBI taxonomy): Eukaryota > Metazoa > Arthropoda > Insecta > Dermaptera > Forficulidae > Forficula > Forficula auricularia. Next base: position 8,719,959 of record JALMQS010000816.1, on the reverse strand, counting down.
CCTCATCAAAATCCACTCAACTCTTTTTTAAATTTAAATACTATACCATCTTTAAACTTTAATATCATGTTTAAAATACGATATGGGCGTTTAAATAAAGTTTGCGATTTCTTGTTACGAGCACAATGACAGTGGCACATCATTAACAAAGGAAAAATGAATTAAACTTTCATCTAACTATTTTTCTTAATAAATTTTAAAGTTCATACTTCAAATATCGCTATTAATTTGTAGAAAACCACAAATCACTAGAAAACATGAAAGTTTCCCTTCCGAATTAGATACTATTTAAACTTTCAAATAAAAGTATATGAAAATGAAATTTATTTTTCTTTCAAAATCGACTAACTGATGATAAGAGGGGACCCTTTGTTACTTTTCTGCTTTTTCGAAGGGTGAAAAAAGTATTTTTTTAAAGACATTTCAAAGATATTATGTTTATTTATCTCTTCATGAAAATACTAATTAAAATAATAGTATCATTTTAATAGAAATGAAATTTATTTTTCTATCAAAATCGACTAACTGATGATCAGGGGGGACCCTTGCTACTTTTCTGCATTTTCGAAGGGTGAAAAAAGTAATTTTTTTTTTTAAAGACATTTCAAAGAAATTATATTCATTCATCTCTTCATGAAATACTAATTAAAATAATAGTATAATTTTAATGAAAATGAAATTTATTTTTCTATCAAAATCGACTAGCTGAAGCTATTTTTCTGCTTTTTCAAAAGTTGAAAAAAGTAATTTTTTTTAAGTTTTAAGATATTTCAAAAAATGATATTCATTTATCTCCACATGATTATATTATGCTTGGTTTAAACAACAGCACAGGCTAGTAAAAACGATACCGTTTGGTGGGCAGAAAAATTTAGTACTTATACGCTAGATGTAAATTAAACCCTTCTCAACTACTGACAAAAAGTTGGACAGTTAAAATCCCAACGGAATGATTGAAAAGAAAACGGGCTTTGAGTCTAGTCTCTTCAAGATGAAAATGAGTAAAATATAAAATGTCAATTTTTTTTTTTTAATAAAATATTATTTCTCATGATTAATCAAAAGAGAATAATTTTCAATTGTAAATTAATTCACACTTTACAAATAGAATCCATGTTGTTTGTTTGGAATCTTTGTAATTGGGAATTAATAATTAAGGGGACTTGTTCTAAACGAGTTTGTATCATTTTTTACTTAAAATGAAAAATTAAACAGTTTTTATAAAGTTGAATCAAATATTGGCAAAAAAGGTCATACAATCTAGGAATCGGGTTTCATAATTGATTTCTCGCCATTGGTCAGAAACAAAGAGGGTAGGTGAAAGCAGACAGGGTTGTTCATCCCTTGTTAATCTCTCACAACGACCACCGAGATATCATCCAACCAACAAAGGAAACTATTTAGAGAATAAGCGCTCAGAAATTGATTTTTTGAGCATACACAAGCATTGCAATTTATGTTTTATGTTTTCTTTTTATTTACTCCGTTTTAGTATTTTAATCAAATTTTTCTTCTATAATTAAATGCAAAAAGAGAACGGGTTAGGTGTTAAAGGAAATTATCTTACTTTAATTAAAAATAAACACCAACGAACAGACAAAAAATTAATTAATTTTCCGAATTTAATAAGCTCTACGAAGAATTCCAATTGATTAGATTTGTTTATTGCGTTATAGAATGCATAGAAACAATAAACAGAAATAGAAAGATGCATAGGTATATTAGAAAATGTTAACATGTCCTATGACTATTTGAGTTTTAAACATTGTTACTAAAGAACGGATAATCGACCTTCTCGTCCCAAAATTATATTATGGTGGCCAAATACTAAATGTAATATAGAATTTAGTATCGTTATTTTAAGTCTATTTGTTATATACTATATATTAGACTCAATATAAATTATGGGCTGATATATCTATTTTATCACGTGTATATTTTCATGAGACAAATAAAACATAAAATATTTCATTTGAGAAATTGGAGGAAAAGTGAAAATTTTTAATTTTAAATTTTATGTGCCCTGTTAAAATTTTGGTGATTTGACAATTTTTATGACAGCTAGAAATCTAAAACATTATGTGAAAGGGTGAAGTTTATTATTTAATATCAATTAGAAAGTTAAATTTCAGCTGTTCAAGAACTTCAAAAACTGCATCAACCAATATATAACGATTCCATTTTTTTTTCTGTCATTTCTCTACCTGAAGTTTTGATGCTAGAAATTATAAAAAATAATCAGATCTTTGTTTTGAAAATGCAAGAATTTTGCAACTTGAACGTACTTGCTATAACTCTGTTCATGAGAATTCAAACATACGACACAATAAAAAAACGTGGTCCTGATATGGGACGAATTTCCTTTACAGAAGGCATTTTATGTTTTAATTATTATGTTGTTATAATTGAAAGTTAGGGCTGTCTTTTTTTTAATCTAATAAATCGATTTTTATGTCACGGGACCATCTCACCTTACTTTCTATTTAATACGAATAAATAAATAGCCAAACGCCTTATTTACTAAAATACTAGTAGCAGTGGTTCAAATAACGAAAATTCAAATATTGAGGAAACTCCAGATTGATTATTGGATTTGCTTGTATATTATCAAGTTAAACGTGACATATGATGATCGTTGAATCTCTCAACTACATGTCAAGTCAATTAACAAACTATCAATAGAATTCAATATTACGGTTTCCAATCATCAGGTGAGAATCAACATTATTGCTAAAGTCGATATTTTAGATTACACCTAGCAGGATGACATTATAAGATATCTAAATTTTTTCTTTTTTTGATTTAGGATAATTCTTCCAGGCTGGTATCTCGGAATTTTATGAATATAATATAGATAGGTAAGGTATTTATTCATCTAAAATTATTAGATTAAATAAAATGTTAAAAGATAATTTATATTTTCGCGGATTTACCTTAATATAATAATGTCAGTTGAAAGATTTTGGAGGGTAGTCAGGGCCTCATGGCTCTCCAAAGGGTGAACCGCGATTAGAATTAGGTGTACACGTCTTTGGAATTATGTGGAATTATTTTGGAATTCATTAGAGAATTGCTCTTACATCTGTTGATCCTTCTACTTGGAAATGAAAGTGGAAGTAGGTGTAGATTATATTAGGTCGTGGTTCACCCCTCGTGGGTCTCTATGGATAAGCTGCGGACTCCTACATAAATATATGTACTAACTTGCTTATATGGGATACTATACGTTCTAGGACTAATAATGCAAATTTTCAAATTAGATAGCGAAGATAGTTCGATTACTTTAGGCATAGAGAGGAGATGTGAGGACGCGAAAGTTGGGCAATGGGCATATATTAGGTCATTCAATAAGTCAGTAGGATGACACATAAATGGCGTTACTATAATTTTTTCCATATGATTTTTATTTAGTACTAACCTTCAAACGATACGTGTATAAATTTGACAGCAATCAGACTATTGATTCGTGAGTTATAGCATTTTGTGTGAAGCAACTTTTGTTTTTGAAAAAAAATCTGAATTTCAAGTTTTAATAAAGCATTGCTTTTTGGTGAAAAAAATACAGTGGAAACCAAACAATGGCTTGATAAACATTATACGAACTCTGCTCCATCGAGACAAATGGTAGAGAAGTGGATTGCTGAATTTACACATGGTCGTACCAGCACAAATGATGCAGATCGCAGCGGACGCCCAAATGAGGCTGTTATTCGAGAAAACATAAAAAAATCCACAAATTGGTTATGAACGATTGCAAATTGAAGGCGCATGAGCTAGCTGGCGTTGTAAAGATATCAGATGGTAGTGTTTTTACCATTTTACACGAGCAATTGGGTATGCGAAAGCTCTGAGCAAAGTGGGTGCCGCGTGAGCTCACAGTCGACCAAAAACAACAACGAATCGATGCTTCAGAGGAGTGTTTGGCGCTGTTAAACCGCAATAAAATGGAATTCTATCGTCGATATGTGACAATGGATGAGACATGGCTTCACTATTACACGCCAGAATCCAAAAGAAGTCCAGTGATGAAGTAATCGCTGAAACTGAGGCCTATTTTGACGAGAAAGAGAAATCGTACTATATAAGTGGTATCGAAAAGTTGGAAAATCGCTATATTCGTTGTATCGCCCTCGAAGGCAGCTATGTTGAATAATTAAATCGAGTTTTGTCAAAATTTTGTTTTTTTTTCTTACTTATCCTACGGACTTATTGAATGACCTGTTACTGTTATAACAGTCAAACTCGCCTATTTGTATTCAGGAAAGTGTTAAATCAAGAAGATACTACACTTCAATATATTAGAAAGAAGAGGGGAAGTATTGGACACGAAAGCACACCTAGAGTAGTCATACGCTACAATTGTATTCGAGATAGAACCCTTACATATTTTTATCATACTTTTCCTCCTTTGATATATTTTTCCTAAAATTGTCTATTTCGACCAAATTCTGCCTTTATGGCTAAAGTTTTTGAGATACTTTGCTGTAATGAATGAGAAAACAGGCAAGCAAGTAAAATTAATAATTTTTTGAAATTGCAGATCTACTCAGCCTTAAAAAAAGAAATCAAACTGATTGACTCTGAATCAAAGTTCTTGAGAATGTTCCTCTTTTCGTCAGCTGAGAAGTGGAGTCATTCAAGTCCACATATCCTTATTTTGAGAAATTGAAGTTCAAAGTTTTCAGATCCAATGTTTTTAAATCGACAAGTACATTTATTGCTTTGAGTTTTAGAAGATACACAACTAAAAATACTATCTCTGATAGTACGCTCGCCCTAGAAGTCTTCTAAACAACTAGATATCTTGTAAATTTCTTAAAGACAATAAGTGACGAATAAGTCATCTTCAAGAGCGAGTGTGCTTTAAATGGGACCAAGTGGACTTTGTAACAATTAAGTCTTGTACATTAAGAGTTAAACTTGGTTCACTCTAATTCTCAGCCGAGATTTTGTTCTATGTGATTGAGATACCAAACAAGAAGACCGGACGAGCTTCTTATCGTAATCTGGCACATGGCTGGGTATCAACAGGCAGGTGGCGCTTAGGGGTGGCTACCAATGACAGTTGTGACCCAGATCGAGCGGAAACGAGCATTCACACTACACAACACAAGCACGTGCTCTCTGACTTCCACCCTCGGCATAGCATATACATAGCTGGGGAACCCTTCTTTAGCTGGCTAAAAATAAACCAAGCTTTAAAAATAGCACTTTCATCCGAAACAGGCCCTTATTGAATCAAAATTCCTATGAATTATTTCATTTCTCGTGTGTGTCTGAGTGTCTCAATCGCAGTCTAGACAATTCGTTTACTGGGAAATGGAATACCGATAGAATTGATATCAGACGATATCTGTCATTTAGGAAAAAACAAACAAACATACCTGACTATAATTAAAATGAAAAATTACGAGCAGGATTTCTATAGGTCGGTACTTTGTTTTAATTAAAAAAAAAAGAGGATCGTTTATGATTTATTCGAGTTAATATATTAAATTAAAATTAATGATATATGAGACAGACGAAACATGTATAAAAATGCTAATTTGCTTGAATAGCTTTAATCAATACATTTTTATCATTTCTATGCTTGAATGATAAACTTCCCCTAGAAATTCTTCATGTGGGAGGAAAGCAAAGACGAAGTCATTTACCTGCAAATTCAAATAAGAAACAAAGCCAGTTCAATTTTCCAAAGGAACTTTTCGATTTACATTTCTAAAAAAAAGAAAAAAAATATGCCATTTGAGAAAACAAGCTATTGTTTGGAAACAAATTGTTTTTCAGAAGCTTATGGAAATTTGATTTCGTCAAGCATTATGCAGGAAATTAGGCTCTTATTTTTTTCTAAATGTCAATATTATTGAAATTGCAATTAGAAAATTGTATCATTAAATAATGTCAATTTGAACAGATACTATGGTAAACATTAAGCTTTGGAAAACTTTTTGAATTATACAAATGCAAGTGTAAATTTTCAAAACTGACATAGCCATAGGGAATGTAGAAAAATTTTGTATTTTGATTTCCAAATGCGAGCTAAAATCATTTTTTTAACATGTAACATCTATTTCTTTAGGTGGTATTGAAGACACTGGTCGGACCCATCGATTGCGTGTTTGGGATTGGCAATCGAGCATATGTGAAATAGGATTTGTTAAAATGAAATATTTGGTTAAATCAGGAATATATAGGTAATAGATATATGGCTTTTTAAAAATAGATATATAGATTGTCTTGCAATGGTCCGAAGCAATGACCATACAAAACAAAAATTAAAATACATACTTGATTTCAAATTTAAAAATAAATAAATAATAATTAGATTTAACAAATCAGAGAAAAAAAGAAATAATTATTCGCCGTGTTAAATCATACGACCAATTGGAACGTTTCGCCAATTTATTGTGGCTTCATCAGGCTGATGATCAAATTATTTTAAAACACTTTGTCATTCAATTTTTTTTTCTTGTCAATTAGAATACATATACATAACAATCTGAAAACATTCATTTATATAACACCATTCATTATTTAGAGTAACAATGGAACCAAATCAGACGAAGATGTACGGTTGGTCTGACTGGTTCCATTGCTACACTAAACAATGAATGGAGTAATATAAATAAAAGTATTCAGATTGTTATGTATACCTATGTATTCTAATTGGCAAGAAAAAAAATGGAATGACAAAGTGTTTTAAAATAATTTGATCAAGAGCCTGATGAAGCCACAATAAATTGACGAAACGTTGCAAATGGTCGTATGATTTAACACGGTGTTTAATTGATTCCTTTTTTTCTGATTTGTTACATCTAATACTGATTATGGAACTGAACAATAATAATAAATGAATAAATAAGTTATAGTTTAAATTAATATTAGGTGCTTTGGATTTATTTGGATTAGCTTGGGGTATTTTTATCGAACCTCGAAATAAATATATTTTTTTTTGATAAATATTATATTTTGTTAAGAAGAAATAATTCGCTGTCGAGTGATAGAGAGACACTCCATTATTGACCTCACTCAGAAGCAGATACATAAAAGGACTAGTTCTGAGCTGTTATAACCGATAATTATATTTTTTAGGCTTCATCGTCGAGAAAGGCTGAGACCAAGGATCATACAAGAAATTTGCTCCACATCGGCCATGCGAATCCGAGAAGAAATCCACCCGAAGAGATTGGCTTAATCTTCCATCTTCCGAGCAACAAAAACAACTTCAACAATGGTGTGGATGACAACCCCGCAGGCCAGAGAGGAACATATAGCCAATCTACCATCAAACCAACAATTCTCTCCATCAAGCATAAATATTGAATTCATTTACAAACCAATTTATAATTCATCCATATTCATAAATAAAAAAAATAAAAAAACAAAAAATTTTTTTAAAAGAAAAACAGCCCTCAATATCCATTTTAGTTTATTAAAAAATATCAGTCAAAAAATAAAATTTTGTAGGACAAAAGGTTTTGTTGCGTGGATGCGAGTCACTTTTGCTTACTTAGAGCTGAGCTCGAGCCTAATAAATTGTCTAAGCTTTGCTATTTTATTTTATATTTACACTTCCAATGACATTTGTTAGCTTAAGCTATGAAAAATTCGTTGTTTGATTATTTTTCATTAAAGGAAAATAAATTCTTTATGTTTGAATTCTTGTCGAAATAAAAACAATAGCTCTCACATTTTTTATGAGAAATAAACAAAGTTTAGACTCTAATTTTTAAGTTTGTTTTCATATTATGTGCTATAGAGGTTATTTCTTAAGTAACTGGGACACTCGAAACTCTAGGTCAGGCATGTCAAACTCACATGATATTACGGGCCACATGATCTATTTTGTATTAAGTTGGGGGCCGCATGTTTACCATGTTCAAAAAAAAATAATAAAATGGGATTTTTAGAATGATTGGATATTTACTATTATGTATTTATTAGACTCAATGTCAAACTCAATACATTATATATATATATATAGAAATTTTATATTTAAAATCAAAAAATCTTCAATCGAATTCCGTTTCTAACAATTTAATTCGGAGAACATTTTCTGAAAATTTTAATTTAGGTGATTTAAGCAATAGATATTGACAGCTAAATTGAAAGTTTTTTGCCGAGAGTAGCAAAATTTTTATAAATTGAAGAAGACAATAAAAGAGTGTGTCTTCTGCTGGAATTATAAATTCTTCATCAGTCTACTACAATGAACTTACCATTAATACATTAATTCTTGTAATAGACTGATGAAGATGGCAAAGCTCTCGAAACTATTGTCTCGCTATAAATAAAATTTATAATTCTAGCAGAAGACACACTCTTTTATTGTCTCCTTCGATATTGACAGCTTTGAAAGATTTCTTTTTCTATATTTGTTTTCGCCAAAGTAATAATTTTTGTGAATTGGGGAAAATCGATGGAATTGGAATAATTATCGAAAAAGAGGTTTTTTTATTTAATTAGTTTTTTCCTCTTATTAAAAACAAGGACTAAAAAGATGATCAAGGACAGTCGATGGTGGAGAAGTAATCTCCGGAGTCGAAGTTCAAATACAATGTATACATTAATTCATGTAAAATAATTGGTTTAATAAAATTTAAAAAAAAAAAAAATTGTTTGAAAGTTTTGATATTATCAAATAGCGTGAAACAACATGATTTTTGCCTTGAAGATTAACATAATCCCTTATAATTAATATTACCTTATAATGAATTACATAGAGATGAATTGACAAACTTTGAAAATGCAATTCAATACAATCGCAAGTTAATATATTAGTTTATTCTATACAATACATTTTAAAATAATTAATTAATATTTTTTTTTCAAATTTCTTTTAAAAAGTCTCATCGGGCCGCTAACTAGGTATTGGCAGGCCGCGTGTTTAATATGCCTGCTCTAGGTGGTCTTCAAAATTATTTAATAAGCTGACTAAAGACCTAACTTCATCAATTATTATGTACAAGCAAGGGCTCTAAAAAAATTGTAGACTATTTATTCGAATTTTCATATTTTCCCTCCTAATTCTACAACCACTTTCTCTGCTAACCATACATAAAAATGCTCAAAGGAGCTTTGATTTATTTGCAAGACTAGGTATTAAGTTATAGTTTTATGCGTCATACCATTTGGAAAAATTACTAAGATTTATTAATCAATTTTATTTTTCTATTATATAAAATTGATTTTAGTGAAGACATTTTTTCTAAGATTTAGGGAGGTATTGGTCGATCTTTGATCACAGTGAAGGATATCTTTAATGGCCAGGCAACCAGCTAAAGTTAGATGTTTAATGCAGCAATGTCAAAGGTATTTTGACTTAAAGGCCATGTTGACCTTATAGATGATGGACATATTGCCCTTAATAGAGGAAATTGAAAATGTAAATAAAGAAAACCTCCTTAAATCTAGATCTTGTTAATGCTATAGGAATAACATAACAACCATGATTTCATCCAAATAAAAACGATTATCTCTAATAAAATATCTACCGAAACAGTTATATGTGAATTGAAATGGAAAATTGAAATATAATAATTGTAGAAGAAGTTTTCAAGTGAGCAAAGATCATTAAATCGTGATCATGATGAAGTAGCGAGCAAACATTCTTGAATTTAGCCAAAGGGTGCTTTTATACGCACGGCTGGTTCTGACAAATAGGGCCAAGTAGCTTCCCTGCCGAGGCAGCCTTAGGGATCAGGGCGAATTCATCTGCCTAGCAAAAGGTAGGCTAGAGGAACGGAGAGAAAAATCGGGCCACGTGGCCCCAACCCAGTGGAAGCGAACCCTCGCGAAAAATCCCTCTCATATCCCTGTCTGGCTAGCTAATTAATTTAATCAGAGCTTATCTGCGTTGCTAATTCACTCTAAATCAATTAAGTTCACGTGCCGTGTCAGAAAATGTTTTGAAATAATCATATTAATTGGAGGAGTGCAAAGGTGCCGCTGGCACATAAATCAACATAAAAAGAAGCTTACTTTTCCTTTCCTCGCAATTCGTTCTCTTTCCCGATTTCCTTCCCTCCTCCTGCTCTGTTCTTATCTTTCTAAGGGCTTTCAACGGCCAAGCTTTTAACGCGAGGCGGAAGCGCCTCCTGCTCCTCGGCACGCACTTCCATCCACCTTCTTCAGCTGGTTTGGTCCATCAAATTGGCCCGTGACCTGCTGTGCAGTGTGGCACTCTACCTCCACCGCAAATACACCACCACTCTGCCTCCACCACCCCTTTAGATCTATTATATATAGGCTACTTGTCCTAGTATCGTCGGAGCGTAAGGAGCCAGCTGAAGAAGAAACACCTAAATGGAGACGAACATATCAAAGGAGTTTGCGGCAAACAAACTTAGGCTGAAATGTCAGCCTGTCGTTAGAGGTTCACTTTACTTCAAGTTTACATTCTCTCATATACCTAAATATTGATAAATAGTCAATGAAATGTTCTCCTTGAAATTCCCCAAGCGCAAGACTGATATTCTAGATATAGGAGAAACGATTTTATCATAATATGATCAAATATTAACAAATTAAAATACAGCTAACAACAACCTTAATTATAATAACTAAGCCGCAGTGATATCATCATACATATATTTATTTTTTTAAATACAGTAAAATCCCGATAAATCGTAAGAAAGTGGTCCCTTGGACAAATCGTCTCATAATTCGTATTTTTCGTTGAATTACAGTCGTGTTTCGGGAAAATCTCATTAATTTGTATAAAACCAATCCCCTCGGTATAAAGTAATATAATGTTTATAGAAATATGTTGGTACATGTTTATGTAAATTTAATTTACTGTGCAATCAAAAATAATGTAAAATTTATACTACTGTATTTAAATACAGTGTTTTTTATGTATCCATATCTATGAATGTACATACATATTTATAAAAAAAATTAAAATTAATTAAAACTTTCTATATATCGTATTTTTAATTTTTACTCTCGATATGTCATAATCTCGATATAGCGAACATGTCGATATATCGTACTTATTCTTTATCCCCTTGAAGATACGATATATTGGGTTTCTACTGTATTACAACGCATTTTGTTGTAAATTGCAAAAGTAGAAATAAGTAAAATTATTATATTATTATTAATTTTTATGACATTCATATTTCATATAAAAAAATTATGATTTAATGTTGAATATCTTAGCATTACTTTTAAAGGAGTAAAAATGGCAACTTTCTAAAAGAATTATAATCCAAATTCTATAATAAGAAAATAAATTGGAGGAAAAAGTACACTTTGTCGAATACTCTGTAAGTACAAAGTCTGCAAAGTTTTAATGATTTGTGCTAATTTTACGCCATGTTCTTTTCGTGTCATTTTCTCATCTTATGAAATTTTTTCAGTTAAATATAGCTTATATTCTAAACATGGGTAACAATTTAATTTGCAATTGAAAAAGAATTTCTGTTTTCGGGTTATCGAGGATGTCTGAATCTAGCAAGACAAATATAAATATTTAGATAGAAAAGAAATCATGTGGTTGATAATAATTTTTCTCCACGTTTTAGAAATGTTTAAACACAGTAATGATCAAAAACAATTCAATACATAGCATTAAATTATTTGTTAGACTAGAGTTTTGAAGGTTTGGCCTTCTTCATCAGTCTTTTTAATTAAAAATATTTTATCTGTTATTTATTATGGCTTAATTACCCAATTGGATTTAGAAATTTTGTTAAGGGAGAATGGTGTGGGTACTTGGTGAAACATTTTAAATAAAGTAAAGAAAATTTTGAAAAAATTTTTTAGAAACTTTTGAAAATTTTAAATTATAAAATAATTATAAAACCTACCTAGTATTTTATAATTTAAATTTTAAAAAGTTTCAAAAATTTTCTTTACTTCATGGATTTAGAAAATTCGTTTTGTTTTTATAGCAAGCTAGCTACATAAATGACCGTAGCTGACTGGCAGCTAACGTCTTTAATAAAACCCTGAAAATGCAATTTTTAGTCTAATAAGGTTGTCTAAATACAGGCGTTGCCATCAAGTGCTGCCATCTACTAATTTTATAGTCGCCATATTGGCAAATAATTAGAAACATATTTAAGCAATGAGAATAATTTCTAAATTCTCCAGAAATCTTTTCACTAATCTTAAATATAAGATACGCTCCACTGGAGGAATAATGAAGAAAAAATCTGCGAAACTGTTTAAATAAAAAATTAAAAGAAAAGGTGAATTTTTTTAAAAGTCTTTAATTATGATAAATTGGAAAACAGTGAAGAATTTTGGCTAGAAAGCTCTCGGGTAATTCCTAAACAAAACATTGAAATTCGACGTAGAATGGAGGTTCTTCTAGTATTAGATCAAATGAAATAAATGAAAAAAAGGGCGTGGATAGAATGATCTCTATTCCTTTATAGCAGCTAAGGCAAGGATTACAAATACAAGTCCAAACTTCTTTTAAACTAGTAGAAGTTAATTTCTTAATTTCTATTATTCTAGGAACGGCCATTTGACTATTGCTAAAAGTATACTTGTTATTGTATGTTTATAGAAGAAACATTCAATTAATTAAAGAACTTGGAAATGTTCAGAAATAATTAAACTCGATATATTTTTATAAGAGCTCAAATTGCTAATAGAAGTAGACTTTTAATTTCTAAGAAAATCGCAAGAGGTATTATTTTTGTATATTATATCAGGTTGTTTTCACCCCCTCAGAAATTGAGCCCGAGTTCTTTAATTACCTGATTTCACTAAGATTCAGACAAAAATGTAAAAAAAACATTGATTTGCTATGACTAAATGGCAACCGTAGATTTTGAATTTATATTCTAGGTAAGAAAATATTTTTAAAGTGTGTGGGCACATTTTTTGTTATTTCGATTTTTTTTTTTTTTTTTTTTTTAAAGGGAGAAGGTTTCCCCCCCCTTCCTGGCTTTTGGTCAGAACCATTTAGCCAATCACATTCTTTGTATTATTTTATAATTTTAAATATTTACACTAGCCCTTAGTACAAATCTCTGAAGAGCCATCACAACTTTTTCACTGCACTTATTTCAATTTATATTTTTATAAATAGATATATTTATATATATTTCGATATTTTTATTTTGACGAATTCGTGAGGATATTGTACTCCATTTACTGGGATATTATAAATATGAAAAAAAAGACATCTATGTCTAACTAAAACTGATAATAACTCGTTTTTTTTCAAATTTATACATCACTTTCAAAATAAACGGTTCATATTATATAGAAATAGAATAAATATAGAATACCGGGGTAGATATTAAGGGTTGTTTACCTTTGGGTGAGTGTAGGTTTCCTCTGATGTTGCCCCGATGAATATTCGACCACAACTAAAGCGAAAATGCTTGCCGAAAGAATCCCGTTACTTGATTAGATTACGAAGCGGGCCAAATTTCACCGAATTATATTCAATGGGAAATTATCAAAAGCACTTTTTAAGCGATTTTATTATTTTATTATAATAAAATAACAAAAAAGAATTTAATTAAATATATAGATAGTGTCATGAACCGTTTTTTTTTAGGGTAGTTAGATGGCGAAAATTTTAACACTCGATATTTTATGTTATTTTCTCCTCAGAAGAAAGAGAAACGTTAATTAGTTAATAATTAATCAACCAATTAAACATAAATATGTATATATACCTATGTTAAAAAAACATGCTCTTTTTCAAATAATTAGGAACTGCTTTTTGACTCTAGGTACGAAAATATTGAATCGAATTTAATGTCTAAATTTATTTATTTATCATCTACAATTATTAATCTACAGAATAATGAGTCTTGAAACGTTTTTTTCAAATTTTTTTTTTATTTTTCACTCTTTTAAATTTGACTATTGTTAAACATTGATTAGAAAACATATATAGTTGCTAAAGCTTGTATTTTTGTCAATAACTTTATTAAGGGTTGAAATTTTGTTTAAATTACACATTATAATTTAATTATTATTGAACACGAACAAATAATACAATTTAGCTACAACGTTTCGATCGCCTTATTCTGCAATCATTTTCAAATATGAGTATTGTTTGTTCCTATTCAATAAAACAAAAACTGAAAAATTGAAAAATATTGAATAAATTTAATTAAATAAATACAAATCTTTTATTATAAAACAACCTTTAAAGTTTATTTAAAATCCAAATGTCCCTTGATTGAATCGGAAAAAAGGAGGATGGAACCAATCGACTTGATTGGGGAATAATAGAATTGAAATAATTATCGGAAAAGAGGTTTTTTTATCTAATTAGATTTTTCCTCTTATTAAAAACAAGGACTAAAGATGAATAAGGACACTCGATGGTGGAGAAGTTATCTCCGGAATCGAAGCAAAAAATACAATGTATACATTAATTAATGTAAAATAATTGGTTTAATAAAATTTATAAAAAAAAAAACAAACAAACAAATGTCCCTTGAGAAATAATCCCTTTTAATCAATGGAAATTTTTAATATTTGAAAAATACATATAGTTGCTTTAATAAAGGAATATAAAGCAATTAATAAATTAACTTAAGCTAAATTTAATTATGTAGGTATGAACTATACCAAATGTCTCATTTTAATGAAAGAGGGTAAAAGTTTTAAATTTTTAAAAATAAAAATATAAAAAATAAAATAAATTAGATTAATATTTTATTAAAATTCTTCCAGAACTTAAGTGACTTGATTTAAATTTTTTGTTAAATTGAAGGGTTGTTTTTGTCACAAATATAATAAAACAATAATTTCTATAACTATTTGAATTATTTAATTGATAACTATACAGTTTCGGTCACCACTGGTTGACCATCCTCAGTAGTTCTAAAATTGAAATGAAACATTTTATTTACATTTTTTCTTTTTATAGAGAATTATATAACACAAAAAATATACAATAGTTTGAAATCATATATACATCTCATAATATTTTATCTTTAAGATATTATTTCCAATACTACACAATAGATCAGAAACGGAGCTTCTGTGTAGAAATCGAAGTTATGGATTCGTAAAAAAAACTATGTTGGGATTTTTACAGATTTTTAAGTTCTACTCCAAAAGTGTTGTTTTGTTTTTATATTTGAGAGTATATATAATTTGTTAATGATTTTCTGACTAGATTGTTTGATCAAAAAAAAAAAAGTTTTAAAGAAATCTTGATTATAGGTTTTGACTAAAATTAACGAATTATTAAATTTGTATTTTTTGTATTTATTTTACTGAAGTGAACAGAACCTTTGATGAAGGATCGGGAGTTGCTCGATTCAGGAGGGAGAGAATTTGAGTCTCAAATTCGTTATTTATTTATTTTTTTCAAAATAATAATTAATATAATGGGGAACCATTCGAGTGCAACGGGAGGGACACAAGAGCGGGAAAATGATTCTTCGGTTTCGACGGATATGCTTGGTCGCGTGTTTCGACTAACACAAATGACGCCAGACGCGTGTCCCCCGGCTCTTTTAGGGAAGGACCAGGGCGGCCACGCGTGCAACGGTAAATGTCAAATCCCCCCAAGACACTCTACCCTTCTAGGGTTTATTCCTCAATTTTTTTTTGGATGGAAAAAAATAAAATTGATGTAAATAAACTGGAATCGCTCCCTATAACAATATCATATATGTTGTTAGAGTTCGTCGCTGTGATGAAACTGTATTAGATGGAGGAGGAGGTATCAGTCAAAGTTGGATTCGCTGGGTTCAATAAAACACCCTGAATAAAACGTTTAGGCCTGAATTTAATTGGCCATCTTCAGTTATTGGGCTACAAAATTTACAAATAGATATTAACATTGATATATTTTATACTTATTACCATAATATTACAAGTTGACCAAGTTGGTTGTTTTAACTTACAGTTATACACAAAATGAGGTACACATATGTATCGAACCAAGCCTTAACTGAAGATGGCCAAATAAATTCAGGCGGAAACGTTTTATTCAGGGTGTTTTATTGAACCAAGCGCATCCAACCCTGGCTGATACCTCCTCCTCCATCTAATACCATATATGTCTACTATATTCTGAATAATATGATTAATATTTTTAGAAGTACTTACATATCCCTTCAAGGTAACTCTTTATGAGTTTATGAATAAGAAACTTTTAATATTATAAGATTGGAGTAATTTTTGGAGACGGACTGATAAGTGAAATTGAGTGGATATCGATGAGGCAGTCCAAAAAAAAGAAGATAATTTACACTATCTTTTTATTCATAAAACCGACGTTTCGGAGGCTATTCCCTCCTTCTTCAGGGTTTTGAAAAGTCAGTGAAGGAAATCCAATACGACATTCCACTCTTTTTCCTCTTTCAGTGGCAGTAACAATATTTTATTGTATCAATTATCAATTATAATATTATTCATGCAAATATTTTTTTACAAAGATGGAATTTTTCAAAAGCTCAACCCAGGTAAAGTGACCACAATTATATTAAAAAGAGTTCAATTTTTTTTTTTTTTTATTTATTTTCCAAACCAAAAAGGTCCCAAAGAATCTACAACAGGCATTACAAATGTTATACATGTGTGTAATCATAATCTCTGGCTAGATAAATATCGTTTAACATGTTGATTAAAATTACTAAGAGTTCTCACATCCTTCAAACCTTCAGATCGAAATCGAAAATTTTAGTAGAAACTATTTTTAAATTGCATATCAGAGGGCTGCTTCGTCCCCTCAGGAATCGAATCCAAACGCTAACTTTCTTTCCGGGCAGCCAGCTGTTTGTTCGATTCTTGGAGGGGGGGGGGAGCAGCCCTCTGATATGCAATGTAAAAATAGTTTCTACTAAAATCTTCGATTTCGACCTTAAAATATTGGATTCTTTTTATTATAATATTATATTAGAAGAGATTTTCTCTTCGGAGAGAGACAGGCTGGTATGTATGGTAGACATTTTAATAGAGAAGTGATTGAGGATAATGGAAAAAATTCTCTCGAATAAAATAGATTTATTTCCCCCCCCCCCCCCCACTCAAAAACCGACGTTTCGGAGGATCTTCTCTCCTTCTTCAGGGTTAAAAGAGGTCACTGAGGGGTACATACAGAATTCTTCCCTCATTGACCCCTTTTAAACCCTGAAGGAGAAGGGAAGAAAGATCCTCTGAATCGTCGGTTTTTGAGTGGGAAAAAAATGACTGTCCAATAAAACTATTTTATTCGAGAGAATTTTTTCATTATCCTTGGGCGGCCTTCTATCACTTCTTATAATATTAATTTATTTTTGATATAATTAATTTAAACCCCCTCTGCCGAAGAATCTTGACTCTTGAAATATTCCACACATATACAGGGTGTTTTAAAAATACTTTTACAAACTTCGGGCATGGGTTCCTTACACAAAAAGAAGGAAATAAGTTCATATGAACATATGTCCCATAATCCAATGCAATATTTCATCACTACTTTGAATTAATAGAGAAAATTATAAAATAAGCATTAACAAAAAATCTAGTAGATTACAAAATATCATTTAAATGCCACAAGATGGGTATCAATGGACGGGTCTGTCGTCTTAATGAATGGAGTTCAAATTTCTGATGTTGTTCAACAACCTACAACACACTCATGCAGTTTTCAAAGACCATTATAAAAATAATTAAAAAAACTTAGAGAAAAAAATACTTTTTATTTTAAAATCAACTAAAAAAAAATTATTTCACAGGTGACTACAAATAAAGCCACGAGTCTATATTTTAATTTATTAGATTTTAAATTAAAATCCCTCACGCTTCTAATTTTTGTAAAATGAGTTTTTTTTTACCTACAAATGTTGGCTCTTTTTCCTATAATTGAATAAAGAATGATTGATTGATGGTTATATTGACGGGATAAGTCAAAGTTCAAATCTCCATTAAGTCACATATATTTCACCTTTCTTTCTAATACAACAAAAATAAACTCAAAAGCAAATAAATTTTCGTTGCCAATTCGTATCTGCTTAATAAAATCAAATATCTTGATAACGTTTCAAATAATTAAATTGCATATTTATGATTTATTAAAATTAGAAATGGACTTAACTAACCTACCTATCGCCTCTTTGTTAGGTCAAAACGTATCCTTTCAGCTTTCTTGCAGTGTCTATCACTATAAAGTTTCTGAAAAATTGTATACTCGACTTCTTTAGTAATTATAACGCCCTTTTAACGTAGTGTTGCGATAACAAGTCGCAGAGACAGTCTTTTCAAGAGATTATTGATAAAAACTCATTGTAAATTTTCAATTATGTCATTTACCCGACTTTGAGTTTATAATAATTATTACTTCTTACTACCCCTTAATGAAAAGAAAAATCGCAAAAACCGACCCCCCCCCTAGTACCAAATTCGTCATAACCCCGCAATTTTTGATTGAGGGGTATATAATCGTTTTAGAAATCTATACCAATCTTTTTATTACAAATTTGCGAAAATAAAACCCCAATGTGATAAAACTCTTCTTCGAATTTACAAATGGTTGACAAAATCCTTGGTGAAGATTCAATTTTATAAAAAATAATCTATTCAAAATATTATATTCAACATATCGTTAACTTTTTTAAAGAAATTAGTAATAATTCTTCTTCAAGAGACATACTCGATTCTGAACGTCGTAGCGATTACTATGAAGAGGAAATTTATAATTTTTCTCATTAATATATCAAAGAATAATTGATATATCAACGAGAATTATTTTGACCGCGCTTATTTGAAACAGATATTTAGTTTTGCGATAAATATCTTTTTCAAATAAGAGCGGTCAAAATAATTCTCGTTGATATATCAATTATTCTTTGATATATTAATGAGAAAAATTATAAATTTATTTAACATCATTATTTCAAGTTAGAAATATATAAGTTCAGATATTATTTTCACTCAATATTTGACGAAAATTCCCTACATTTGATTCCCAATTGAATCAAATGTGGAAAACATTCGATTAATTAATGGCAAAGCATCTAACATACATGCTAATAGATCAAGCGCTCTGGACTGGGAGATCGAATATATAACATCTGAGATTTCAAATTCATTTGGTGATCCATCCGAATGTCATGCGGGCTATACGCGAAATGACGTTGGATTGTAGCTAAATGGATCACATCTTTTTCTCTCTTGGTCCAGACTTAAGACTCCGCAGACTCCAATAGCGTTATCCGCAGTAGTCTCGCGATAAATATATTTTTCAAATAAGAGCGGTTAAAATAATTCTCGTTGATATATCAATTATTCTCTGATATATTAATGAGAAAAATTATAAATTTATTTAACATCATTATTTCAAGTTAGAAATATATAAGTTCACATATTATTGTCACTCAATATTTGACGAAAATTCCCTACATTTGATTCCCAATTGAATCAAATGTGGAAAACATTCGATTAATTAATGGCAAAGCATCTAACATACATGCTAATAGATCAAGCGCTCTGGACTGGGAGATCGAATATATAACATCTGAGATTTCAAATTCATTTGGTGATCCATCCGAATGTCATGCAGGCTATACGCGAAATGACGTTGGATTGTAGCTAAATGGATCACATCTTTTTCTCTCTTGGTCCAGACTTAGGACTCCGCAGACTCCAATAGCGTTATCCGCAGTAGTCTCGCGATAAATATCTTTTTCAAATAAGCGCGGTCAATATAATTCTCGTTGATATATCAATTATTCTTTGATATATTAATGAGAAAAATTATAAATTTATTTTACATCATTATTTCAAGTTAGAAATATATAAGTTCAGATATTATTTTCACTCAATATTTGACAAAAATTCCCTACATTTGATTCGCGATTGAATCACACGTGGAAAACATTCGATTACTATAAAGAGTATCCTTTTCATTGAAATTTTCCTGTGGAGATTTTTCACAGAGGTGGTTTCCCATGGACACTGTGCATTTTTGACAAAGATGAAAGGCGATCCCGAGAAAACTCCATCCGAAAACTAGCGCTTTAGCCACTGCTCCACCGACGCCTCAAACAATAATTAACTGAAGTTTTTCGTTTTATTTTCAGACAGAGCAAAAGTTAAACTTTATTTAGTTGACCTGTGTAATAGGATCTCTTCTTTAACTTTGAGAATATGAGGCATAGGATCTTAAAGCAAAAAGATTATTCTCATTTCGACAAAAATATATCTAGAAGTCTTCATCGTCTTTTCCTCAAGATTGCGAGGGTAATATGAGAAATACAATAAGTGAACAAGATCAAAAAGCCAAATAATAATTCGCCTCAGGTTAGAAAATTAAATAGTAACTGTGTAGGCTTTGAAAGCTGACTTTAGGCATACAATATTATATACCTTTATATATGAGAATATGAGTCTAGAGAGAACGAGAGAAGGATTGATAGACAACCAGAAACTCGAACAATATCTGAGCAGGTTAAATCTGCTACTTTGCACTTCAAAATAGATCTTCATTCATGTAAAGAGAGATTCTTTTTATGAATCACTCTAATATTTTCTTTTCGTTGTTACATAAAAAACACGTTATTTTTATTATTACAATTATGTTACAATTGTTTTATTATTTAAAACCAGGAACAGAGCAAATCGTGTTTCTCTGTGGAAAATCAATCCGCACATTTGAATGAGTTATTCTCTATAAATTGGGAATGATTAATGGTCATCAAAGATGAAAAATAAATAAATCACTTTATCCAAAACTCACACCCGAACCCTTCTCGTGGTTTGGTCATGGTTCAATCAAAAATCGAAAACTCTAATTCACTTTTCGATCAGATATCAATATATCAGAGCTATGGGCGGGGAAAGAGGCTCATTTGTTACTCGAATGATTGTAACAACTTTCTTATTCATTATCAAGCAAGTGAATGAGCGAGTAAGAAAGATTTGGAAGATCTGAAAAGGAAGTGTATCAGGTTACTCAAAATAATTTTTATAAAAAAAAAATAAAACGACTTCAAAAAACTTAAATGCAACAAATAAAATAATAATAACTTAAAAATAAAATAAAATCCACTAAAAGGTATAAAATAATTATCCTATTTAGTTACAACTAAACGAAGAAATATTAACATGAAATTTCTTTTTGAAGTCGGTGCCAAACAAACTATGCCTATAAGCGAGCGTACCCGCCAAACGTACTAAATAAGATCCGTCAAGTGCGATTCATAAAATGTATATGTTTGGCACCGAATTCAAAAAGTAATTTCATGTTAATATTCGTCGTTTAGTTGTAACTAAATAGGATAATTATTTTATACTTTTTAGTGGATTTTATTTTATTTTTAAGTTAATATTATTTTATTTGTTGCATTTAAGTTTTTTGAAGTCGGTTTTATTGTTTTTATAAAAATTATTTTTATTTTTCTATTTTTAGTGATGTTATTAATAGTGACTTAATATAATACCTTTATAAAAGATTTTATTTATCATAATTTCGATTATTTGCTCATAAGAATTGGAGATCTACGTTATTTCATCGTTGATCATTTCATCAGAACTTGACCAAATTAATATGGCACTATCCCTAAGATACCCCCTTTCCAATAAAAAAAGAATCATCATAAACAAAGAAGTTAGGCCTAAACAAACCTAACAAAAAAGGTCTAATATCAATGAAAAAAAACGGGACCAATCAGAAGCTAGACTGAACCCAATGCAAAATAAAATATCAAAATCGGTTCACATTTGGTGGAGATATGAGATAACATAGACACAAAAACAAAAAAAATCAGTCGAATAGAGAACCTCCTCCTTTTTTGAAGTCGGTTAAAAATGAAGTTTTAAGATATATTTTTAATATTCTTTTTAACTTATAACTTGAAAGAAAATCAAATTTTGAAATCTCATACTACAACGAAATGTATCTTTATTTATCTCCTCACTTATTTACATATATTTAAATCAAATAATATCAATTTCAACTCTTCCAAAGTTTATGAATAACCGATATATAATTTTTTTATTTGACCAAGGTAATTGTTTATTATCAGTCAATCACTTAGAAGTTTTTGTATACAATTATTTTTCAATTTATTATTAAGTATATTATTTAATTTCGAGTTAATAATCATACACATATATTTATGAACAGATAGATAATTTTGAACGTCAATTTGAATGCTTAATCAATAAACTGCAGCTTCGGACATCAAACTAGGAGTAATCGCATTCTATTTCCGCTTTTACGACCGATCTACTCCTAGAAGGTATGCAGCCAACTGGAATAGTCTGTTGAGGCTTGAACAAATGAGGATTTGGCAGAATTACGAGAATATCCGTTCTGGCTAGTATCAGTAAAAATAAGATTCTAAAGATTAAATTTATAAGTTTCTTACTGCTTGTAGCCATCATTTTTATTCAAAGAAACTATCCATTTTCTAAATAGTATATTTTAGAAATCGGATATATGTAAGATAGGGTTTATATAAATCATTTATGACACTAGTCAACAGTGGTTTTGTTGCTCTTGATATAAAAATAATTTCGAGTAATTTTATGCCAACAATTTATGAAACAATGAATGATTTTGGAATATTGGCTATAGTTTTTTTTTTTTTTAGTTTTTTTTTTAATCTTCATTTTCATATTACACTATAAAAAACAATACCTAAATAAGAAAAAGCATGCATATTCTATAATATCATTTTTTTATTGAAAAATATTACTAATTGTTTTGTTGAAGTGTTTTATTAATTTATATAGATGTAAAAAGAGAAAAATTAGTAAAAACCATGCTACACTTTAGAGAAACGCCTTTTATAAGCTTATTTTAAATATTATAGGTACACTAAAATCATAAAAACCAGGGCCAATTCAGTACTTTCATGAATAAATTCTTAAACTGGGTACTTGAAATTAAAGAAATCCGCAGAGATATATCCAGGGCAACAATTTTTTTTTTTGAGCTGTGTCATTATTACTATACTTATATGTTGGAGTAAAAAGCAGTTTTTAGTAAGAACGGGTTCTTAGGTACTAGTTAAAACGCCTTTCACTGAAAACCTTTGTGCCAACTAGAATTTATTAGTTGAGTTAGGTCCAAAGATCTAAAATCTTCATTTTAATCCTCCGCCTCATTTTGGGTGTTTATTTTCAAAAAATTTTAAACGAAAATCTCAAAAATTGTAATTTTTTATTAAAAAATGGTAATTTTTGCCATTTTCGTTTAAAATTTTTGAAATTAAACAACCAAAATGAAGCGGAAGGTCAAAAATGAAGATTCTAGACCTTTGGATCAAACTCAACTAACATCAGTAAATTCTAGTTGCCACAAAGGTATTCAGTGAAACGTTTTTTAACTAGTAAGAACCCGTTTTTACTGCAACATAATATATACTCAGCAGAAATAAAAATGTTCTAAACAATTCAGATTATATTTCAAAAGAATGATGAGAAAGAGGGGAACTTTTGAGAATGGGTTTCGTATATCTCTGAATTGTTTTTAGCAAATAATTTAAGAAAAAATAATTCATTTATTCAAGTCAGAAAATAATAAAGAAAAACCACTAGAAAAAAACACCACGAATCTCCCCCAGGCACTCTAAGAAAATGTTTAAATTAATATAAAATAGCTATTTTAATGCAATTATCTTGAGAAAAGGGGTTCATAAAGTTTGTACTAACACAATAATTATACCAAGATAGATACATATAAATTAAATCTTTGAATTAGATTAGTCGAAATAATTCATAACAAACTTGTGCTGGCAATTAGAGTGCTAATCCTAAGAGTGGAAGCGAAGGAAGGGGTCGGGAAGAAGCCCCCGTCCCCTGTTCAACGTCGGTTTGTTCTCTCTATACCAGAATATATAGGAGATACACAAGAATATACTTTAAACCTCGTGGTCACAATGCGATACCGCGAATAACCTAAAGTGACTGGAAATTAATACAAATTAGACGGAATGAGTTAGAATTACGCTATAATTTCTATTGTCAAGGTTTGAAGGTAAAACTTATTCCAAATTCAAACCGAAGCTGAAATCATTCGATGAAACTTAACTTTATTAACCAAATCACGGAAATAAAATTAAAATACTTTTTAAAACGATTCATTGTGTAAAAGTTAGGATATTAAAATATCAGTAACTACAAAACAATCACAAAACCTTAAGTGAGAAACAATGCTACCAATGAAGCCTAAAATCTAGAATATAATAACCAAGTCAAACTTGTAAATAGTAAAAAGATTAAGTCTCTTTGCAGGAATTCCTCAAATTAGATCATTTGTGTTTTGACGAATTGTATTACTATAATATAGTACAGGGGTTTCCAAACTTTTCCGAGTCGCGGCGCCTTTTTTCAATTAAAATTTTTCCATGGCGCCCTACCCAAAGTAAAAGTATGTCTAATCGTAAAAGTAAGAGATAAAAATAAATAATAAATAAATTTTTAGCTTCTCACTTAGATTTTTGTCTAGTTAGCCAATAAATAAATAAGATTTGAATTTTTAGTTAAATCACACGTAATTAATTACCTATAATTATTTATTGAACACGAATAAATAATTGTGTTTTAAATAAAAATTCAAATTTTGATAAAATTAATCACAAAATTAAAAGCTTGAACAGATTCATTACGGAAATAAATAATTTGAAAGAAATATCTATACGAGTTATTTTTTTTAAGCAGTAATTAATATTTTGCTTTCTTTAGTGTTTATCTTTTGGTTTGAGAAATGTCTGAAACTGAGAAATGTTTATTCGTTCATGTAGATATGTTAATTTGGATTTCTTAGCCCAGGATAGCAGAAAAATGAAAGATCGTAGAAAGTTCATTCAGGTCCCATTTAATGTGTCTAGATTCCCATAAACCACGATAATTCAAAAACGTGAAGTCATAAAAAAAATTTGTCGGTTCGGATACATTCTGATCACTATTCAAGAAAGCATAATCGTTCAGTTCGTTCTAGTGCCAAAAAATTTGTATTTTATTTGATCACACACGCACACACATACACACAGATAGATAGAGAGTTTTTCAGTTTTTTGGATTTAAGGTACCGAAAAAAATTGGAAAAAATATCGGATTCGAATTTTTTTACAAAAATTAAATCATTTTGATTTGGAAATTTTATTATCAAATGAAACACTCCCAGCAGGTTTTAGTTGCAAGCCTACGTAGGAAATTTTATTAAAAAAAATAAATTATTAATTTTATTAAAAACAAATTAATTGATTTTCTAAAATGAACACCCCATAATAAATATCTGTTAATTCTTATTTATTTGGTTAAAAAATCTACCTAATAAAAATAAATTCATTGTATTTAATAAATTATTAACAGGGAGATAGGGAGAGAGCGTATGGCTAGAAAAGTGTCGTCTGCCTACGTCATCGCTGACTCACAGTCCGCCATCTTGGATCTTTCAAAACATTGAGATTTCCATATGGTCCTATACTAAAATACATATCATTTACCTTCGATTTTCAAAATTATAAGGTCACCTAAATAAAAAAACTAATAAAAGAACTATTTTAAATTATAGCTTTTTGATTTTTACAGATATCTAGAGAAAATTTAAATTCATAAAAATTATTAATTGTTCAAATTATTTCACATTAAAATAAGATGAATATACACAAAATAGTCATAGGAACATATACTGTATTTTATATTAAAGAAAAACGTGCTTATATGTATGAGAGTATTAGGTCTTTGTTAAACATGTATTTCTCATTTGATAACGTTATGTTTGGCAATGTTTTGAACTATGCAAGATGGCGGTCGAGCTTCTTCTTTCCCCCGCTTCAGGAGACAATTTCCTCGCCTAAGTTCTAAGGTTACAGGCACTCCCTATCTCCCTGACTATTAATGAAAAAAATGTCTTCGATAATTTTTTCTTTCCTTAAAAGTAAATAAATAGAATCTACTGAAATTTCGAAAAAATAGTTCCCTTTTTTTGATTGAAAAATTAAAAAAATAATAAATTCTCTAAAATGCAATTGGGGTAGAATTTCTCACTCTGGTATAGAAAAAAAAGGTTGCGAAATATAAGTTTGGGCGCTTTTATAACAATCCCGGATACATGTCGACACAAGTCCATGTCCATTGGAGACATTGAAACAAGCTCAGACACGAAATAAAGAATTTTCTATTAATCAAGTATAGTAAGAGTTTTATAATATCGTCTACTTCTCCTTAACACAAGCTAACTATTTTAATACTAATAATAAAATTGCATGCAAAGTCTAATTATTTTTTTAAAATTGAAAATAAATTATAGGTAAAATATTCAATTCTTTTTCTGATTTTTATTTTAATTTACGGTAATTAATTATATATTATATACTCGTATATATATAATTACCCAAGGCCGTCCAGAGAATTTCCGGGCCTCTGGGCAAACATGAGTATGGGACTCTTATAATCTAAAATGCTCCATATGTTGGAATAAATGATAAATGTGTGTATATTTATATTGGATAACTTTAAAATAAACTACAGTAATGTAATTGAAATTTAAAAACTGTACATATGCAGGACGAAACTTATTTTTCTATCGGGTGTGAATAAAATTTTACCAGTATTTTTCATTAAAAGTTACAAATATTTTTATTTGTAGATAGGTCAAAGTCTATTTTTCTTGTTTTGGCTATGGGCCTCGCAGATAACCAATAGTTTACTGGAGTGTAAGAAAAAAAAATCAACTTCCCGCCCGGGCCCTCCAAAAGTCCTGGCCATTGACGCGGCACACCTGTGAAAAGGCCGCGGCGCACAGTTTGGGTACCTCTGATATAGTACATTTCGCACCTGATTCTAAAATAATGTTTACCTTGATATAATTGAATTTGAAGTTTATGATTCGTTGTGAAGTAGAGGAAGTATTCTTATTTGGATACAAGTCCTTATCCATGTAGTATTGCAGAATCAGAGGAATATAATTTACTTCTAGGTAAGTGAATACTTCTCAGCCTCAGTTGCAAGGTCTTGAATTTATCGATTACATACATATTCAAACCTCATAAAAGAATTTCCGTCATATATTATGTAAACAAAACTGCGCCTATAGTTTCTAGATATAGATGGATGAAATTTTAGTAAACAACATCAATTATAGTGGAAAAGTAAAAGAATAAAGTTACCTACCAAACTACAGAATTTTTAATTGAAACATTATAAATTCTATAAGCCATATCTCGCAGTTAGTAATAAATAGAATAAGAATTATCTAAAGAGAAATTCTACTTTAGAATGAACATTTTTGAACCAATAGGTATTGAAAAGCAATAAATGTTTTCAATAAAAAATGCAATTGAATTTTGTTTATTCTTTTGAATGCATTGTGTATTGAGAATATAGTTTGCATTCTATTTGATGTTGATTGGAATATTAATTATCAAAAGTAAATTATAATGTCTCTGTGAAAAAAGAAACGTTTGGAGAGAATACCTTTTCTTTAGGTCTCTATTGTATGTAAAGAGATTGAACAATATTATCATAGAAGTGAGATTATTTGCATTACAATTATTAAAAGACGGCAAACGACATTCTCTAAATATGGCCAGACCTTAAAGAACAATAGTACTAAAGGTCTGCGAAATGATTGCTCCAAGTTTTTTCGGGCTTTTGCTTTGTGAGTTCACATGCTCCCCAAGTGAGCTCTGCCGCTAATGGACCATGAATATTGTGATAGCTTTAAATTTGGAAATTACACGCCTGATGGGAAGAAGGCCCTAAAGACGTTAGCCGAATATGTCGTTTAAGCTACAATGAAGCCCAAAAGCGATCTAACTCCGCTTTAAAACGCAATAGAAAGACATGAATGGAGACCCTGGTTAGGATCCAAGTACTCTATCCCATCTTTTTATTAATACATAAATCCCAATCCATTATACATTTATATTTATTTATAAATTTATTATGTTCTAATAGCGTTTCGGGATTGACAATGCATTTTATTGCACTTGACATGATAAAAATAGTTATTAATGTCGTTATGTTATGACGTTTAATGAATAATGAGTTGGGAGTGAATGGTTTCGGAAGCACCCCATGGTCAACAGATGTTCTGTCCACGCTTCACGCTTTCACTAAATAGACTATGGGATTCCCTTCACTTTTAAAAGAATTATTGAAAATTTCAACAATTAAATTGGATGTCTTTATAGATAGAATTATTTAATTGTATTGCATGTATATTAGAGTGGTCCTTATTTTGGGTATTTTCGAATTTTTACGCTGACAAGGGGTCATATGGTTCGAGATAAATAAAAAAAAAAATATCCCCAAAGTTTCAAGTCTCTATCTCAATTATAACCTGTGCCCCCAGCGATGTAAGTTTCTCATCTAAATAACATGGGGTTTTTGCCATTAAAATATCAATTTTTTATTCCGGCCAAAGTAATTGTTTAAAAAATTTGAAACTCTCTAGACTTTATCCTTATAATACAAGCTATCCATCAGAATTATTACAGATTTTTGGCTATTATAATTTTGGATTCACAGCTAGATAAATTACTGCTATATCTTAGTGTTATAGACTCCAAAATTATAGCAGCTAAAAATCTGTAGGATAGCTAGTATTATAAGAATAAAGTATACAGAGTTTCAAATTTTTTGAACCATCACTTTGGCTGGAATAAAAAAATGATCTTTCAATGGCAAAAACCCCATATTATTTAGAAGAGAAACTTACATCGCTGGGGGAACAGATTATAATTGAGATAAAGACTTGAAATTTTTTCGAGCCATATGAGCCCTTCTGAGCGTGAAATTTCGATAATACCCAAAATAAGGACCACCCTAATGTACCTAGAATGTATGAGAGCCAAAAATATGAAATATATAAATAAGTAATTTTTCGTTTATAAAAATATTTTTTAATATATGTAATTATAACAAAAATAAAGATATTAAAGAAATTTTGAAAGTAAATAGATATTAGAGAAAGAGGAGTTATAAATGGAAGGTAACAAGAAACCATTCTGGTGGTAGTGATCTATATTTTAAGATCAAAATAGAATTTATTAATCTGAATCGCTACCTTAACTCTGGTTTCTTGAATAGCTATCAAGTTAATATTTATTAGAAGATGATCTTCTCTATGCTGATTAAATATGAGAACTTTGCTACATATATTTATAACATGAAATATACCCGCATTGTAATCACATCAGTTCTAAGTTGTATCTATAAATGGTTTAAAATAAAAAGAAAATTTAAAAATACAAACTACTAGGTATGTTTCACAAAATAAAAGACAAAATGCTTATTAGCATGATTCTATATAGTCTATATATAATACCTACCATATATTTCGGGGTACGAGTCCATCTTCATGAGGTCAGAGAGAAAATGCTCAGAGTCATGCTAATAAGCATTTTGTCTTTTATTTTGTGAAACCCACCTAGTAGTTTAAATTTTTAAATTTTCTTTTTACTTTATTTCACCTAGAACCTACACCATTCTCCTTTAACAATGAACTTTATGTCCATTTAATCAATCTTTACTTAGATTTATTTATATTTAAAATGAATATAGTTAATTATATTTTTAATTTATCCTATATGTTAATTTAAATTCAAATTGGGGGTCGGGTTGACCGAGGCGATAGCGTACACGCCTGCTAATCAAGTGAACCTGGGCTCGAATCCGACTGGCGGCAACCGGCTAAAATGTGATCCCTGGGTAGAGGACAAAATTTAAAAAATAAGTATTGTAAGAGTTCGTGGCTTTGATGAAACTATACTAGATGAAGGAGGAGGTATCAGCCAAAGATGGAATCACTGGGTTCAATAAAACACCTTTAATGAGACGTTTCGGCCTAAATTTTATTTGGCCATCTTCAGTCAATTAGGCTAAAAATTTGAAGATGGCCAAATAAAATTTAGGCCGAAACGTCTCATTAAAGGTGTTTTATTGAACCCAGTGATTCCATCTTTGGCTGATACCTCCTCCTTCATTTAAAAAATAAGTATCATAAATTGGCTGATGGCTAGAAAGGCCGAAAAGCCAAAAAAAAATCAGATTAAAATGAGATGATATTCAGGGCAGACGAGAGCTTTCCTTGGTCTATAGGAGTTGAATCTTATCAGTCTTAAATTTCTTTCAAGATTTGGAACCCTGTTAATATTTTTTATATATAAATATCTTTTAACCGTAATATTGAATGCAAACTAACAATTAAAAATACTAGATATAAAAGTATAAATTTTAGGATTTATTTAGTCACCCAAATTAAACAAATAGAGTAATTTCAGTTAATTAACACTATTTAATTCATAGATTTACTAGACAGTTTCGGACACCACTGGTATACCATCCTCAGCAGTAAATTTCGTTCAAGATTTGAAATTTGTCACTCTGTTCATATAACTCATTTAGGGTAATTAGAAAATCTTTAATTTATCATCAATTCAAATCATATTCTAAAACTAGAGACAAATGTTTATAAATGATTTATTTTTTGAATTTATTGAAATATCCATGTTAAATTAAAAATATGTTAGGTGTATATGTTGCAGCAAAACCTCGTTTTTAGTAAGAACAGGTTCTTACTAGCTAAAACGCGTTTCACGGAATACCCTTGTGGCAACTAGAATCTACTGATGCTGGCCGAGTTTGGTCCAAAGATTTTGAATCTTCATTTTTGATTTTTTCAAAATTTTTTTAAACGAAAATGTCAAAAATTAGATCTTCATTAGAAGCAAAGTTGTAGGGGATGCAATTTTTGACATTTTCGTTTAAAACTTTTTGAAAATAAACACCCAAAATGAAGATTCTAGACCTTTGGACCAAACTCAGCCAGCATCAGTAAATTCTAGTTGCCACAAAGGTATTCAGTGAAACGAGTTTTAACTATTAAGAACCCGTTCTTACTAAAAAAAAGGGGTTTTACTGCAACATATATACAGAGTGACAAATTCCAAATCTTGAACGAAATTTACTACTGAAGATAGTCTAGCAGTGGTGACCAAAACTGTCTAGTAAATCTATTAAATAAATAGTGTTAATTCACTGAAATTACTCTATTTGTTTAATTTGTGTGACTAAATACCTATCATAAACGCTAAAATTTATAAAATTAAATTCTACATAAGTCACTTAAATTTTGGAAGAATCTTATAAAAATAAAAGTTAGTATAAAGTTGAAAATAAATAATTTATTTGGCTCTAGCTCCCCTGTCTCGGCGTCTCTGATACTTTTATCAAGTTAATATCACTAATGATAGAAGAGAATCTGCAACTTGCGCCCCTATCTCAGGTAACCCACAAAGGTCATCTATCTTCTTAAACTATCATGTAAAACATTTCTGGCAACAGTTAATCTTCCTTTGCAACACAAACTCGAATCTTGACTGGTATTTTGGTCGAAAGATAAGAAAAATTTCTGTTAGTCATAAATTTATTAGTACCTAAACTATTTTTCACTGAGAGCTCTACTTAGATATTAACTTCTTATGATCTAAAAGAGGTAAAGTTGAGAGTTACTGCCCTATTTAAAACAAAACTTTTTCAAATTTAACTATCGAAGTCCTCCTTTTTATCATCAGAAGATCAAAGAATTATATTATTTTATTTATTTATTTATTTATTTTTGCATTAATGATTAATCTTTTTTTCGATATGACGCGATAAAATTTTTTGAACATTATCCGACTATAAAGATATACAAACATACATATAATTTTATATTATAGCATAAAGATAAAGTACACAACATTTGCTTCTTTTATGGAGCTTGTACATAATTTAAAATAAAAATTTAATAAAAATAATAGTCATCTGATGATAAAAATAAGATACAACGATGCAATAGAATTTTATGTAAAACAATAATATTTTGATTAGTGATATACCTTATTAAAGAACAAATCAAAGCGATAAAATTTTAATAGTTAAAAAATAATTGGATTTATCTCGGAGATACATGGAGTTTGTGTTCTTATATTTCCAAATGACATTAGATGATGTAATAAAATAGTCATTGATGGACTGGTATTAATAACTCAGCCGCGAAGAGCAGCCCTTCTTTTCTTAATATATATGGTCATTAACTGGCATGATTGATAGTTACAGTAGTTGCTATTTATTCCGAGTCATTCTTAATATTTCTTATGAATAAATCTTTTCCTATTGCTTTGAAAAATATGTTGTTGTTTTTAAATGGTATTTCCCTAGTCGTTCTTTCCCTCCAACTAGTAAAGATATTTCAAGATGGAGCCCCTTTTTAAGTTATAACCTATCCATAATGGGCTGGGATTTATAGATGATGGGATTCCCTTGAAGATGACCAAAACGAAATATGGAAAAAGAATGGGATATAGGCTGAACGGAGAAGAAACTTTATTTTGATATTTTTGTTTTATCATCTATTCACGAAATATGCAGAAGAATTGAGAACATCCGATAGAAGGGATGCCATCACAGCGAGCTTTTATTTGAATGTACTATTCATTTTAGTCAAATGTACTGTAATGGGTTAAAAAATCGAGCCACTTTATTTATGTCAAAAAATTTTATGTGATTTCAATTCCAAAAATTTTTGAATCTCTTTTAAAATATTTACTCTTTTAGAACTATGTACAAAGAGAGAGTAAATGTCTCTCACCAAAACTTCAACACCCTTTGCTAGTTTTTGACAAGCATATGAAGAACATAGACTGAAAGAATAGGATGTGCAACCACCTACAACAATTATATGTGGATGTTCTTTTAACAAAATACTTCCCTCTTAGCACATTTGGTCTTAAAGATGTTTTCTGGACACCAGGATATCTTCTAGATATTTTAAAGACATATTAAAGACAATAAAAGCTGAATAAGACATCTTCTAGATCGAGAGACGCTCAAAGAATGTGTGATAACCTGATAACCAACAACATTTTTAGGGTGGTCTAAAAAGCGACTACCGTTTATAATCCACAAAAAAAAACTTTAATAATTAAGAAGAGAAATATACAAGATTGGATTTTGTTTAAATTTCTCAGGTATACTTATAGTAAAATACAAGAGAAGAATTTCCATTACATAATGCATTTTGGAACGGTTTGTTTAATACATTTACTTTTCTCAATGAAGTAATTAAAATTCAAAATAAAATAACTAATTTAGAAAATGGGTAAAAAACAGAGCAAAATGATAGTATTATTTAAAGTAAAGTGGATCTAAGTGACTTTCATATCGATTCCATGAATCGCTAATCATGTTTTCATTCTCTTAATGCTATTAATAGAATCGTTCTCTGTTAATTATGTTATCTAAAGGTGGCAGCAATCAGCTGATATTCATATTGGCTAAGAGAAATTCTATATTTTGAAACCAAAGTGTTAGGTAGGGTTAGGGATAATATTTTTTTTTTATTTCTAGAGTCAGTTATGTTTGAACCTAAGAAAATTTTTAAAGTTTAACTTAAACTTTAAATAAAAATCAAATAAAAAAATTGCCAAATTTAAGTTAAATTTTCTTTAGGAAAAGAAATTAATAGCCAAAATCAAAATTCTTATTAGATCTGTTTAATAAATTTCAATGTCAGAAGCTGAATCTTTCTTTTATTCTGCAACTCAATTTTTCAAATAATTTTGTTCTAACATGTAGTGATTGAATGGTAGATAATTTCATCTAGCCGTACCAAAATATCGCAATGATTTTTCTACGGTTAAGTCAATTCTCCGGAGTTTGCCACGTGAATTCGACTCCCAAAGGGAACGAAGTCTTCTGACATCCAAATTAAACACATCTAATAATGATGAGGCTTTTAATTTCTTTTTCTAAAATATGATAAATTTAATGTAAAGGAAATTAGATCCAGTAAAGCTGATATAATGATACATATTTTATATAATTCAAAAAACTTCTTGGTTTTTAAACAGAATTACATTTTATAAATGAATTATTTTTCACGTCAACATTGGTGATTTTAAAATTTTTGAGAAAATAATAAAAAATTAACACAGTACTTACACAACGTTTTATTCACTTCATCCATAATCGATTTCAAATGGAGATCAAGATCCCACAAACCCTAAACGAATGGTTAGAAATGTATTAAGGTTATAGATTCAATTCCAGTACCACAAAACCCCAACCACCACGAATTTCAGATTTAAAATGTAATGTAAATTATTTTAGAAAAAAAAAAAAAAAACAATCTCATTCAAAATCAATTCTTATGTGATTCTCACATCAAGAGATTATAATAATTTTTAAGGAATTTGGTGTTGGTACTTGGTGAAACATTTTTTAAAATTATTGGATAAAATTACTTGGTAGGTTTCACATTAAGATATAAAAAATAAAACGAATTTATTTTTGGAGAATCTTTAATCTCGATATATATATTTCAGTTACTTTCTGTTTCTCCTGAAGATGGGTTAGTCACCCGAAATATATATATCGAGATTAAAGATTCTCCAAAAATAAATTCGTTTTATTTTATATCTTAATGTGAAACCTACCAAGTATTTTTATCCAATAAGATTATAATAAGATGATATTTTATTACCGCATGACACGTGAACGTAATAAATTAACATAATTACAACAAAGATGTGAGTGTCTTTTTTAAGAAAATCAAATCACTGGCGGAACCATGTATATTTATAAAAAAACACAATTCTATGGTCACAATATCTAAGATTTTAGTAGAAAATATTTTTATATTGCATCTCAGAGAGGGCTTCATCCCCCCGGTAATAAATTAAGTTATAGTGGACAGATCGACTGCGAGTGAATAGTCAGGATACTGAAAATTAAAAGGGAGCAAAAAAATCCGCTGAAATGTTAATGTAAAAGAGATTGAAGATGGTCTGAATGATTAAGGGGCGGAGGTTTAATCGGGCCTAGTTTAATTAACACGGTCCGGTCCACTAATGCGTGGCCGAGGGACCCCTGTCGGACAGCTCAGCATTCTCCCCGTCAATCCACTAGCCAAGTTGGATGCATTGACCAGAGGGTGGCCAGGCCTGGCCTGGGGGTGTGTTCAGCTCGAGAAAATCCACTGAGTAATGACATTCCCGAAATGGCACGCGATTTTCGAAATAAATCTTTCCCGTTTCATAGATTAATCTATCTGGTTTCGAAATTTGGCTGAGTATGGTATATATAATGTATTGAAAGATTCAAATTAAAAGAATAAAATTGAAATTCCATTATAGGAATTTTGTCTCCAGAAAGAAAAAATATCTCGAGTTTATGGAAATTTAAATTAGATTTAAGTAAAGGACCTTCCACACACTTCGTCTTTCTACTTTGTTTTGTAAGCGCGTTTTTGTATGCGTAAAGTGACCAGATGTTTTACAATAAAATGTGGGACATGAATCCGTATGTATATAATTATTTTATTATCATATATTTATTGTAAACCACAATGGAATCAGAGCAGTCGTAGATAAAATTAAAACATCAAGATAACAAATAAAGATATAATCACTCGTACTTTTCCGATGAAATATAAACTTTTTTAATAATTCATCATTTTGTGTCAAGTTTTTACTAAATTCCTCACAAGTATTTGAGAAATTGCACTTCATTTGCAAAATAACATTCAACGTTTCTAAGCACAGTCCCGTCATTTAATAGCTACCTCATATAATGGGAGCCCCTGATATTTAGACAACTGAATTAGCAGATCAGTTAACGCTATCACTAACCTACAAAAAAAGCTATTTCCCCATTTTTACTTTATCCAATG
Organism: Forficula auricularia; assembly: GCA_024734495.1. Taxonomy (NCBI): domain Eukaryota; kingdom Metazoa; phylum Arthropoda; class Insecta; order Dermaptera; family Forficulidae; genus Forficula; species Forficula auricularia. The sequence continues at coordinate 8,684,372 of JALMQS010000816.1, read as the reverse complement.
CCAAGCAGATGACATTTGGACATTTGGACAGTTATTAGTAGACAAAAAAATATGATTTTAAGGGGAATATAGTTTTAGAACTTTTTCAATTGAAGGAAGTAATAAGAAAGATATTAATTTGCCGATGGTAATAGATTCAAATTTACTAGAAAATCATAAGATGGTGTCATCTATATAAATCCCTCTGACATATAATTAAAAATATTCCATTTCATCGGATTTAATAGATGACACGCATCTTATGATTTTCTGAAGAAGTAATGCTAACTAACCATCTGGTTTTGCTGTAGCCTAGCAAGCGCATACATAATTATATTCCACATCAGAATGTTCACAAAAGTCTTTCAAGACGGGCTCTAGAGTCACTAAATCTCAACATCGACTTTGTAAAAATATGTATAAATAATTAATAAATATAAATTTTTTTAATCCAAAAGACAAAATATTGTTCAATGTGGGACACTTTGTGTGTGTGTGTGGGGGGGGGGGGGGGGGGGCATTTTCGATGTGGGACAAGAAACGCTAATGTGGGTCTTCTGGCCACTCTTTGTAAGTGCAAAAAGATGACGTAAAAAGAGCATGTTTTTTGTGCCCACATGCTACGTTTCGCTTTCACAAATCAAGTTCGAACGGGCAAATCGGAACAAAAAGACGTAATGCATGAAAGGTTCTTAATAGAGAGAAATAAAATATAATATTAATTTGTCTTCTTTTAATTCGGTTATAGGGCGTTTCACATTAAACAAAAACGATCAATTCGCACACAAAACACACATGAATAATTAAAGAAAATAATAAACGATAATTTACTGTAATAGTACAACTTTTAATGATTAATTTTCCATTGAGTTCGATGAAAATTGAATTCTCGTGGTGTGCTTCCTGTTTTTGTTGAATAACTTAGAAAAATGGGTTAATTAAATAGTCAATGGCTTAACTGCCTGCACTCAGGCATAATTAAAAAAAATATAAAAAAATTATTAAATCCACAATCATCTCGATTAGTTAGGACGTCACGACAGCCTTGCAAATAAACTAAAGTTTTGTATATTTAATTTAATTTTAGGAATATGGGCATTTGGGCATCAGATTGCTTGCATTATAGGAATTGTGAAAGTGGATTTCTGAAAAATTCAGGTCCCTAAAGCAGGGGTTCCATACTTTTTAGAAATAGGGCCACATGTGAACATTGAAAATTATGGGTGGGCCGGATATAACAAATTATACGGAAATTATATTAATAATACGCTATTATATAGCATTAATATTCAATATAGTGAATATTTGTGAATTAATTCTGTAGTAGCCGCTGCCAGTATGGATATGTTTCAAGGGCCGGATTTGGCCCGTGGGCTGAGTTTGGGGAATCCTGGACTAAAGGAAATTTTTTGAAATTATTGGTAAATAAATTATTATTATTTTATTTGAAATTAAAATTGGGCCGAAACGTCACTCTAATGGAGCGAATTCTAATACAATTATATTTACTATTAATTACAATGATGGATATTAGTAGGTAGATAATCCTATAGGATAGATAATATGCATGAAATCACTCAAAAGGGCAAATAAATAACATACAATTTACAATAATTCGCTATATGGTAAATATTTTAAATATAGTTATCTAATACACCAAAAAGGGGCGGATAATAATTTAACAGCTTTTGAAGCGAAAATATCAGTTCTTGAGAACCACCCCTGTGAGAGTTTAATAAGTTTTCAGCCCATCACCCAACTCAATTCCCCCACAAACAAAATTGGTGGAGTTCTTCCCCGAACGAACCCGTGCTCTGATAAAAAGACTAATTAAAGTTAAGCATAGGAATATGTATCTTCCGCTTGCAAGAACAACACTTTGTTGAGAACTACAACAAAATACAAGAGAGGATTAATTTACATAGATATAAATTTAAGAAAAGAACTGTGGAGGAGGGTTAAAAGCGCCACAAAGAGGCCAATGGTTCTGTCAACGACAAAATACTATATTCTTATTATACTTGTACGTTTAACACCTGTTGATTGTTTTCCTGAAGGGATATAATATTTATATAATAAGAAAGAGAAAACAATCCTATTACTTAATCAATCGATAGGTTTTCAGTGTGATTGTCTTCCAATTGAACATCAATCAAAGTTAAAGGAAAAAAGTGTTTCGACATCTAGCAAAAGAAGATTCTATGAAAAATAAAATTGATTCGCGGATGAAATGTTTCCTGAGTTGAGACGGGGATTAAAAATTGTTTATTTCCTGTTTTAATTAAAGTAGAAATGAAGATGTATGATAAACAGAGGGGAATCATAAATGATCGCTATTTTTCTTTTTATTCCGACATTATACTTCAAAAACATTAAAATTTTTATAGAAATTAAGAAACATTGAGGGGGAGAGGGAGGGTAAGGGTACTTATTAGATATAATCATGATTTTATATTCGTTATTCTTTCTTATGGTAAAATTGTTATTCAACCCATTTTCAGGTTTTGAATTAGATAATGGCTTACACTTAGATCAAGTCATATTAGTTTTATTTAACAAATTACACTAAGTGATAAAACGCTTGAATTTCGATATCCATGACTAGCTAATTGAAATAAAAATTACATTGAACATAAAAAAAATTGCCAAGGTTGTATAGAGTTTTTTTCTATATAATGATATTAATACAAGAAGTTGTACCAAAAAGGTACAACCTTTGTAGTCCGTGGTGGATCCTTGCATCGTGAAAATAAGAAGAGATTTAGGGATTGAGTCGGAATCGAAGGTTTCTGTGGATGCGGATCTTGAAAGACTGAAGGTTATATGTTGCTGGGAAGGTGGTCAGGGGAAAAGAGTTCCAGTCTCTAGAAGTCATTGGGACAAACGAATTGGCAAATTCGTTTGTTCGGTTAGTATCTAATTTAAGCGAGTAAGAGTGTTGAATCTTGGAAAACCATGTATTTCGCGCAAATGAAGCCTTTTAAGAGATTATTGACTTTATTTCGTCGGAACAAATAGCTGTGGTAATATCTATAAAAATAAAAAAAGGGAAATGCGGAGACAGATCAACGATGGGCTAGAGAGTTTATTTATATTGGCCAATTTCTGTCTATACTGAGATTGCCATATACAAGAAGTTATGTTTCTATGAACTCCAATCAATTCTAATTGGACCCATACATGCAACACTAGTGGGATTGAGGAACTGTAAAAATACCAAAAGAACATGGTGTCTGAAAAGGGTCATCGTCATAAAAAAAGCGCATCGCATTTCTTATCTTCCCTGATCTTTTGAGAGCGGAGGTGCCTTGAAAATACCAATTCAATAAAAAGTCTTATTGTTCCTTTAAGCTCAGAATTCTTTCTTCTGAGCCCCATTTGTACATTCATTTTATAATTAGTAGGATTGCACTACTTTTTTACTCCAAAAGTATCTAAATATTGTTATGCCCCCCGACAATACTTTCCTGGAATATAAATATAATTGTTTCTAGTGGCGGTGGTTGTCGACCGGCGTCCCTTTGATACCTTTTTGACAATAGGAAAGCGCACTTGCAAATACAGCTTCCTGGACCTGAGAGTCAGATGGTTCTTAAAGCGAGTCATAAATAAATGTCAATGGCTTTGGTTCCAGATGTTGATTTATAAATTCATTGGCTTTTTGGGAAATTTCCAGAAGCAGGCTGAGGCAGTTGAGAGAGTTTGCCAGTCGAAATTGGAGGCCCAGTTGGGGCAGTCGATTTTGAAATCCACTTGGAGTCAGTCCTAGTTTGAAGTCAGAGGTGGTCAGTCAGTTGTTAATTTGGAGTTAAGAGATGAGGCTCTCCAGCCATCAGTTTTGGAGACAAGTGTATTTATAATTTACTAATAAAAATAAACCAATATGAAATAATCTCTTTCTTTGAACAATCTCTCCCTCTTCAAATCAGCACCAGGGCTTAAACAGGCCGAATCGCTTGGACACGTTACCAAAGACCATTCTGCGGGGAGCTATCTTCGAGATAAAATCGACAAATCGTCAACCTTTCTCTGGTCAAGAAGGGTTGCAACCAAAACCAACAGTGTGTCACAACAATATATTCGTAAGTGATAAACCAAAGGGGAAGGAAAATAATGTTGAATTTTCCACTTTGAGTCAAAGTCCAATGTTTACTACATGATCTATGAAATAAGCGATGGTATTTTATAATAGAAACTGGCAAATTTCAAATTACCTTATAATTAGATCTTATGTAAAAGTATTAATCCGTAAATAAATCATTTGTCCATATTAAGATGTTTCAATGTTATTTAAATGACAAATGGCAAATATGTATAATAAACACCATTTATGTATGAGTAATTGAGTATGAGGTGCCGAGTAGGAGGCAGGGACCTGCAGCTATTGGAGGCCCGGGACTCACAAAATATAATCGACAAAGGTGTTTTCCTACATGATTTAATATTTAATAAGATGGGAGCTGTAATAATCTGACCTCTGTGCCCCCATAAGCTCTCGGTGGCCCTGAATATGGTATCTATTGAATAAAATGTGTCCCAGATATCCAGAGTTATTCATTTCTGTAAAACTACCAGAAATATATATTCAATCAAATCAGCTAGTATAGTGAGAACTAACTATATTCAAGGAAATTGGTGAATTCATACAAGGTAAATACATACTTCTATTTCGAATATTTAATTATTTTAATTAGAGGATATTTTAAAAATACACTTATATAATATATTTTATCTACTTCATTTAATAAAATAAAATAGAAAAAGTGACACGATGAAAATATATTAAATTATTCCCATGATTTTATATAGAAAGAGAAAATCGTTTTTTCATTGAGCTCCTAAATGTCTTTTTAAAGATAATTATTATGTCATTTAGATTTCAAAAACATCAACTAGAAATGCTGATTCATTTTGAGATTTGTTTTAATTTGTCGTTTACATTAAAAATAATAATAAAAAAAAAACGTTTGTTTTAAATAAAATCTAAGTCACTTAAACACACCACAGGACAATTCACCTGAGCGCTATTTATTCAATTTTGTGATAGAAGGTTACTTAATTCTTTATATAGTAGGTAAATATCATAAATAAGATATTTAAAAGATATATTTTTTAGAAAACTTACTAATTAAAGTATACAATTTTTTATCGGTTTTTGAGATAAATTGGATTCAGACACAGAAATTAATTTAAAAAAAATTGACATTAGTCCACCGACACTAAAAACTATAAGGTACACATTTTCATGCCAAATCATTGAAAAATAGAAATATTACATTCAAAAGTCCCAAAAATTGCGATTTCCTGTGTTAAATCGCATTTAAATTTCAACCCCTCGGTGACACGGATTATCACTATCAAAATTGGACACAAATTTACACAGCTCAGTTTTTTGTATTCTAAACTGATTTTAGGGGGGCTCAAAAATTTTACCTTTCCATTTTTAACGGCCACCCTAATAAGTATATTATATATCTTTTTGCAACTACATATACTAAAAATAAATAGTTAGGTGCGTATGTGAAATATTTCAAGAATTCATCCCTAGTGTGAAAAATAATAACTTCGGGATGTAGAGTAGAATTCAAGAATAATAAATATCAATAGAAATGACAGTGAGTGGAAAACTTCATACCGGGTAGATGGATAATTGAGGCGTTCAAAAGCAGAGTGGACCATCCCACTTTTGGTTTGTTACGAGAAATCCATCAAAATAGCGGTAAGGGTTCGAGATAAAATCAATAATCCCTCCAAAGGCTTCATTTACGCGAAATATGCGATTTTCTAAGATTCAACACCCCTACGCGCTTAAATTGGATACTAAAGCGAACAAACGAATTCGCCAATTAGTTTATCCCTATCACATCTAGAGACTGGAACTCTCTTCCTCCGATCATCTTTTCAGCAACTTATAACCTTCAATCTTTCAAGATCCGCATCCACAGTTACCTTCGAATCCAACCCAATCCCTAAATCTCTTCTTATTTTCACGATACAAAGGGTCACCGAGGACTACAGAGGTTGTACCTTTTTGGTGCAACTTCTTCTTGTATCAATAGGTATCATTATAAAAAAGTTTGGGCCATTCTGTATATTTAGTTTTATCAAAAACCTACTTGATTATAGAGGTTATCAGCGAAAATAGGATTTGTGGGTTGGTCCACTCTGCTTTTGAACGCCTCAATTAAAACTAATGCCCTATAAAATGGAAATAAAAATAGTATAAAATTGATTGAATCTACTAAACATCTAATTATTATCTCTTCCGTGAACTGATAAATAAACATGAACTGCGATATTAATTCACTCATTAGGCAGGTAATTAGGTGGTAATGAGCGGTGGGTTCCGAATCTGGGGGTTTGGTTCCATTGGCGAGGGTCCTGCGAGAGCTCCCAGTTCCTCTGCGCCGGCTCCAATGGGACTTCCGGTGGCCAGCCTGTCACCATGTCACGGCCACACAGCTGGGATGGCCTCCAGAGGGCGGCCATGGTCTCATCCGCCCTACACAGGCAAAGGGAATCGCACCAGCGAGGAAAAAAAGCACTGGTGAATTATTAATCTCAGGAATGAACCACCGCTCGATTCGAGATCTCCACGGGAGCACAGACACTGCGAATCAAGTCAGATTGGATTTGAATAGAAATATTGCATTTCAAAAATTTAGCGTCTTCAGTTCGAAAATAATATTTATTCATAATAAACAGACTTTTAGAACGTCAAATTGGAAGAAAAAGTGAAAACTTTATACAGTCTGAATATTTTGACAATTTTTGCAGGCGAACTGATTCTAATGTAAGAAGATGTTATACCAAAAAAGGTCTGTAGTCTGCGGTGTACCCTTGCACCGTGAAAAGAAGAAGGAGAATAGAAAGACTCTAGCTAAAAAGCTGAAGCTTGGCACAAAGATATAACTTATTTATACAAACTTGGCTCAGCATATTTCAACAAAAAGTTTTTAGGCTAGAAATTCCCTGGAGATGTGTGACAGGCTGTCCATATTAGGTTCTCAGTCTCATGGGACCTGTCTTAGAATTAACACGCGAAATCCGCAACAAAGAAGATTGGCTTCTTATTCAGGTCCAGACGATTTTGCAACACCCTTTCGTGGTTAAATTGGAAAAGTGCCGGATTACTTCATTCGCCAATACATTTGTTCCCATGACTTCAACGAGCTGGAACTCTCTCCTGGCCCCCGACTTTCACATCTTTTATAACCTTCAAACCTTTAAAACTCGCACAAACACCTACCCTTTCGCTTGATCAATTTCTCCTTCTCTTCAGTAATGCAAAGAACTTTTGAGATCCATAGGGGATCCATTACAGTGACTCTGTGGCGACACGTAGGCCCATTCACCATTTTTAGTCATATTTTAAGTTGAAGAATATTATGAAATTTAAGATAATATTATTATTATTAACTTTTATTGAAGTTAAACTTCTTTAGCGACGTATCTGTTTGATTTTTTTTGTTACAATAAAGGGGAAATTACTCAATAGAGGGGAAACTATTTTTTTAAAACACACTAATATTTCATGACAAATAAAATTTATTAAAATTAGGAAATTTAAATTATTTCAATAAAATCTACGGCTAAAGAAGTTTCACGTCCCGTTGAGCTTATGTAGATGAGGCTCACACATATTTTTTTAATTAAATAATCTTTAATATGTGTAAAAAATAAGTTTAAATAATAATTTTCTAAAATTTCCTAATATTTTTCAATTCAAAATATGCCTAAAAATGGCGGATGGGCCTACGTGTCGTCACTGTCCCTATAGAGGCACTTTCGGATGTATCTTCCTGATGCGCCCCCTTCTTAAATTCGATTGCATTAAAAAAAAATTCCGAAAATTAATCAGCTCTTTGTTTAGAAAATACCTACATTAGAACACCAGAAAGAATTTTTTAGAATATTCTGTTCTTGAGTTGAGGTATCTAAATCCAATCAAACACAAAAAACAAAAATTTTTAATTGACCATTACAATACATTTTAGCATACTTTGTATGGTAAAATAAAAATTGAAGAGTACCTACAGTGTATAAGAAGGATGAAAGTCAAAAAACAAAAACTTTTCAGGAGAGGCATTTTAAAGTACAGACAATTCCCCCTACTTTCCTTTATATATGAGTAATTTTTTTTCTCTTGAGTGAAAACCTTTAAAAACTTTCTAAACAGCGAGCTGGAAAACTTATCTAAAAAGACAGACAAAATGGAGCATTACCCAAAATTTGATTTTTTTTTCTTGATATTCTCCATTCCCTCTCTGTATTCTTAAAATATTAAGTACAATTAGCCTTTTAAATTATATATTCTCTATTAGTAAAATCTTAATTTTAAATTTCTACTAGTATTACTAGAGACCGATATAGTGTTCCCTCAAAACACCTGCATGTTACTCAGTCCATTGGTAGCATATAACATCACATCACAAGATTGTGATTCCACAATATCCCTTAAGCATTAGGAAGGATCATCTAATTTATTATACCAGAGTTCTAAACTGCGATAAATCATTTATGAAAAACTCACAATCATAAAATTTTGCTTCGATTATTATAAGTTGATTAAATAAAAAATTTGTCACTCTTATCTAATTTTATCGTATCATTTTAACTGCCTATTATATTTGAATAATTGAATATTCCAAAAGTGTCAAACATATTTATTTTATTGTTTCGCAACATTCACTCGTTCGATACCAGTTTATTTTTGAAGGAAATATCATCAATTGATAAATGTTAAAGGAAATTTGTTGGATCCAATTGGATTTGTTTTCTTTTTTTATGAAAAAAAAGGGATCTTTTTTATGGAGAGTAACAGCAGATCGCCTGGAACGCCTCCCCTACTATCACCTGCGAAGAAGATGAATCGTTTTCACTCTGTTTCCAATTACAATAAATGTTTTGGAAGAAATAACCCCTTCTAGCTAGATAAGTGGAAAATATACAATGGTCTTATTTGAAAAAGATTATGGTGAAATTGTAAATTAACGGAAGAAATTTGATGGGTTTCATATTAGCATCCTATTTTGGTTTATTCTAAAAATCTCAAGAACCAATATTACACGATTTTCCTCTTAAAGGGATCATTTTAGATCCCATACCCTGAAATATTTATTTAAACTCGAAAGATTAACTCAAAATCTGTTCATAGGTATCAAGCTTTAAATAGTAGCCATAACTAATATAATAATTTAATAAGCATATCCCTTATCTTGGAAGGATTATTTCCAAACTATGCTAACTCGTTAATATGTAGTTATTATTAGGTAGGTAATAATCGTGGCTGTGATAAAACTCATCTCTGAATCTTGGGCTCCAGTTCAACACTAAAAAATGAAGTTAAGTTTCTTATTGTTGACAAAACCAGGAACAATCAGATGTACTTATGGTAATATGTGTATACTAATTCTCAATAAATTGATTCAGGCCGAAACGTCTTTATTCTTGGGATTTTATTGTACCCGGTGCATCCTTGCTTTGGCTGAATAACTCCTTCAACCCACTATAAATAATGTAATATTTTTCGGTAGTATTAATAAAAATATCCCAATGGCTTTCGCATGTATAATATGTATGTAGATATAAGAATAGCATTAGTTTTCATTTGATTTTAGTTACTTGTAATAGATATTGATTGTTGAATAAATCTAAAATACATAGTCGAGTGGGAGCAAAGAAGTGAACAAATCAACAAAAACAAACGGAGGATTCAAGTAAGTTTGTTTTACTCTCTTTGTTCACTTCTTTGTCCCCCCAATCAAGCAAGTTTTCAGCTTAAGACAGTAAACTGGATGTTGGTGTAATCTTATTCTCACGATCTTAGTTGAACTGCGTGCATCTCTCTGGAATTGATCGGAGAGATTAAAAGAATTAATTTTCTTTAATTCGATTGGGGTTATTATAATTCCTTAGACTAAAAAGTCAACTCTGTAATTCAATTCTTTAATAATAATATATCAGATAGAAAATCAGGTTATCGGTGATTTACTTACTGTCCTAGAATACCAAAGAAAAGAACGTTGAAAGAAATGATATTGATAGTCAGCGGCAAGAAACACTACCTTGAATTTTTACTATGAAAATAATATATGATTATACGTAAAACATTTATTTTGTTAGAAAATAATCAATAAATCAAGAAAGAAAAGAAATAATGTTGAATATCTATCCTAAGAATGGATAACAATAGCAAAACCAAGTTGACACTCAATACAATTAGCATGAAATAAATTCCATGTGTAAAAAATAATAGGGAACAGGGACAATGATAAAATATTTGAAATATTATATTTGAAACAGGTTGGGAAATAATTTATAATAGATAGATAGATGATGAACGCCGATGTATGTCTATGTTTAAACAGTTCCATTTCCATAGATACACAAAATGAGTTTGACTTAATGAAGGCAAACTCTGTGTCGATTTAGATTAGTGGCAACTGATATTCAACTGTGATTGAATGAACAGTTAGTTAAGCAACTGGTTGAAATAAAGAGAAACGTCACAGAATGAAATACAGTGAACGGCTCTCTGTTTGTCGGATTTGAAAAAGCGCAGCGAGCAACTTGCACTCGACAGAGCAGAGGAAGACACAAAGACAGACGAGGCTGTATAATTTCAACAATAACCACATCCAGTTCAATTCGATAGAATTCTTTTTATGTCTTGGATTTAATCAATGTCCAATTGTATGATAATTTTGGGTTGTTGTTATTCGAATTTTAAATAAAATGAAATCATAATTTTTTATCAAAGTTATTGAATTGAGTTTTTCCCCACCGGCTATGCACAATGCACATCAAGTTATTTGATATTTTTCATTAGGAAAAATCAATGGGGTTTTCTTCTGCTTGATGAAAATAAACACATGCCAAACAGTGGCGTGCGGTCCATGGATGCTGTGGATGCGGCGCATCCGTAAAACTTCAAAGAGTATTTTCAAAAATATCGATTTAAAATTTTAGGAGGATCTTTAAATTTTAAAATTATTATCCGTGATTTCAAATATTTCTATAAAAAAAAATGTTTTGAAAAGTATATTGGTTCTCGAAATGAAATAAAATTGTTGCAAGGGGCAACTAAAATAAATAATTTTCCAGAAAAAGGTGCGGGTAGAAGTCCATGCCTCGTATATCTTTCATTTTTGCATGTCAAAGACAAGTCCAGACGAATTTTAGTCGAATAAAAATTGTTCTCGTTGAGAAACTATTAAAATAGTAATAATACAAAAAAGCAATAAATAAAAGTGATTAGAGAATCTTTGGACTAATCCATTTCTAAGAACTCTCAATATATAAGATTAGAAATAACTAAGAATGCTATAGGCTAGTCATAGCTTGCTTATAGCAATAGAATTAGGAGAAATTTAAGATTTTCTTATAGGACAAGCTGATTCATTGTTGAAGATGTCGATTTCCATCTCAGGGACTGCTGAGTTTAATAAGTCACAAAATTTAATTTCTGACTCCTACACTCACTCACACAAAACAGTATATTTTAAAAAATCTAATGGTAAATTTGAAAAATAACAAAAATGATGGCGTATTCGATGAAATTTGCAAAAAAAAAGCGAAAATTGAAATAAAATTTCAAAAAATGAAGGGTACTTTTTTTGGACAGCATGGTTGAAAAGTCACCAACCGTCACTGATATGAACATAGTTATATTTTTTATATCGTCGCCTTAGAGTGTAAACCTGCCAACTCACAACAAGGGTATTTTACAGGACAGATAAAAAACAAACACAATTTAATATTGTTGTTTAGGAAAGAAACTATGTTTCACATTTTTTTCTACAACTTACGATCGTAATTTTAACTAGCAGTTTTACTTGGACGATGCTACATCTCTTTTTCCTTCGAACAGTATTAATATGTCATATTATCATATATGATAAAAAATGGATTTATCAGGTTTACACTCTAAGGCGACGATATGTGTATGTTTAATTCCATCAAGCAGAGGACAACCTCTTTGTTTCTCTTTAAGAATCAAAAACTCTGCTACTCTCGGCAAAACAAAAACTTTTCAATTATAAAAAACAATTTTTTACATACGTATTACTGTATTTTAGTTTTACCCATTGTAATAACAAATTTAATTTTATTAAATATATCTTAGCAAATAATTAAACTTGTTTTACTTAAATTAGGTGTTAGATAATTTGGAAGTTTCCTTTCTACAACTTAATGATATCTTCTCCAAGAAAAACACGTTGAGTAGCAAAATAGTTTTGTTGCTTTCTTTTTTAATAATATGTTGAATAAAATCGCCTCAGAAAACATTAAATTAAAGTAGCTTAAAAAGTATATAAAAAATAAAAAAATTAATTCAATTTACAAAAGAGAACTGAACATTTTTTTTTTTTTTTTTTTTAAGGAGATAAAAGATTATAAGTTGAAAATGTTACGACAACACGCAAGACTTGCGCTTCACTTTTATTTATGTTCGTTCGTCGTCTGGGCGCCCTTCCTAGACGATAATCAAATGAAATATCTTTCTAATATGGAAATAATTTATCTGGTGTTTGTTATTGGCTCTATTTACAAGAAAAAAGATAGGCACATTTTTTACAAAAAAAATAAAGATAATAATAAATAAAAAAATAACGTAACGAGAGAGAAGAGAAATATGTCCTCGTAAAAAAGATCACCTCCCATCTAAAGAATATCAAGCTTGCTAGAAAAAGTGCCCATTGGCATGTAGGGTTACTGTTCAATCTAAATATTCGTTTTGTAATTTATTTATCTCGTGGTTTTTGATGTATTTTGAATGAAACCAGAAAAAATGTAATTGATTTCTTATAAAGGTAAACTAATTTATGTAAAAATAAACCCAGGAGTAAATTCATGGTTCAGAAGACAGAAGAAATTGCTTTTGCCACTTGGATATTAAAAGAATATCAAATTATTTATTGGGATAAGTTTCAATTCTAAACTATGGATTTTTTTCTACGCCTCGAAATTCGAAGTACAGGTGTTTTTCTTTTTATATTTTGCGAAAGAGAGAGCACGTTATTTCCGAATTTCCCATTTTTTTATGTTAGGGTTACTAAAAAGAGCAATATTTTAAGTCAAGATTGACTTTAATAGCATAGAGGGATGGATAGAACTTAAAGAATTTTCAAGGAATTGGTTTGAACACTATTTAAAGTATATTTGTAAAGCCAATCCTTGAAGATTAAAGATAGTTTGATTTGAGAAAATGGAAATAGGAAAATATTTTTTTATCTCTTTAAGTCAAACGGGACATGAAAATAATTCGATTGTGTAGTTTCGACTTGTTACTTACCATATATCTAACATGTAAATATACTATTAAATATATCGAATAACCAATATTTTACAATAATTAAATGAAAAAATTCAAGAAGACCGTAAAACTAATTAGATCTATGGTTCAGCCTTGTTTATTTTTTAAATTTAACATTAATCAAAGATGTACCTACCTACATTTTAGGAATTTCAACACACCCATTTATTTCTTAATATATGACAAAAGTCACTGAATTGTATTAAATAGACCTTGCACTAAACTTTACAATTTTACAACGTTTTTATTAACTCCCTTTCTTGTCTGTCTGTTCGGTACACATTTTGCAATCGATTTTAAACCAACTTCCCCATGAGCTAGAGACTTGAAACTTTAAACATAGCTCAGAACTGGATGATAATGCAAAATAAACTTGATTTCTTGTCTATCTGTTTGTTTATTTATCTGTGTGGTAGAAATTTTGCAACTTTACGGGAACCCCCTTCAGATAGTTTACAAATCAATCCTAAAAGCATACCACTTGCATACCCTACAGGCGTTGCCACATTTGAAATATTATTTTCGCGCGAGTTTTCAAAATTTTAATATTATACAAGTAGTATTGTTTTCACTCAAATTTTTATTTACTTATCGTAATTTGAAATGTTTATGAATCATGGAGTTTGTAATCTAGCCCTCGACTCAAGAGTATTCTTATAGAGGGTTGAATTTTATGATTATTTGTGTTATATAGTATGTGTGTATGTGATTATTTCCAATATATATGAAATATTGTTAATTCTTAACATGTGTATTAATTGAAAATTTAATTTTTTATTTAATTAATGTTATTTAAAATTGTTAGTGTTAATACGAATGATGATAAATAAATAAATAAATAAAAATAAATATTAAATGGCTTTTTAAGGAATTTGGTGTTGGTACTTGGTGAAACATTTTTTAAAATTATTGGACAAAAATATTTGGTAGGTTTCACATTAATTTAACTAATGTGAAACCTACCAAGTATTTTTTGTCCAATAATATTAAATGGCTTTCTTGTCTGTCTGTCTGTTCGGTATAAATTTTGTACTCGATTTTAAACTAACTTCCATTTCATGGTTGGCGTTGGTTGGTTTTATCGTCTGTTAAACAATCATTTTTACAGTTAACAAATATTTTTAAAAGTTTTTGTTTCTGACATACCCCCTTAAAAAATGTCACTTCTGGGCCCCGGACCCAGCGGGTGCACTTGGACCCCCTTGGTAGCTTTATTTAATTAATCAGAAAATCCCGGGAGAGGCATGGTATTGATAGCAATATTCTCGGGCGCCCATCTTCGCACTTGGCACTTCCTGCAGAGAACTTCCCCACGTGATAATCCCTGTCGCGCTTCACTTCCCTCTTTAGATGAAACTGGATTCTCATAAAAATACTCTCTAACTCAAACTTTATAACTACTTTTCAGATAATATTAAAATCAAATTCTATTCCTTTGATTCAAATCCAACAAAGCATAAAAAGTTTAAGATCCGCATCTCAGAATCAATCCCACCTGTTCTTTAATGGTGTTTTTAGTTTTCTAATCTATGGAGGTTAGTATATTAAGAAAACTTAAATTATTCAGAGTTTAAGTGTTAGCGTGTAAAAGGGGAGAGATGAGTTAGGAAAGATTAGAAGTTATTAGGCTTTGGTTGCGCAGAGATATCCTCAATGACAATTCATCTGAAATCTTAAGAACAAGACTGATAAAGGTAAATAGAATAGTTTAGATAAAATACGAAAGTACAAATGTTTAATTTCACATTCGAAAGCGTTGGTTCAAGTTTAATATTTCCGGAATTTTAAGTGCTTTTTTAAATGGCATGAAGTAAGTACTGATGATACGAGTTCTGAGAGATAAGAAGATTGCAAGTCAGAAGTATGGTAAGCCGATTGGATCGTGGGGAGTGACAGATTCTCTTGCTCATGATTAAAAAACAAATGGCTTTTCAGCAGAGAAGCGAAATTATTCATAAGGAATGATTAAGTAGATTCATATGGTTATTGATAGCAAAGTCATTTGTGGTTTCGTCAGAAAACATTTTCGAATGTGAGAAGGAACCCTCGGTGGGAAAATAAGCGACGTGAAGGGAACGTCATCAGAGGGGTGCAAAAACAATTCAGCGCCTCGCAAAACTAGAACTTTTTCGAGACGGCTGTGTTCTCATCCCACATGAAACCCAGGGGGCCATCTCCGGCGTCGTTTTTTGCGTGGCGTCGCTTCGTCTCGCGGACTTTGAATCGATCCTCTGAACTCATGCAGTGCCAATCCCCTCGTACCCCTTATTCGCCTGCCACGCAACCCTAGAGGAAAAAACTTTTCCACCCCTATTTCCCCGTTTTTCCAATGCCCATTCACGGTAAGGCCGCTGGCCTGATGGGCCAAGTGAGAGAGAAAAAAAACACACTGTATATAACGAAGGGAAAAAGAATTATATCCATGATTCTAGTAAGCTAATCGCACAGTAATACGATTAAAAGTTAAAAGAGTCGCTGTGCGAATCGAACCTCATGCTTCACACCTGCTCGACGACTTTTATTTCCTTTATTGGTCATATTTCTACACTTTTTTTTAATCAAATATATAAACAGATTCATGGTGAATATATAATCCCAGATCTCGAAAGAGCCGAGGGTTATATCGACCGTTTATAAGAAGCCAATTTTCCGAGATTATCCCCGATATTGCCAAAAGAAGATAATACTCAGTTGTATGTTATCCTAGGAGAAGCCCGACCTAATAAAAAAATAACAGTCAAAATTAACATTTTTATTTTCCTCTGATGTTTAAAATTAGTTAGTGCTTTTCATTCATTTAATCTATAAAGGGAAACAAAGAGGTAGTCCTCCGCTTCATGCAAATAAACATACACACCTATTTATATCAAATAAATACATATATTACAGTAAAAACCCGTTTTTAGTAACGGGTTCTTACTAGTTAAAATGCGTTTTACTGAATACATTTATGGCTACTAGAATTTACTGATGTTGGTTGAGTTTGGTTCAAAGGTCTAGAATCTTCATTTTGACCTTCCGCCTTATTTTGGGTGTTTATTTTCAAAAATTTTGAAGGTCAAAAATGAAGATTCTAGACCCTTGAACCAAACTCAACCAACCCGTTCTTACTGAAAACGGGTTTTTACTTTAACAAATATATTTTGTTAAGGGAGAATGGTGTGCGTTCTTGGTGAAACATTTTAAATAAAGTAAAGAAAATTTTTGAATTTTTTTTTTTTTTAGAAACTTTTTAAAATTTAAAATACAAAATACTAGGTAGGTTTCACATATAAAAGATCAGATGCAACATTTGTCCTTTGTGAGACTCCTGAAGATGAGCTTAAACCCCGAAATATATATAGAGTCGTGCTAAAGAAGCATCTGATCTTTTATTTATGTGAAACCTACCTAGTATTTTGTATTTTAAATTTTAAAAATTAAAAAAAAAATATTTTTCTTCCTCCACATATATATGTATATATATTATTTGTTTGTTTGAGACAATACTTTCAAAGGCTTGTTCCTCATCATAAGTCTTTTTTAATTAAAGTATTTTTTAATCAGTATTGAGTGGATATTGAAAATTGTTTGCTCTTACTTGACGGAAAGCCAGTTAGAATTAATTTTTTTTATATATGTATATAGGTGTGTATGTTTATTTGCATCAAGCAGAGGACAACCTCTCTGTTTCCCCTTATGAATCAACAATTCTGCTACTCTTAGCAACATAAAATCTTTTCAATCATTCATTTAATGTTTAAAACAAATTAAAAAGTCAATTACTGAGTTTCTTGATTTGTCTGTAATATGAAGGGACAGAACCTTTCCATAATGATCTCATTACAACCGAAAACTATACAAAAAAAATCTGCTTGTTCTAAATTGTCAGCTGTTTGTGGACAGCTTATGGGGTGGGTAGATTTATATATAATTAGCTGATGAATTTGTGACACGGCTGGTCCAGATGCTTGATTAATGATCACAACATAGAGACTCATAATTTTTATTACCTAATAAATTCACGATAAATCAATGTTCCTAATGAATATTCATTTTGAAATTTATTTTTTAATTCGTTCCTATTAATGTAGAAAATATGCTTAATAAAAAAAAAAAAAAAAAAAACAACTACATAACTATAAAAGAGAAGAAGTTGTCTCTGTTTGTAAGTTAATATTCTAAATATGGAGAAGCATTAAACAAATGCAATACAACATTCAATCGTTTAAGACACGCCTCCACAAGTACTTTCGAAATCAGCCCAACCCCTGAAATTTCCCTGTTTTCTTTCTTTAAAATAAGTTAAGTCATTCATCACTAATTTATAGTTCTCAGACTTGTACTTGGCGTAACATTTCTAGAAATTTTTTGATAAAAATAAAGTAAAAATAACAAAAGTATATCAGTGGCATGCGGTCTATGGATGCAGAGGCATCCCGCAAATTTCAAAATGTCAAGAGTATTTTCATCCGTGTTATATTTGAAAATTGGTAAAATTTTAAAAACACTTCCAATAAATACTATACATCTAATTCATTTAAGGAGGTCAGCTTATCTATCTGGTTGATCTACAAAAAAATCTTTTGTATTTCTGCATAGTGACAACTTATGCCAACTAAATTTTTTAATAAAAAAATTATTAATAATGAGGTTAATTTCGAATAAAAATCTTTGTTTTGATAAAATTAATCAAAAGAATATTGAGATAAATTTTTTCCCATTATAAAAAGATGTATTTAACACAAAAATGATTTCAAGAAATAGAGTCTGAATTCTACACTAGTGCTTTTGTTATATTCTGTTGGCTGAAAATCTCTTTTTATTTTTAGATTTATGAATAACTAATTAACTAGACTGTCAAATTTATTGAAAAATGTATCATTCGATTCATAAAAGTTGAATTATTGATCTGTATAAATTTGTTGAAAATGGTATAAATTTGTATAGAAGTTATAGCCCTTTTAACAGCTCGGTCAATTTACTTCCATGTTAAAAGGACAATTTCAATAATTTATTTACTGGTAATGGGACAGATGATCAACTTCAAATTTCGGGAATAAATATTTAATACATCAATGATTCGATTGTAAAAATTTAAGAATTTTCTTATAAAAATGATAAACAGTCACGAACCCCCTTAAAGTTATATAAAATTTAAAATTTATGGAGCTTTGTTAGCAGATTTAAAGAATATTAAATATTCTATAGAAAGTAAAAAAATATTCCAGAATTCCTATTTTAATCACTTCAGCTATCTTCTTGAAAATACTTTGATTTTATGAGGTTAAAAAGTGAATTAATTTACATGTATACTCGTCCCATGAGTTTCATTTAAAATCTATAAATTGCATTAAAATAATTATCGTGAAAGATGTTTGGGCAAAAGTATTTGCTTTAATGAAGTCCAATTGACTATTCTCTCGGTCTATAACGAGTATCATTTTGGCCCGAGTGCAAAAGGCCATTCCTAGAATAATAGAAATTAAGAAATTAATCTCAAATTGTCTGAGACAGGTTTGAGCTTATATTTGGCTATACACCTTAGTTCTAAAGAAAGAGAGATCCTTCTATCCGCGCTCTTTAGTTATTTTCATCGATCAGATTTTAATGAAAGAATCGCTCACCCGCAAATTAAATAATAAAAAAGTGAAAACTTTTTCAAGAGTCGTTACACTAGAGCTGAACTAGTAATTATTAATAAATTTAAATATAAATTGTTCATTTATGGCTATACCATCATAACATCCTCTTAAAATTTTAATAGAATAATTCAAAAAATATGTTCTGCCTTTTGAACCAGATATTACAAAATCTAATCAGTAGGTAGGTACTAGGTATTGATACAAAAGAACTTTTTGACTTTCCGTTCTTGGATTATCGTGGGTATCGGAATTCAGACACACAAAGAGAAAAAATCATAGATGAAAAATATTTTTCTCCGCCTTTCAGACATTTTAAAGCACAATGAGCAAATATTTATTTTTATGCGTGATTTGATACATTTTATTTGCACTATGCCTTCTACGAGCGGGTCAGTATGTTTTCAACTATGAAAAAAATTGAAACATCACCAGAAGAAGTTGAAGTGAATATAGATGATCCGCTCTGTTCAATTATCAATTAATAAAAAATCTAATGTTAAATTTGAAAAAAATAACGAAAAATTCCAAGATGAGGTTATCGATAAATTTTTCAAAAAGGAGCAAAGAATAAAATAAAATTAAAAAAAAATGAAGGTCTATTTTTTGGACAGCATCCCCTAGTTGAAAATTCACCGCCCGCCACTGTTATTATTAAATAAATACAATCAATAAATTATTTCAATCTATATTATTGTCTCGCTTTTTTCTGGAGCGGAATTCCTTTTAACACGCTTTGTGATCTATTGAAAATAGAGAGGTTCAATTTCCAGAATCATTTATTTTTAGTATGTATATAAATCAAATCTAGAGCCATTCGTCAAACACTTTTGGTGTTGGGGTGGTTATAAGAGCTATGTTGCTTAACTTCCACATTCCATGGGTTGGAATTTTTGAATAAAACGCAGTTGTCAGATAAGATATAATAACCAAATAAGATTCGCGTTATTTACCTCTGTTTAAATTAGCCTGGAGGTTATCTTAACCTTTTAAAAGAAATAGCTGTGTGATTGAGGCAATTTGTTGCTCTAACTTTAGGTGATTGCACACTTATATGACGGTTTGTTGGATTTTAAAGATATTATCCAATTTGATTCGAAGTGGATAAACCAGCCCTAAATATATTACAGTGCTAATTTGATTAGACCCAGGATTTTAGTTTATTTATCCTGTTAAAAACAAAGTAATATGATTCGGACGTTTATTTATTTAAAGAACACACATCAGATGCACATTAAAAATAAATAATTATCAATTAATAAATTAAATTAAAACTTTTTAACAAATCAGAATATCATGGTATCAACTTTAAAATTACGACTAGTTTGATAATTTTTTTGCCTAAAGGTAATTATTACATGTGGAGAATTAAATACATCAGATAATTGATATGAGAATAATTATAGAATTGTGGGAGAATTGGCCTGAGATAAAGTCAAATGGAGATCAAAAGTTGCGTCAAACCAGTCTTACGACTCATAAAGAGAAACAAAGAGGCTGTCCTCTTATTGATGCAAATAAACATACACACATATATATCAAGTATATATATTACTTATTTGTTTATGACTATAGTTTCGAAGGCTTGGCCTTCATCATCAGTTTTTTAATTATAAATATTATTTTTCAAGGGTCAGTATCGCGTGGATATTGAAATTTGTTTGCTTACTCACCCGATAAGCCAGTTAGCATTTAAACAATTTTCGGAAAACATTCTTTTTAACTATATATTTTTTTTAATACATATATTCATCCCTTAAAAAGAATGTGTTCCGAAAATTGTTTTAAGCTAACTGGCTTATCGGCTGAGTAAGATCAAAAATTGTCAATATCCACGCGATACTGACCCATGAAAAATAATATTTATAATTTAAATTGACTGATGATGAAGGCCAAGTCTTCGAAACTATAATCTCAAACAAATAAATTATATATATGTATGTTTATTTGCATCAAGCAGAGGACAGCCTCTTTGTTTATCTTTATGAATCAACAACTCTGCTACTCTCGGCAAAATAAAAACTCTTTAATTAAGTCTTAGGACTGGCTAGTCTATGACGAATAATTATTTCCAAACAATCTTTCTATAGTAACTCCACCATTAGGCCTTCATAATTAGTTCAAATTCTAGATCTTGCTATTATTATAAATTTATTTCACCTCAATAGGACTAAGATGGGATGGCTGGTAATGTCCATTGTCTGTAAACGATCACCTATCTAAAAACTGATCATGCTACATGATGTAGAGCTTGGTGAATAAATTGGAAGTGATGCTTTCTACAAGCCAGGTAAGTAACTATTAATATCGATTAATATTTTTCTATTTACTTTAACAAGTTTAAAATAACAAGATATGAAAATAAAACATGTTTATGAATAAAATTAAACATAGATTTTGATTCTATTTTCAGATTCTGGATTGGCTTGAATGAATTCATTTTTCAATGGCCAAAAGATATATGAAATTGTAAACATTTAAGAAAAGTAGACTAAACAAACGTTTTTATAACTAAAACGAAGAAAAATGGTGTGACCCCCGGAATGAAGAAATTTGGAATATCTCAAAGAGAACAGAGGGCGAAATATATTTGGTTTTTCGATGAGGCTATGCCTCAACGATTAACATGAAAGCTGGCCTCTGTTTGCTTTCTGAGAGGGGCCTCTGTCTACAATCAGACGGGATTGTGAATGACGATTAATACTGGACCTCACAGGCGATCAAAAAGCCCATTTAACCGAAAAGTTCCTCTTCAATACAATTAGGAAAGCTACGAGTCTCACAATGAACAGAATCTTTATAAATTCAACGATTATTAATTGAAAAAAAAATTATTTTTTGATTGGATCCATTTAAACATCGCAGAGATGAGAGGGTGTTTTAATTAATTGTGATTGTGCGTGTTGCGAACAAATCTCTGACTGATTGTGCCAGTCTATTAGGTTTAAATATCATTGGACCGAGTGAAATTTGTTTAAAGCGGGGTCCCCGGGCAGCCACTCCACCCCGACGTGGTGGTAATAACTGACTATTGTCAGTCAATCTGGGAGTGATTTAATCTCAATTAGATATGATGTGCCATTCCGCTTTGCCACCGCCTTCGGCGACAGAGGTTCATTTGCATGCTCGATTTTTTTCTGTCTGGGGTGAAGAAGAAGCGTTTGTTCGAGGTCTATTTTCTAAAGATATGCAAGTTGATCCTTTGGTGTTGTGTGTCAACGGCGGAGATGAATGTCCCGGATAGGGTTGCTTTTTCCACCCCCCATCTCCAAGTTGTCGCGTGTGGTAGAAAATGGCCGTTTCGCGAGTAAGAACAATTTTTTACCAGGAGGAGATATGATATTTTTTTTTAACAGACACTTGGGACGACGATACACAATATAGAAGCAAGACAAACACATTTTAAATCCTACCTAAAATATGTTTTATATATTTGATATGGTTTCCGATATTGACTCTAGATAGCGATTAGAAAGAGTTTATGTGGGGGATGGAAGATACGTGGCTCCCAAATGGCTCTTTTACACTTAATGCGAAATGTGTTTAGAGATCCGTTTGATATAAATAGATTTTTTCTGAGGAAGTTTATTTATTAGTTCTTTTGCAGGAGAATGAGGCCATTTGCATAATTTTTCGGGTAAGAAAGAGCGTGGTGGATTTGTCCGAGCGTCTCTGGTCAGGGATGCATTGGGGCAGTAATTTTTCCGAGTTGGCTTCGGTGGCCATGGTCATTACATGGTCTGGGTTGGCCCTTGGCCAGGCAATCCGGAGATGGAGTCTGCGTCTCACTCATCTGGCTCACGTGAGTGCGTTTGCCATCTCCAGCTTCAGAGCCAGGCGCTTTATTAATTTCGCTACCAGTACATTCGCTCGCTTTTTGCAAGCTTCTCATTTGCATCTGTCTAGATAAAAAATATTCTTTGGAAAATATTCTCCAAGCATTATATGAAATTTAAATATTAAGACTAATTCTATTCAACATCCAAAAAGATAACAAAATATGAGGTTATTTAATTTTATTTGGTGTAACCATTAAAATTTTTTCTGGATTCACATTTCATTTTTAGCACTGGGCATTTTTATTACGCGCATGTATATAAAGTAGGTAAGGGAATATGTGGTACCTTTTAGCGTCAGTCCTACCTAGTGCAAATTTGATTTTTTTATAATGTTCGTGATCTTTAATCGAATCTACGACAATAATATATTAAATGTTTTATGACAGACAACAAGAGATTAGACGCATTCGCTAACACACAGGATATTTGAGGCGTTCAAAAGCAGAGTGGACCAACCCATAAATCTCATTTTCGCTGATAAACCTCTATAATCAAGTAGGTTTTTGATAAAATTAAATAGACAGAGTGGTCCAAACTTAGTTTTTAAACGTCCTTTTAGATTACAGCACAGGTACCACTTTTGCCTCGAACCTTTAGCTCTATTTTGCTGGATTTCTCATAAAAAACCAAAAGTGGGATGGTCCACTCTGCTTATGAACTCCTCATTTGTATAAGACATTGGAAAATTTTGTCTAAAAAATTAAATTTTTTGTTTCCCTTCGTAACTTAATTAAAATCTAGCCATGTTTTGTATCTATAATTTACTTAATGATTAGAGGTGAATGTTTATTAACGTTACAAAGTATTATTAGCAATTTTTTATTTAATTGTCAATGAAGATCTAGAGTCCCGTTCAACACTGGTCTCTGAATGAGATGAATTTTAGAATTTATAGAAAACCCAGTGAAAAATGAAATCGCAAAACCTAAAACCGCACGCTATTGGTAACTATTATAGATTCTATATCATCATCATCATCATCAGCCTGTCGATAACGACAATCCACTGCTGAATATAGGCCTCTTCCATCAAATAGAAGGAGGTTGGCATTAAGTCACCACGCTTGCCAGACGGATTGGTGACTAGGAATCAGATTATAGCCGGTCAAATATCAATGCAGGGACTCGGACTCGAACCCGGGACTCCTGCTTAGAAGGCTAGTGTCTTTAAGCTCTCGGCTAATCCGATTCCAGATTCTATATAGATCTCGAGAATCTATAAAGGCTCTATAATTACTATATCGTTTGAAACATTGGACACTGCCTACTTGTTCCCCAATTCCTTAGTCATCAAATGCAACTTTGATGTTTGTTTTTTTGGCTTACTGGCCTTGCGAGCCATAAGCCAATTTACGATATTATTTATTATATTTTTATAAATTTGTCTCTAACCCGGGGTCAGATTTTAGCCGGATGCCTCGAGTCGGATTCGAACCCGGATCCTCTTGGTTAGCAGGTTGACACGCTACCACCTAGCGTAACCCGACCCCCTTGATGATTTTTAAAAAAATCGAAAAATAAAGAGCGTCTATATACAGAGAGGTAAGTACACCTATATTATACTTAATGGGAGAGTATTTTCTTTTAAAAAATTCTAGTATTGATTACTTAAAGGTGTTAATTAATTATGTATTTTTATCTTACAAAATATTATGTACCTTCTAATTTATTTTTAGTTGAGATAAATCATTTTTCGAGAAAAGTCTTGTGAAAGATAACATTAACAAATTCACCATAATGTTATTTGACCTCGGAAAATATTTAAATTGATAATAAAATATATGTGAGAGAACTCTTGTTAATTCTATTCTACCATAAAATAATATTATGTTATGGAGAATAGTTTATTGAGTAGTAAAAGTGTCAGGTGGTTATGATAACGTGAGAAGGGCTTTTAGATTTGAATTTCGACCCACTTGTCCATTTAGTAAATGGTCTTGGGATGTTTTTTATGTTTAGATATTGTGGATTCTTGGTCTTAACACTCCGTACAAGAGGTTCATATATCGTCATGTTTCGAGTGGAGAATCGCAGACCTCCATGGAGCTGGAGGGGACCAAGGAACGTGTAGAAGGATGCGAAAGGGAGATTGTAGAATCCCGTGGGGTAATAGACCTGGTCGAGCCCTCCTCAGCCTCACGTGAAATGCATACAAAGCAAGCAAGCAGGGTGAAGGAGGGAGCAACTATACTTTGCCGAAGATAAGCAAAACCTCCTCTAGAGCCAAGCTTATTTGTTCAGGGGCATCGCATCGCAGAGAAGAAAGCGGCTATCGGACACGGGAATCGAATTAACCAGGGTACATTCCGAGAACGCTCTTGTCTAATCATAAAGACAATCAACTTAAAATGTTCGGATAACTTGGGATTATTAATTTATTAAAAAGTTGCTGTTTGCAGAACTGAATTTTTTAAATAAAGTACAAAATAACTTTTAATTAAAAAAATAATAAATACAGTAAACTCTCGTTTATCCGCGGTATTAGGTGGCGCGGCAACCGCGGATAAGACAATTCTTCGGATAACCCGCAAATTAGTCAGAAAAAGTCACAAATCAACAGAAGAATGCATTTGAAAAATGTTTATTCATAGTAGAAGCAGGTTTGAAAAGTTATTATTTTAGAATTCTTACAGTATGTTTTCATTTCTAGCTTCTAAGAACATCAGATTCAGAATATACAAACAATCTGAAAAAATTATTTTAAGGCTTAAAATGTAAAACGGAACTCTATTAGTGTCGCTACAATGTCGGTGTGTCTATCTGTCATAACAGTGTAGTTTGTAAACTAAATAGGACTCAAACTTTAGATTTAGAAATTATATGTTTTCGCTTTCCCGCAAGTCAAAAATCTCAATAGAATTTTAATCGAATGAATATTATGAAGAGGGTCGAATTTTATGAGATGTCAAAAATAAATCATATTTTTTCATCATAGAGTCTGAGGAACATATCACTGTAAAGATCTCTTCAAGAAGAATGAAGTTTAATTTATTCCGCTTTAAAAGAATGGCGTAGAGCCCCAAAGTGGTCATTTTATGTGATTTTTGTACCTGTCGGCATTCAGAAATGACTTAACTTAAAATTATGGAAACATTTTACAAATTCCCTGATTCTTTCCTACTCAATGGCAAATAAAACGAATATGATATGTCAAGTATTTTGGATTTATAAGGTATGAAACCCTCACCATATGGTCCGACTCGAGCTTGGCCGAGTTACTTCTTACTACTCACTAGTAAAGAACGCAGAATCGTTCAGTTAGTTCTAGTGCCAAAAAATTTGTATTTTATTTGGTCACACACGCAGATAGATAGAGAGAGAGATTTTCAATTTTTGGGATATCGAGTTTCCGGATAAATATACTATATTACCAATCGAGAGTAAAATATGTATATAAAAAGCCATCTTTTTTCTTTACATTAAGTCCAGCTAGACAGGGTATCAACAGCTAACTTAGAGTTAGTAGTTTGTGGTTATAGAGTTTTCTTTATTGTTATATATGAAAATGTAGATAATTTTATTGCGAATTAATTAATTAATTTTATTTTTCTTATTTATTTAACTTTTTATCAAAAATACCTATGCAGGGAAATTGGATGTCGACCCTATCATGTTTTGTTTATTAATACATTATATTATCAAAATATTAATTAATTAATTAATCAATAGGTGAAGGTAAACCTAAGCCGGGATCTTGAACTAAAATGAATGTTTATTTATTAAGATTTTATTATTTTTTTAGTTTAGTGTGAAAGCTCAGGCTCTTTTGGCAATGATGCGTTAAAGTAGATTTTTTCGTGGTAAAAAATTATAGCAGAAAATGATGCTATTGCTAATTAGTAATTACGAACAAGAGTAATGACTTTATGACTGGCTTATAATTAAGAAGATTAATTATTTGTTAAATTTCTTTCATTTATCCAAAAAAAGTTTTAATCACGAATATATTTTTTATATTAATGATTTATTCACTCTTCTGGACCAACTCTGGTAGTGAGAAAGTTATTTTGGCTGGTTCTTCCGGCCTGAAATATGATATTGTTTGAGAGATCCTTTTATTAATATATTAATAATTGTAAAAGGTTCTGGAAAATGAGTAAGAAATTTATTTACTTTGATATTGGAAGCGTGAAATTTATGTATAGTAGAACTTTTTGAGATTTTTTTTAAAAACAATTATTTATCAGAATTCTGATTTAGTATAATACAAAAAATAAACTTTGTGAAAGGGGAAGTAAAAAGTACTTTCAAACTAAATTCCGAGATACTAAGAAAGTCAAAAGGAACGAGGGAAAAAAAACTCTGGAAATCAAGATATCGAGGATAAGATTAGTTTAAATTAGATATAGATTGCCATTCGCCCCTCGGATGTGTCCCCAAAGTATTTATATTCGTGTGCCTACTTGAAGTTCACTAAGTGAATACGAAAATAGTGCCTCTGAGATGTGCGGGTAAATTTGATTTGCCTTTCCAAAGAGGTGAATGTTCGTAAAGCCAAAGTTGAAAAAACTAATTTTGATAGAGCACATATGTGCATGTTTGATATCCCGTACGTGAAATCCAAATATATTCACTCGTAGAAAATTGAAATTTTCAAATAAGGTTTTTCGGTTTGTTTTAATTCAAATGGATTGCAAGCAGGAATAAGGGTTGCTGGGAAAGGAAGGGGATGTTATATGAAAAAAAAAATCGAAATCGGAAAAGCAAACAGATAATTTATGTGGAATAAAAAAATAGGATTCCATTTTCCAAGGTGGATCATCTTTCATAATTAACCAATATAAAACAAACAAATTAGCAATCAATTATCAACGGTTAGAAGAAATTACGAATATGAAAAATGATAATTAATCATTAAATATAATTGACACTTATGAAATAAATCCCAAAATTGGATGGACAATATGGGATTCAATTATAATTCCGTGGCGTCATCTTTAAATGGATCAATAATAAATGTGGAAATTAATAAATGGCTTATATTCATAGCGAGACCTAATTCGAAAATAAATCATTTCATTCATAGTCCCAGAATAGAAAATCTTATTCACTCCAGTTGAATAAGATACTCGATTAATGTTTGATTAAGATTTTTCCATGACATCATTTATACTTGTCTTGGGATATTACGAAATACCGTAATGCATAAATTTGATTGATTTTTTTTCCTATAAAACACATATACCTACCTACATATATATATGTTGCAGTAAAAACCCGTTTTTAGTAAGAACGGGTTCTTACTAATTAAAACGCCTTTCACTGAATAGCATTGTAACAACTAGAATTTACTAATGTTGGTTGAGTTTGGCCAAAGGTCTAGAATCTTCATTTTTGATCTTCCTCTTCATTTTGGGTGTTTATTTTAAAAAATGTTTAAACGAAAGTGTCAAAAATTACATCCTCCACAACTTTGCTTCTAATGAAGATGTAATTTTTCACGAAAATTTTGAATAGGTCAAAAATGAAGATTCTAGATCCTTGGACCAAACTCAACCATCATCAGTAAATTCTAGATGCCACAAAAGTATTCAGTGAAACGCGTTTCAACTACATAGTAAGAACCCGTTCTTACCAAAAACGGGCTTTTACTTCAATATATATACATTTTTTTATATAATGATATTGATGCAAGAAGAAGTTGCACCAAAAAGGTACAAACTTTAGCTCACCGAAGAACCCTTTCTACCCTTTCCTTGTACTACAGATACTATCATGGTACCTGTTCAGTTCAGCTAAAATCAATTATCCCCCCTAAAGCCCCCTTTGCGAGAACACGATTTTCGAACGCTCAGTACCTCTTCGCTGTGAACTTGGACAAAAGCCGAAGCAGCGCTTTGGCCAACTCTTTTATCATTATGACCTGCAGAGAAGAACTCGCCTCCAGCTACCGTGTTCCCCGCGACTTATAATCTTAAGTTATTTAAGACCCGCACCCACAGATACCTTCGACTCCTACCCAGCCCATAAAATTTCCTTAACTTCTTTTCACGATGTAGGGGCCAACCGCCTTTAGGTGATGCACCTCTTTGGTGCACCTCCTTCTCTCATCAATTTCATTAAAAAACCTCTGTAGTCCGCCATAGTTTAACAGGATAAGAACCGTGCATGAGTTTAGAGATGCAAAATAGCTTCACATCAATCAAATTAAAAATAAACAGAACAATTGAAAAAGAATGCTGAAAGTAGCAGAGTTTTGGATTAAGAATAAATAATAACTTATTTAATCCTTCAATTCGATCAATTGGACATTCTAAATTTACCCCACCGAATTCACCTTTAGAGCCGCTTATAGATCATCAATAAGGGTTCCCATTATCCCCTTTGAACCATACAATAATCCATCCTTTACATTCTCTCCTCCCTCTCCTGAAGACTTTAAAATAGTTTCTGTTGCTCAAAGTCGTTTAAATTAAGTAACTAGTTTCAAGTGAGAAATGACGTCTTTTTCTTAGTTTCTTTCATCTTTGTTTCCTCCTGGATTTTATGGGGTCATTACGAGAGTTAAGATAAAATAAATTTAATTTTCCTTAAAATAAAAGACATTCCAAAGAGAAAGTGCCAAAAGAAATTGTAAAAAGAAAGTAAAAAAAAAATAGATAACAACTACCTATGTTAGTAGAATTTTTATTTGGGAAAGTTTTTGGTATTAAATATTTCTGAAAAATCATTTAGTAATGAGTTTGAGTTCGAGATTTGGTAAAACAAATCATGATAAGTGAACTGGAGTCGATTTTTTTTTCTTTTTTGACCTAGTTTTAGATTAGTTAGCGAATAGTGTGCTAATCAAAAAGCAAAGTTTTTTTGGACAAGGGTGTAATTTAGAACAGTATTGTCTAAAGTTTAATCTCTTAACTATGAAACGTGATTGGTGAATCTCATCGTGTGAAGTGATTTTTTAAAAATTTAATTACACAACTTTTTTATGATAGAATGCAAAAGATGCAACACATTTCTAGGCTGGAAATAGATCTTGATTCCAAAAAAATAAATAAATAGATTTAAAATAAAAACTTTAGAAAAATGAATGCGAAAAAAAGTGCTTGTTAATACTAGTTTAGATTACACTCTTGTTCAGAAAACTTTGCTTTTTGATTAGCAGTAAGTATTTGTTAATTATTCCAAAACTAGGTCAAGGCAGATGAACCCAGATGCACACATCAGGTGTTTATAATGATCTTTTTCAACATAAAGGTAGTCATTAAAGTTTAAAATCATATCATATTAAATTGTAAAATTTAAGATGATAGTTCTAATAAGAACATACAGGCGTCATGGATTGGCGTTCTTTAGAAAGAAATGATCTACATCTACAGTAAATTAGGTGTGAAGGATTCCACAACAATAAAATAAATCGCTTATAACTTTTATTTTTGTGATACCACACAGTGAATTCTTCAACGAAATTGTTGCAATATTTAACCTGGAATTTTGAATGATTTAGATCAGGGCTGTCCAATCCGTGACCAGTGGGCCGCATGCGGCCCAGCACTGCAATAAGTGTGGCCCAACATAAAATCATAAACTTGCTTAAAACATTGAAATTTATATGTAGATATATATTTATTCCGTTTTTCGAAATATGAATGTACATTTGTACAATACTTGAAACTTTTTTCAAGAATAAAATTCACTAAAAGCAAAATTATAAGCTCAACTATAGTATAAGATAAAAAAAATAATGAAGTCACGAATATTTAAAAATTCTTCTTCTTCTCATATTTTCATTTTCTAAAATATTTATTATATCAGTAATTTATATGCTACGATACTAACCAAGTCTATAGTTATCATTTTAGCACAAGAAGAGACAAGGAATTGGGGTTTTCTAGAATAATCACAATTAATTGATAATTTCTCTCCTGAACTAAAACTTGTCAGGACTTGTCTTTTCGATCTTTGCACGTTCTTAAATGTCAATAGATAATGGATAGCCAGGGATTATTATATCCGTGACCCTTTTAAAAAATAAATTATCATTCTTCATATCCTTCTTTATTCCCATTCGATTTAAACCAACCCGTGGCCCAATATAAAGTCATAAAAGACCTTAAAACATTGAGATTTATATTTAGATACTGCAAAACACAACAATTTGGCCTGATAATTTTTTTTTCTCTAAAATAAGAAATCTGAAAATCTACTGTAAAGTTTTCTAAAAATAAAAGTGGTAATTTTTAATCTGGAACTAGATTTCAAGATTTCCGAAAAAATAATTATCATTTTGGTCTATTTTCGACTCCATTTTCATTAGACTAAATTTTCTACTTGCAAACTTTCTAATTGAATGTTTTAGAACAACAATTATATAGCAATCTGAAAGAAAAATTGAATATTGTCTCATTATTAGAATGTCATATTAATTATCTAGCCAGGAAAAAATAAAAATTAACAAATACTAATACATAACTTTTTGTAAGTAAGTAGGTATGTATTTACATTTACAAGAAGCTATTTTCAAGTATAAAATTTAGGAAAAGTAAAATTAGATGCTCATTATGAGCTAAAAAAATAATAACGTTCTTATTTCTACATTATTAACTATCTTTTTTGAATAATAAATATCAATAGAATTATAATATTTTATCCGCGGTCCGAAACAATTTTTTTTTCTTCAAATGTGGCCCGTGTAAGCCAAAAGGTTGGACACCCCTGACTTAGATACTATGATTTTGATTAGGTATCATATTTACAATTAAGATAATGTATCAGGTTCTATACGAGTAAAGAAAAGGCCATGTGTTTCTCTAGAACAGTGTTATCTACTAGGCATTCTTTTCTTATTTACCAAATTTTTATAAGATCTTTAATAATTAATTCGTGGGCTTATTTCAAAAAGTCATTAACTAACATTTTCTTACATTTGAAATAACCCAATTTCAAACTTAAGATTAGTTTTAAAAATACTTAAGTAGCAATTTAATTGTTTAGCTTTGTTTTTTGCAACTATAAATATGTTTCATACCACACACAATTGAGTAAACTACTTTGCATATATACTTTTTTTTCGCACTGTAAAATCAGAACATTGTGCACTTAGTGAAATTCTTTTATACGTTTAATAGGGTTTGTGTTATTTTGATTCTCTTAAAGTATTTTAATATCGATAAATATGATCGAAACTCACAACTACGTACTATTTGATAAAAATCCATCAAAAGTGTACTTAGTGACTTTTTGCAATAAGACCACGATTTTTTTTAGATCTTGAGTGCCCGAAAAATATATTATTTTTATAATTCTTGTCCTAGGCTTAATTTATCTTAATTAATGTTCACACTGAAGGTTTTCCGAAATAAATTGCACAAGAGGAAAGTGGCTTTTGTATCAATCATAATCGTCTCCCACTCTTAATGTAATGTGAAACTAGCTGATCACGGATCCTTCCTTTACTCGTCGCTCGGGATGTGAGAGCAGCATCCCCTCAGGCCCATTAGTCAACGTAATTGCATCCCCATCGCCTGCCTAGTTATATTATATAGTGAAGCGTCCGGATTGCTAATATAATAATAATCTCAGCTACTAGTGTCTTTTGTATGGCATGACATTGTCTCGGAATCTGAAGGAAGGAAACTGTTAAAAAGAGTTACTCGTGGGCACGCCTTTTGTTCATAAATTTAATATTTACACAAAGTTTCATCGAACCTGCTTAAAGTTAATTATCAAAAAGAGTTCGAATGTTTTTTTCTTCGGTCATTCATCTTCTGAATCATAAAATTAGACGTTTTATTTATATTTGACACTAACACCAATAAGTAATTTCACAAAAGAGGCATAAATAGTATTTTTATTTGTCAGCTTGAAGGTATAAAATATACTCTCCTGCCTATAAATTTACTCAAATAACAAATATGAAAGGTGTAAAACGGGCGGAAATAAAAAATCTATTAAAAAGTGTACGTGCTGTGCTTTTTCCAGGTCTGCTCGTTTCCTTAATTCTCCAAGACTCACCTCCATCATTTGCATTTTCCAGCAATAAATTAGCTAAAGCGTTGGCTCCCCGTGTTTCCGCGCCTTCACTGAGGTCATTGCTGTGATGTAAGCTCTATTCACTGACAATGTCGTTGGAATTCGTAATAACAACAAATAAATCAAACCTAGAGCCTGTTGTTTTATTGCCAAGATAAAAGTCCGGTGATTTCGACAACAATGTTATTTTCTTAATACTCTTTAGAAAATAGCAATCAAAGGAAATCCTCTTTTTGTCTCAGGGCAAATGAGAACTGGCTGAAGATGGATAGTCCTTTTTCTCTGTCTTTCAATTATTGCCCCCCAAAGTCAAGAATGAAATGAGCCTACCCATTTATCAAAGGAGGTTCTTGTTAATTTTTCTTAAAAATACGAGAAAAGATTAGAGAAAAAATTATGTCTGATAAAATTTTGCTTTTATTTTCAAAATGAAAAATGCGAGGAAAGTCCACATTATCCTTTCGAATATAATAATAAATAGGCTGTGCATCCCTCGACTATGAGTTTTAAGCAATGGCTTCTGATAAAACGACCCATGATATCGGAAGTTTTCTAAATGGTCGATAGATATTAATGCCAGGCAGTTAGGAAGGAGGTTTTGCACCAATGGTATGCCGTTGCAAAAGATAAACCACCTTCTACGTGCTCTGGAACTATTTGAGAGGGTGGGAGCTCTTTTACTGATACCTGTTCAAGGGACGTTATTAGTAGCAATAGGCTTCAGGAAACAGGGGTTCATATATCCAAGGCAGCTACAGCTTCGAGTCATCACTCACCTGAAACAAAAACAAATCGCATTTAGAGTCAAGAAACAACAAACAATACATAATAAATATTTGATTAAATAAAGAATAAAATGAAAAAGACTAAATGAACTGATTTATGGATTATGACACTACAACTTTAAAAGCGACCAAACGACTAGACCAAAAGACATTGCCAGTACAACCAGAAGTTGGACAACAATGTGAACTATTACAATGATTTCGTGACAGTATATACATGATAAAAACCACTGACCAATTTTTTAAGGGCTCCCTAAAACAGTCGGCTCCCGAAAATTCGAAATCCAAGGGACCACAAAGAAAAATTCGAATTATCCTGTTAATTCCTGTATGGTCGCCTCTGATTGTATATTTGTGTATAAAATTATGTTGGATCAAGTGAAATGTACAGAGCTTACTGGTCTCTTTCTTGTACATAGCCCTAATTATGTATTAAGAAGTATAATGCCATTCTATCCAGAGATGCCTACTGGTAGACATTCTGAAAGAAATCCTGTCTTTAGACTCCGTCACTGTTACAATGAGTTAGCACAAAAATTGGTAACCCTCATGAATTTTCTTTGGAAATTAATAAGCTAGCGGCTTTATTTAAGAAGCTCACACTTATTTATGTATAATTAATGTAATGCTGATGTGTATTTATGTAATATATGATGTTGATGTATGTAATGAGTATTGTTGCTGTATAATTTTATAATTTTGTAAATTGTGACTTTTAGCCGTTGAAAAAATAAATAAAGTATCAAATAGAAGATGGCTTTTATTTCAACTTTTTATTTTCCCATAACTGGCCCCTTAGCCAATTCGTTAAAATAAAATAGGGCCTCCAAACACGGTTCTTTTTAAATATAAATAAATAAATATTAGAATGATACTGTGAATCTTCAGATAGATGAAATCGAAATCGATTCTCAAGTGGTAGATTAATTAACATATATCATTCATGCAGAACAAAAATATCGAAAAATTCCGAAATTAAAACAGAACAGTCATATAGCGGCTTTAGGATAAATAAAAATGTCACATCACAATTTTGAAGTTTTGAAAAATGTTTTTGTTACATTCTTTAGGCACTCTAGTATTTCTATTTGATCAGTTGGAACATTAATTTAAAAAAACAAAGTACCTATCTTAAAATATTTCTTCTTATTTTTGAGATTTGTGACAGTTTCTGGAGTGAATAATTTTTGCCCAGAAAAAGTTTAGTCATTCGTCATAGTTTACAAAGCAGAGCCATGTGTGCATATGAGAGAAACCGAATTCAGAATCAGAAAAAACAACAACTATAATTAGATTTTTCATCAAAATGAGGAGTCAAGAATAGGTTAGATGAGATTTACTCATAAATATTTAAACTGATTATCTACATCTATTTTCTCTCCCTAACATGTAGGATGTAGGTAATATTAAGTGTTAATAAGATTATAATTATAATTATCTATAGATATAATATGGTATATAGATTCGAAATTTCATAAAGTAAACATAGTAATGTTTCACTTTAATTCCTTTCTGGCAATTATGCTTAAGTGAAAATACTATATTTATGGCTGAGTATATTTGTATTTGTATATATGTATCGTTGAAGCAAAAAGCCTAGGTAGAACGGCTTCTTAACAAAATTAAATGAAAAGCAAAGTTTTCTTTCACTAAATTAAATACAACTGTACCTATATATAATATGATGATTTAGTTTAGCTTTATAATTTCTGTACATAATGATTCATATTTTTAATTCACATTTGATAAGGACTGGTTGGCTTTGCCCGACCGAAGAGAGTAGGTAAATAAGATAAATAAAGATATTTTTAATTGCATTAAGGTTAATTGGTAAAATTCGATTTGGAATCTATTTTCAGATTTGATTCACCCATAGTATAAATAGAAAATTAATTTAATTTTGTAGACATAGTTTAGGACTTCTATTTCTATAGCACTTTTAAATATATCGATAGATTAATTTATTTAAAATGTTATTTATTTTTTATTTCAATTTATTTATATAAATATATTCTGGGAGTAATTTATTGTTTAAAATGAATGAAATGAAAATAATGAAATAGCGATATATAATTTTCTAAAGAGCTGGAATTATTTTTTTTCTCTCACCCGCCCGAAATCCATTAACAAAAGAGTTCACATTAATCATTCTTCATTATAAACTCAAAAAAAAGTTTATAAAGACATTATTGTTTTGTCACGTTACCCTATATAATGTATTATATGTAAATAATATAATCTCAATCAACATTAAAAAATTCTTTCATTTAAAATTTTTTTTATTTTAAGGAAAATATGTTCGGGTTAGTAATTCGGCCATCTTCACTTACTCAAATATAAACTCTATTTGTATTTGGAATAGAGAGGTCAACAGTGCTAAATATACTTAAATCAGACGGAATAATCATAAGAATTTACTCACATACCTATATATACTAATAAATGAATCGGTTATTTCAAAAACCACACATGTTTCCAAACATGTTTTTTTTTGTCACGAACGCTATCTTAAAGGTAAACCCATAATCTGAGTAAAAACCATGCACGTCAGTACATTCCTTCCTCTTCAAATAGTACCCCGAAGTCGTCGTTTATTGCTTAAACGACACAACTCAGTGACTTAAGTTTGATTCCTGAAAAGTTCTGATGGTTTGAATTAGGTGGTTTTTGAAATGACCGATTCAATTATAAAAAAGTATTATACAGTAAGCCGTTACTAGGCAGGCGAAACCGTATTTAGAACTGTCTGAATCCTGGAGATAAATCATTTTCTGCCTGTCTGTCTGTTTCTCTACCTGGATTCAGATGCTCACGAAAATTCAAGAACAGAAAGTCGCAGAAAGTTAAATTTTGCTTTTGTTTGTGTTTCCAAAACAAAGCGGTTTGCTTCAAAACTTCTGGTTCAAAAATTCAGGACATAAAATGAATTGTCAAATGGGGAGCTAGCAAACAATTGTAGCTGATGAGGTGGAATTTCGAACAAAAGTTTTTATCGACAAGCTTCAGCTTTCCCTATGGTTTTTGCTTTTTAGGCTCTGAAATATAAGCCGGATCAAATAAGCTGGCTAAGTACGAGCCGAACTAGCATACCGAGGGCTCTTGTTAAAAATATATTATGCTGACAAGGCAGGCTGCGGAAAAATGATTATATCACCCAAAATACTTGAGATATCAAATCGGTTTCTATTTGTTGTTCATAACAAACTAACTTTAGGAATTTTTTCAGAATTTAAATTTAAATACTTGATTGAAATTGGGCTGGTATAAAAATCTCCTAAAAATGGTTCTTCGGGTGTCTCTCCTGCCGTCATTTAAAAATTTTTTTAATCAAGCCTAATTCTACTTAAAAAAGAACTTTAAGGGATTGCTATGATTAAAAAATATTTATTATATTTGACCCCACATTCAAGCCTTCCCAAAATAATTATTAGGTTAAAATTTTACTACAATTTTTGATTTACGTGAAAATGAATATATATAATATATATATATATATATATAAAACTTCTAAACTTCAAGCTTGTATCTTATTTCTTTTACGAGTTACAATGGTCTGATAGACAAACAGGCAGATACCATAGACATTGGCTCAACGCTAACAGGGTCACGTTTTACTTTTTAAAGGGAACTTTAAAAATGGCAAAATCATCAATATTCTTCTGAAAAAGCCCTCCGACGATTAACCCCTTCTCCCTAGGTCTTGGAAACCAATCCAGAACTAGGTGTCGAAACGTCGTGAATTCTGATGAGTTTTTTTCATTAAAAATATGTAATCTAGCAGGTTTCAGCTGAAACTTTTCTTTCAATAAACAACCCAAGCATGTAATATCTATATAATCTTATTTTTTGTGACTATATAGCTTCGAAGGCATTTCTCATTCATATTTAATATTTTTTATAAATATTATATATTTTTTTTCTACTGAGAATAAAGTTGCATTGGAATCGAATTGGGTTAAATAGCGGTCATTTAATTCACGAGTACTGTATCAAGCAAATAATACCCTTTTTAATTTCCTATTATGAAATCAATAAAGCTGCTACTCTCACAAGAAAATTTTTTAATCGAATTGAATTAATAAGGGTAGAACAAAAATATATAAAATAAAAAATACTACTTATTTCAAGAGTAAATTAAAAAAGCGAATCTTTTGACACGATAGTTTATACAGCCGACTCTTAATAATTCGAACCCCGATAATTTGAACTCTTCAGCTGTTAACTTAGGTAAATCAAAAAATGCTGTGTATTTTTGCACGCTCGATAACTCGAAATCCTTTTCGTAACAAGAGGAGAGAACGTTCTATAATTCGAATTTTTCCTAGCAAAAAACTATTCTTAATTTTTTTAATTAGGTATGTTATTATCTATTGCAATGTTAATACATATGTATTTTTTTCTTTTTCGTCGTTTTCATTATTTTTACTTTTTTACTTGAGGCTCTTTATAATAAGATCATACATATTTTCAAAAAATATAACAAAAACTCTTAATAATTCAAATTTGTTTTCTTTACTCTTGATAATTCAAACTTCTTGATAATTCGAAGTCTCAATAATTCGAATTTTTTCTTGTAGTCCCTTGGATTTCAAATTATAGAGAGTCGACTGTAATTATAAATTTTTGCCAATGTATTTATTTGAATTTTTTTATACATAATATAAAATTCAAAACCGAGAGCAAGAAGGATCAGCCATTTGCTTCAAACTGCAAAAGTGCCTGATAAAATTCACATTAGATTTCTCGTATATAATTTCCATATTTATATCGGATTCTATCCCGCTATTTTTCATATCAACACGGGGTGAAAAGCATTGTGGCAACCGCTATATAATAAACGCGGGCCAACCTGCTCTGCCGTATATAAAATAGATTCGAGAAGTTATCCTACTTGGGGTAAGGTGGTCTTTTGTCCTGGATAAGGCTGGTCCGTGATGCTGGGTCGCTCTTCTAATATTGATACCCCCGCATCGGTTCTGCCTTCTGCGCCACCCACGAGTAATAGCTGCCAGGGTGTAAAACACAACAGACCCAGTCATAAATATTTGATCGAAGCAAGCATTAAAAAAGTGACGGAGGGTGTATTTTTTAGTTTGTTTCGGCAACCGGACACATAAGCCAGAGCCAAGTCAAGAGAAGGTTGCGTAGGGCTGCATTAATAATGCGGGAGGAATCCACCGTCGAGCCATTTGCCACGGTGCATACGAACAAGTGGTCCAGCAAAGAGGTCAAAAGGTACTTGGCCCGAGTCGCGCATTAATTAAAACTATTAAATTATTATCAACTGTATTCAAAAGATTCTCTACAAAACCAATTTTAATCTTCTCTCGAGCCAGTTGTTTCAATAATTAGTTTAGCTAGTGGAGCATAAAATTGAAGAGAATACAGCGTCATCTAACATTTACACTTGGTTGTTTATTCGTGTTTAGATAAAAAGTAATGGAATACAGCTTCTTAAACATTCTCTGTTTTCATGGGTGAACATTTTGCATTTTATTTCATTACGGACCAGAATTTTCATGAAAATGGTCTAAATAATAAAATAATAATCTAAAAGATAGAACTTATTTATTTAATTATTATTATTATTAGTTGCGTATGGACCCCAAAGCCTCCTCAAGAGAATTTCGGATCAAGATTCTTCCTTAACCCGGCAATGATATACCATCTTCTCCAAACGTTTTTTGTATGTTTTTAAGTTTGCAGATGTGTCCATGAATTTCTTCCCATAATAGTGGGTTCTGGACAGTTGAGAAAGTCATTAAATCTGGACAGGCTGGATCAGTGTGTTGATGTTGAAAATACTGGATAAGAATGGATTTTAGATGTTAATTTTTCATGTGGTTTCTTCTCTTGAGTTCGTAGTCGAGCCATAGTTACTTGTTATTGAAGTTTCTTTTGAACCAGGGATTGTCAGTTCCTGGAGGATATTTATTATTATTATTATTTTTTAAACAAAAAATAATTAGTAAGAATTTCATAAAGAGAAACAAAGAGGACACCCTCTTTGTTTCTCTTTATGAATCAACAACTATGCTACTCTCGGCAAAATAAAAACTTTTAAATTAAAGTAAGAATTTCATTTTCTTTTCTTTTTTTTTATATATTTTTTATTTTTATTTTTGGCCAGTTTCTGTATGTGTTGGAAATATCCTATAGTACTCGTATAATGTCACTTTTTAAGGTCTATTGTCGGTGAGTTTATAATTGAATTCAAGACTTGAAGGTTTGGAGGTTATTTTTTAATCCTTCCCAATCAAATGATGGTAAGCAGTATATCAGAGAGGTAACTAGCCAACAGTAGACTGTGATTTAGTAACCCCTTCATCAAAGAAATCACATTGTTGCATTTTAATTAACTTCTGAGATATATGACCAGCTTGATAATTAAAAAAAAAAAAAGAAACCCCCTCTAAAGGTTTCTAAGTCGTGAGCTTTAACAAATGCTCTTATCCTTATCTGGCAACTGTCCTCGTATTTTTCTGAGGCTTTGGGACCCTGAGACGTAAAATTCAAATAAAATAAAAGAAAACAGAATCTTATAAAATAGACACAGTAAGGGGGGAAACAGTTTTACTATAATATTTTAAAATACGATGCAATGGTCCTGTGGGTTGAACAGGAGTTTATTTTGATAATTAATTAAATTCTTATTTTTATTCATAATTAAGTCTAATTAAGGCAATCTATTAGTCAACGAACAAGGGAAACTTATGAGTTCTGGGAAAACATAGCAAATGACCAGTGATTAACAACAGAGAAGAGCATTGACTTCAGAGAGGCGAGCGAGTGAGCATATACTGCCAGAGAAGTGCACAGAATACACATACAAATACCTATATCTATATTCAAGTTCCGCAGTTTTGACTTGAGAGAGGCTAGCGAGTGAGCATACACTGCCAGAGGAATCGAAGAGAAGATATACGAATACCTATACTTTTACCTTCAAGTCCCGCCGTGATGACTTCAAGAGTGAGTAGAAGCGAGAACACAGACCTCTTCTTATATATATATACTTCTGCCTTATAATTGAATATACACACAAGGTAAAGGAGTGCATAGGAGAGCTCAACTGTTTTACATATACACATATCCACACTATTATTGGAGTTGGACCGGATATATACACATATATACATATAACTACACACACAGCGGAGTGCCATACACACCTACGCGCTGATTCCTCCAGTATAAGGACTATACAACGAGCCCATACACACACCGAGGCTCCTCTCCAGGACGTCGCTTGCAATACAAACACCAGAGTTCAGTGTACAGTCAATCAATAAAACTAGCTCATTGTCTCTCATAACCGCTGGTCTGTATAACATTATTTATAGCATTAGTACCAGGAAGCCCATTTCCCTACATCCTTCACTCATCACCTCAAATTTCATTCTCCATTTTAGGGACGCGCCACTTGGATCAGACACTGAGGGACACACCCACCCCATCAACAAATAGCGAAGCAGATTAAATTAAGATTAACGTAACAATATAAAGCCCAATTTCCCTAGTACATAAGTTACATTGCCCCCCCCCCCTTGCCCCTTGATAACCCCCCACCCCCTCGTGACGATTATAAAATTAGATTAAACATTTTTTCATTAAAACAATAATAATAATAAAGTGGTCAATCGAAAGATTAGGGATCGCTATCAAGTGCGCTCCTCTTGGTGTAGGATAGCAAAGATTGCTATAATCCCTTCATGCTGACAAGTCATTCTTAATCTTGATAACAATCTGATGACAGATGTAGTGATTGAAAAGACATCAACATGAATACTCTCCGATTAGAAATGTTTTCTAAACTCTCTTCGTGGTGACAGATTATTCTTAATAATATTCTAAATATATTGTGATTGGAATTTTGTATATTTTATTTCATACATAACCAATAACTCTAAAGTTTAGGTTTCATCATTAACTTTACAGTTTAGGCTATTTAGTCTGTTGGTAAATTGGTCAGATCTTCTTTTAATAAAACTTAGGCAACGCAGTGTTGGTTTATAGTGAAACATTATAAAAATTATATTAGGTTAGAGTTAGAGATCTTCTTTTGTTTGGTTCTCTTCTTTTATATTATATTCCTATATTCTAATAGTCTGGTATTCACAGATCTTGTTTGGAAAGCACTTTTTGTATATGATATGAAAGTCCCAAACTATTAAATATTTCGTTTTAATGTTGATAATGGACATGTTTTGTCTTTTGGAATAATTTCTTTAATGGATAAGAAAATAGTCTGCATGAGATCACAAAAGTTTGGGCAGCTTCGATTATTTTCTTAGTTTTAGTTTTATAAAAGCCATAGTTCTGGGCCTTATAATGTAATTGGATTAACCAAAGTCTGAGTGTGATGTTCGATATCTTGGTTTCTTAATTAAATTTTGACTCTTAGAGGTTTTAGTAAATGAAAAAAAATTTCTGTTTAGTTAATAATTTAGGTATATACTTATAGTAATAAAAATATTGTTGTTCTCAAAAAATATTAATAACCTCTAAGGGTCAGTTGTATGTCGGTTTGTAAAGACTTTGTTAAAGATTACAAAGGGTAAAACCTTAGAATTCACATTTTGCCCGGCCGGATGGCTAATCAGATGACACGCACTTCCATCTGATTGGCCATCCCGCCGGGCACAAGGTGAATTCTAAGGTTTTACCCTTTGTTAACTTTAACAAAGACTTTACAAACCGACATACAACTGGCTCTATGTTTATATAGTAAAAAGTTACTAATTTCCCGAAACATGCAAATGAAATATAAGAATAAGTAAATAGGGCAGAAGGTGATGTTGATTTAAGGGCCCTTACCTTTTTAAGAACCTTATAAATGTAATTATATATTTCGCTTTCTTCAACTGCGAGAAAGTCAACAAGGGGAAAAATCGTCTTAAGAGGATTGTATCATTTTTCAGGCAAAAAGAGGCACCAAAAAGTCAGGGTTCACATCACGTTGGTCTTTTGGTTGTCCCTAGAGTATCAGTA
Source organism: Forficula auricularia (assembly GCA_024734495.1). Lineage (NCBI taxonomy): Eukaryota > Metazoa > Arthropoda > Insecta > Dermaptera > Forficulidae > Forficula > Forficula auricularia. Next base: position 8,641,871 of record JALMQS010000816.1, on the reverse strand, counting down.
TTTGTTTGGAGAGTCGTTTTTCGGGCGCCTAGGCCGTGTGTAGATTAGCCAGGGGTAAATCCCATGTAAAGTCGAACGAAAGGGCAGCAGGTGGACCAGAAAGCAACATCCCTTCACTTTCGGAAAGTCTTTTTTATTTTATTCGACTAGAGTAATTTTTCATACTAAATAAGCCTAAAGGATTTCCCGATAAAGAGACAGTTCTATCGAAAATAATTAATATTCACCCCCATCAATTTGTTGCCTATACAAAGACCCAGGCAATATAATAATTAAAAATATAAAATTTTAATAATAATAGGTATTTACTATTTTATCAATAAAAAGAGACTTACATTTAAATATAAAATTTTTAGTGAAATCTATCAAAATTAAGAGACAACACGTTATTAAATCTTTTGAGCTACCATTGTTCAGCGGAAAAAGTAAAGTTAGCTTATTTTGCAGCCTTTCTGAAGAAGGTAGTCACTATATGTATATATGTTAACGATTAAAAAAAATGCTATGTTAAAATTGGTTGCTTCGTGGCTTGTAGGTACAACACATTCATCATTTTCTACTTTCTAATAAGGAACAGAGTGCGGTGTTCGAATCGAGTGTATAACCTTGACACGGTTCTAGCAATGTGTTAGTCCTAGTTGTGCTTTTGAGCTACCTACCACACAACTTGCCTGAATAACAATCACATAGTAAAATAATAGAAAAGTTGTGTATTTTTTTAATTAAAAAAAATATATATATTAATTTAATTTAATGATATATTCTCAACAAAATGTGCTCTGTTTCGGCACCCTGGAATAGTTTTGTGAAGTCATTCAAAGAGGTAGAATGAGAGCTAAGAATTTGAAAATGACTCCAGAACGTCGTGGTTCTGATGAGAATATCCCGTCCAAAATCACTAATTCAAGTGGATCAGCAGAAACTTTCTTTCGATAATGAGCTCAACTACTAAAGCAAAAAATACTATATACAATTACGTGGTTATTTTCAAAAAATGTATTTTATCAAGGGGAAAAATCTTTAGATCTGTGGCTTTTCTATAAAAGATTAATACCTTAAATGTGTTTAATAATTATACACATAAATTGTTCTTTAAAATGTCAGAAACGAGGAGAAAAATATTTTTCAACTAGGATTTTTTTCTCTTTGTGTTTCTGAATTCCGATATCCACTATAACCCAAGAACGGAAAGTCAAAAAGTTTTTTTATATCATCAATACATAGTATTATAGTATGATAAGATTTTGCAATATCTGGTTCAAAAGGTAGAAAATATTTTTTGAATTATTTTATTGAGATTTTAAGAGGATGTTATAGTATAGCCATAGATGAACAATTTATATTTAAGTTTATTAATAATTACTAGAACATGTTTAGTGTACCGAGTCTTGAAAAAGCTTTCACTTTTTTTATTATTTAATGTGCGAGTGAGCGATTCTTTCTTTAGAATCTGATCGATTAAAATAACTAAAAAGAGCGCGGATAGAATGATCTTCTCTCTTTCTTTAAAGGTTCATTGCAAGGATGCCAAATACAAGTTCAAACCTGACTCAGACTATTTGAGATTAATTTCTTAATTTCTATTATTCTAGAAATGGCCTTTTGCACTCAGGGCAAAACGATGATATAGAAAGAGATAGAGAATATTCAAATGGACTTCATTAAAGCAAATACGTTTGCCCAAACATCTTTTAGTTCATCTTTCACGATTATTATTTTTAATGCAATTTATAGATTTTAAATGAAAGTCTGGGACGAGTACATGTAAAATAATTCACTTTTTAACCACATAAAATCAAAGTATTTTCCACAAGATAGCTGAAGTGATTAAAATTGGAAAACTGGAATATTTTTTTCAAATTCTTTAATTTGCTAACGTTACAAAGTTCAGTAAATTTTAAATTTTATATAATTTTAAATGAATTAGTTGTATAGTAATTATTGAAAGTGTTTTTAAAATTTTAGAAATTTTCAAATATAACACGGATGAAAATACTCTTGACATTTTGGAATTTGCGGGATGTGCCGCATCCACAGCATCCATGGACCGTACGCCATTGATATATATTATGTTTATTTGCACCAAGAAGAGGACAACCTCAATAATTTCTCCTTTTGAATAAAATAAATCTAATTTGTTGTCAAAAAATTGTTAAAGTCTAATCAAAATATATGCCATATGTTGCTTTTTAAATGGAAATCTTCTATGTTTAATAAAATAAATGAATAAATAAATAAAATATTATTTAATTAAACACCTAAAAAATAATAAAATGATTAAACATTATAGATTCGATTAGGTAAAAAAAAAAAAAAAATTGTTATTTTTTGAATTGGCAGAGAATAAATTATACGAAAAAGAAAACGAGAAAACGAATGAAACAAACAAAATTATCAGTACAAATAATTTCCAATGCAATCTAATTAAAATTTCAATTGGAATTATTTAAAAATTGAATTAACCTTGCGTTGTTGTTGTTCATAATATGAAATAATAATCCAATTTTCAGGGCTCATATATGAATGAATAATTTTTGGATACGAATTAAAATTTTACAAATTAAATCATTAATACCATTTTGAAATGGTTAATGGACATATTTGGTGCAATTTTATTTACTAAATTCCATTGATGGATATATTATTTAGTATAAGATGTTAGAATTCTATATTGAAATTTATCCAAAGAATTCTTCAGTCTATATTATAAAAGCTTAAATGATAAAATATAATTGAAAAGTTTTTGTTTTGCCGAGAGTAACAGAGTTTTTGATTCACAAAGAGAAACAAAGAGGTTGTCCTCTGCTTGATGCAAATAAACATACACACATATATGTCGAGATGATATATCTGTATATCTATATTATTTATTTGTTTGAGACTATAGTTTCGAAGACTTGGTCTTCATCATCAGTCTTTTTTAATTATAAATATTATTTTTCATGGAGTCAATATCGTATGGATATTGAAAATTTTCGATCTTTACTTAGCTGGGAGCCAGTTAAAATATAATTTCGATATATATGTATGTATGTTTATTTTCATCAAGCAGAGGATACCCTCTTTGTTTCTCTTTGTGATAAAATTTAATTGAAAAGTTGTTATTTTGCCAAGAGTAGCAGCGCTGTTGATTCATAGAGAGAAACAAAGAGGTTGTCCTGCTTGATGCAAATAAAAATACAGACATATATATATAATATATATATATATATATATATATATATATTATTTATTTATTTGTTTGAGACTATAGTTTCGAAGACTTGGCCTTCATCATCAGTCTTTTTAATTATAAATATTAATTTTCATGGGGTCAGTATCGTTTGCATATTGAAAATTTTTTCTTTCTTTCTCAGCTTGTGAGCCAGTCAGAATTAAATTTTTAATTCAAAGGGCTTACATACCTCAAAGCAATATCTAATTATTATACATAAGCCATCAGCGCGATGATGAGGCTTCGAAACTATAGTCTCAAACAAATAAATAATATATATTATATATATTTATATGCGTGTATGTTTATTTGCATCAAGCAGAGGACAACCTCTTTGTTTCTCTCTTAAAAGTGAGTTTTAAAGAAAATAGACTTCTAACTTCAAGCATTGCCCTTTTATGCTCTGGCCAATCATTTTTATTGGGATCCAATAGAGCTTACGTAAAATTGATCCGTAAAGGGTCTCTAAAGCTAAATTTTCCTTTAGAAAATATTAACATTAAAAAATTCATATCTTTTATAAAACAATCATGTAAACGTTTATTTTAAAACCCAGACGTTTCATGAGAAATTCTCTCTTTTTTAAAATGAAAAAAAGAAAAAATTTGCTTTCTCTAATGCTGCTAGGGTTCTAAACATTAGAGAAATCAACTTTTTTTCTATACAATTAAAAAAAAATCCATTGATAAAGGGAGAATTTCTCCTGAAACGGCTGGGTTTAAAAATAAACGTTTTCAAGATTGTTTTATAAAAGATTTGTATTTTTGACTTTATCTTATGCGAAGCATGGGCAAAGTATTGTAATCGGTCTCGCGGCAAGCGTGACTTCAAAGGGTCCTCAGGTAAAGACTATGGAATCCATGGCCTTAAACTAAGTCACAAATTGTATTATTCATTTAGGTTGAATTTGTGCACGTGACGGTTTTGGCAAAAAGTACATGGGGTCTCGTCCAGAGGCCAAAAAGTGCGATTTTTTCATTTAATGCCTGAGGATGCATGGATGTTACCGTTTTTTTCGTCCACGATTTTTTCAACACCGTTGAACCATACATTGAAAACCTACCATTATTTTAACAAAATGAAGAGCTGATTAGTTTTTGGTATATATCGATCCACAAACATTAGTACATTATTTCAGTACTTTTTTAGTTTTTTCTAAATATCTCGAAAATGGTTAAACCAATTTTGATGAAATTTAATATTATAATTAAGTACTTCGAGGACCACAAAAAAGATCATACGTATAAAGTTTTTTGTAACATTATATTTTAAAGTATTTTACCCTGGAATAATATAGTATATTGGATAAAGTTTAGCAACGATCCGTTGCAGTTTATTTAATATTTAAAAACAATCAATAAAAATTTTCTTTTCGAAAATATTAACGTATTTTTTTTCTTCAGGTTCGTAGCTAATTTCTAAATGATGAGCTTCTCCTTTTGTGCCGATATAAAACGATTGACCAGGCATGTTGGGAGATTTTTTGTGAGACGATTGAGTATCCGTTTTCAAAACATACCGACGAGAGAGAGTGTGAAAACGGAGTCTGATCACTCAAAAGCCTAAGATATTATGTATCTGACAATTGTTCATTCCTTAATGACCTATAAAAACTGAAAATAAGCTCTTCTAAACTAAATTATGAGTGGTGTATAAAATAAATAAACTTAAAAATTCAGGCTGGCAATTTATCTGTTAATAATTATCTTTTAGTAATTAAAATATATTTTATAGAATAAAATTTTATTTTGGATTTGTACAACGTTTAGTTTAATTGAATTCATGTAAATAGTATTTTTTAATTGTTACTGATTAATCCCCATTTCTGATTGTAATCTCTTTTGTGTTTTATACATAGTTATATAGGGAATAACGAGGGATGATCCGCGATGGGAAGTAGGTGTACACCTCTTTGGAAGTATTTTGGAAGTACTTGGAAATATTTGGAAGTACTTGGAAATATTTGGAAGTACTTGGAAATATTTGGAAGTACTTGGAAATATTTGGAAGTACTGGAAATGTTTGGAAGTTCTTGGAAATATTTGAAAATACTTGGAAAAATTTGGAAGTACTTGGGAATATTTGAAAGTACTTGGAAATGTTTGGAAGTGCTTTGAAATATTTGGAAGTACTTGGAAATATTTGGAAGTACAAGTGGAAGTAGGTGTACAGCATATTAGGTCGCGGTTCACAGCTCGGGCAATAATGAGCACCTCCAAATAAAAACTGATGTTTTCTTTTAATCTATAGTTTTTGCCTGTAGCGTAGGCAACCTGAAGCGAAGGAGAAGAGAACGCGGGCCTTTCCATCGATAAGGAAGGACTGACGTTGCCCTGATTTATTTATTTATATTTAAATGTATTTTTCATACATATATATTACAATATTACAAATTTTAATACTAAAGTTATAATATTTCTCAATAGAAATGTTCAACTGTCCCTCTTAAGATATATCCTCACTTGGTTCTTAAATTGAATCAGACTTGATGCATTTCTCACTTCAGCTGGTAAAGAATTAAATTCCTCAAGTCCTCTAAAACATAATGCATTTCTTGTGCCCTGTTTCCTCACCCTCTCAATAAATATATCGTCTATTGAAAGCTATACCATAAGATAGAAATTAAATAAATCATGATGTTAACTGTCAGAAATTTTTCCTAATATAAATCCTTATGTCTATCTTTATTAAATAAAACAAAGAGACATACATATGCTTAAAATAAAAATACTTAGGTCCAAAATCTTGTATAAAAAAACAACTAAAAATTAAATATAATAATAATATATTTAAAAATAATATAACATAAATTTATACACGTATTTAACACCTCTAAAAAAAATAATTTAAAGTCCACATAAATTTTTTTTAAGTTTAATAAATACGTCTCTGGGGTGTGATTTTTTAAGGGTGATAAACTTTTTAGCCGTTAATACACAAATAACATATACGGCTAAAGAAGTTTCACTTCCCCCGTGGATGAGGCTCATACATATTTTTTCGAAATTCTAAGTTCGAATTTCTACCATATTTATAAATCTGAAAGTTTGATTTTTAAATATGTATTTAGTTTCAATAAGGATTTTCTGGATTAGCATTTGGGAATTCTTTTCAGTATTCTATGCATTGTGCGAGAGAGGGATGAACCGCGATTGGAATCAGATTGGAATTATATGGAATTATTTTGAAATTCGTTAGATAATGCCCCTTCTACTTGGAAATGAAAGTGGAAGTAGAAGTACTAGGGTGGTCCTTATTTTGGATATTTTCGGATTTTTACGCTGATAGAGGCTCATATGGTTCGAAATAAATAAAAAAAATATCTCCCAAATTTCAAGTCTCTATCTCAATTTTAACCTAGTTCTACACAGCGATTAAGTTTCTCATCTAAATAACATGGGGTTTTTGGCATTGAACGATCAATTTTTTATTTCGGATAAAGTAACGGTTCAAAAATTTTGAAACTCTGTAGGTTTTATTTATCCTTATAATAGTAGCTATCCTTCAGAACTTTTACAGATTTTTAGCTATTGCGATTTTGGAGTTACATCTAGATAAAATACTGCTATATCTTAGTATTAATAAGTTTTAGACTCCAAAATTATAATAGTTAAAAATCTGCAAAAATTCTGAGGGATAGCTACTATTATAAAGATAAAGTCTACAGAGTTTCCAATTTTTTTAAAAATTGATCGTTCAATGTCAAAAACCCCATGTTATTCAGATGGGAAACTCAATCGCTGTGTAGCACTAAAATTGAGATAGAGACTTGAAACTTGGGGGATATTTTCTTTTATTTATTTCGAAACATATGAGCCCCCTATCAGCGTAAATATTCGAAAATGTCCAAAATAAGGAGCACCCTAAGGTGTACACGATATTAGGTCGCGGTTCACCCCTCGGTTCAGAGGTAAGGTAGTTAATTTCTAAATATAAAAGAGAGTGGATCTGTAGTGAACTAACAATGTTTTGGAACAGTCTTTAAAGTGACTATAATGTTTTAATTGCTCTATATTTATGGATCCTGTTCCTTTTCCTTGGAGAGATTCTCGAGCTCAAAGGACGTCATTTGGAAACCCCGCCCCGCTCCGGACTGTTAATCTACATGGAGATATTGTCACCACGTTATTCCATCTGACAATTTATCGTTGAAAGGGAGGAGGCAAACGACACACCTTTTATGATCCTTCACTAACGACAATCATCTCGAATAGATAATAGGGTTGATACTTCACAGGGAAACACAGTGGACCTCTGCAAGACATTAAGCCCGAGTTCCACGCTAGATACAAAATATCGTAAATATTTTCCCATAAAATGTTTTATAATAAGATTAATTGAAGTTTATTTTATCTTGCCGTTGATAAAAAAGAGTGAGAAAATAAATTATAGTTTAAACAAACTGAAAAAAAAACACTCTTTTGTCAGTAATGCATTAAAAAGTATAAAATAATGTACCTAAAAACTTTTTATGTCCAATAACTAAGTCAAAAAGCGTGGGGCGCTTCTTTGAGAAGCCTGTAGGTAGTTTTAATTAATTTCGACAAAGTGCCCCACGCTTTTTGACTTAGTTATTGGACATAAAAAAGTTTTTAGGTACATTATTTTATACTTTTTAGTGCATTACTAATAAATGCGTGTTTTTTTAGTTTTTTAAACTATAATTTATTTTTTACTTTTTAGTCTTAAAATAGGTAAATACAATTCCACGCGTACATCGCTAAACTAAAACTAAATTTGACAAGAGTCTAGTATATTTTCCCAATTTCCCCCAACTTTTGTTAATTTTTGTATTTTTACCCTTCTGGGGGCCCACAGATAATGTATATTATGTTGCAGTAAAAATCCGTTTTTAGTAAGAACGGGTTCTTACCAGTTAAAACGCATTTCACTGAATAACTTTGTAGCAACTAGAGTTTACTGATGTTGAATCTTCATTTTTGACCTTCCGCCTCATTTTGGGTGTTTATTTTCAAAATTTTTAAACGAAAATGTCAAAAATTAAAAGCAAAGTTGTAGAGGATGTAATTTTTGATATTTTTGAAAATAAACACCCAAAATGAGGCGGAAGTTCAAAAATCAAGTTTCTAGACCTTTGAACCAAACTCAACCAACATCAGTAAACTCTAGTTGTCACAAAGGTATTCACTGAAACGCGTTTTAACTAGTAAGAACCCGTTCTTACTAAAAACTGGTTTTTACTGCAACATTACAAATTTTGGTTGAGTTTGGACCAAAGGGGGCTATAATTTCCAAATTTCGCGAAACCCTGTAAATTTTTTCAGCTCGATTGTTTAAAAATTATTGTATTGTCATCGGTTCTTAATACGTATGCAAATATTCAATTTAATCAGACGCCTTGAAGGTGGTAAAAATTACGTTGAAAGATTTCGTCACATTTATACATATATACATACAGGTCAAGCTAATAAAAGCGTGTTAAAAATGAAAAGATGGAAGAAAATATTAAAAATTGTTTGAATTTTAACTCTAAACAATAAAAAAAATTCCTCCGTTCGAGGTTATATCAAGGATAAATTAAAGTGTCAAGAAAATAGATCGGCTTCAAGTAAATATTTATTTAATGTTAAATAAATAAATAAAACGGATAAAAATAAAGAAAATTTGAATTAAATTCGTATACATAATTAAATTATTTCCGTATTCCAGCCAACCCTTCCCCTACTAGAAGAAATGTGTAAAAAAGAAAAAAGTATGAAGTGTAAAGGGATCTAATATGACATAACTTATGTAGGAACCTCATTCCTAGCTCATTACACCAACAGTGAGACAAGCCCTTAGAATAGGAAGTGATGTAATATTTGAACGGCTCCCTAACCTGTCAAAGCCATTTTGATCATATCTCGGGAATAATAATGCCATGTGGTAAAGTGCAAAATTATACCTGGAAAAGCGATGTAGACTATTTGAACTGAGTGGTAGAAAAAAAATGGCAATAAAACTACTTAAGTTTTGAGAAAAATAAAAAAATTAATAAAATGTATGTTTACTATCTTATATCAAGCAGAAGACACACTCTTTGATTAATCCCTTATACATTAAACAAAACTATTCTCAGCGAAAAATATCTATAAATTTGAGGCGTTCAGAGCTAAAGTGGATCAAGTCCATTAATGATAGTTTCGAGATAATCAAGGTTAAAGTTTATTAACTCTATAGATGAATTCTAAAAAGTCCTTAGAGAATAGTTTTATTTTATTCTTGTATTATGTAGACTAAATTAAATATCGGTTATAATTTGAAATTTCAAAAACACTAATTAAGGTGGAAATTTAATTTTAAACCATAATTTACTGGACTTGATTCATTGATATGTGCTGCTTTATCGGTATTTTAGATTTGATCCAGGAAATTTTGTGAGAGTTTTTCAGGTCTGTTAAAAAATAGCAATAACAGGGACTTAGTTCAATATGTTTCTGAAAATATACACCATTAACAAGTATTAATCCGCAATAAACAAAATGTTTACAATTTTGGACTTGATCCACTTTAGCCCAGAGCGCATTATTTAACAAAATTTTATTTAGTTCTCACAAGCAGAGATTAGGTGAGGTAGAGAGAATTAATAGAGTAAAGGGTGTGTAGTTTCACAGTGAATGAAATAAAACTCAAAGAGGTTTATACAAACTCAATATATTTCGGATTATTAGTCCATCATCAGGAGTTTACAAGGTAGAGAGAGGTCATACCATCCTTGTTAATGTTTTGACCAGGTTTCCTTAACAACTTATGGAAAATGCCGGGATGGCTAATGCGTCGCTTGGGCCTGGTATCGGGTTTTTGCGCGGAATTTTTAAATTACTTTTTATTTTTGATGGAGATCTATGGTCATGTTATTTGTTAATGAGCATACTTTTCTATTTTTAACCGACTTCAAAAAAGGAGGAGGTTATCTATTCGACTGAATTTTTTTGTGCCTATGTTACCTCATATCTCCGCCAATTGTGAACCGATTTTGAAAAAAAAAATTGCATTGGGATCAGTCTACCTTCCGATTGGTTTCATAGGTATTAGACCTTTTTTGTTAGGTTTGTTTAGGCTTAACTTCTTTGTTTATGAACCGATTTCGATGATTCTTTTTTTATTCGAAAGGGGGTATCTTAGGGATGGTGTCATATTAATTTGGTCAAGTTCTGATGATATGATCACTATTAATAACATCACTAAAAAGAGAAAAATAAAAATAATTTTTAAGAAAAAATAAAACCGACTTCAAAAAATTAAATGCAACAAATAAAATACACTAAAAGGTACAAAATAATTATTATCTTATTTATTTACAACTAAACGACGAAATATTAACATGAAATTACTTTTTGATGTCGGTACCAAACAAACTATATCTATAAGCGAGCGTACCCGCCAAACGTACTAAGTAAGATCCGTCGAGTGCGATTCATAAAAGGTATATGTTTGACACCGACTTCAAAAGTAATTATTTTATACCTTTTAGTGTATTTTATTTGTTGCATTTAATTTTTTGAAGTCGGTTTTTATTTTTTTCTTAAAAATTATTTTTTTTATTGAACATTTATTATTTGTTATATTGTTGTAGTTAATTTTTATTGATGTTTGTTATTGTATTAGATTAATAACATCACTAAAAAGAGAAAAATAAAAATAATTTTTTAAGAAAAAAATAAATCCGACTTCAAAAAATTAAATGCAACAAATAAAATACACTAAAAGGTACAAAAATAATTATTATCTTATTTAGTTACAACTAAACGACGAAATATTAACATGAAATTACTTTTTGATGTCGGTACCAAACAAACTATATCTATAAGCGAGCGTACCCGCCAAACGTACCAAGTAAGATCCGTCGAGTGCGATTCATAAAAGGTATATGTTTGACACCGACTTCAAAAATAATTATTTTATACCTTTTAGTGTATTTTATTTGTTGCATTTAATTTTTTGAAGTCGGTTTTATTTTTTTCTTAAAAATTATTTTTTTTTGTACTTGTTTATTATTTGTTATATTGTTGTAGTTAATTTTTATTGATGTTTGTTATTGTATTAGAGCTAGATTGTATTGATGTTTGGAGGACCTAGTCACCGAGGTCTTATGCCTCTAAGCAGGCCGAGGAATAAAGATTTATTTATTATTATTATTATTATTTATTAAAAGCTTTAGCTGAAAAATTTAATACGTGATCTACCATTTATCTTCCCAGATGTTAAACAAGTCAGAACTTATATTCGACGAGTAAGAGAAACACTTAATATATTCACACACCTTCCTAAGCAAGATAGAGGAAAATACAGAGTATTCCTATCACAATTCACTCTCATAAGCTTTAATTATATTTAATGAAAATTTAAAAAAATATAAATTTTATTTTTAATAAACTTCATAGAAGATTGAAAGTCTCACATAATCTTGTTCAGCGGCTTTCACGCAGGGTTTTCAAAATTAAATGTGAGTTTTAATTAATTTTTTAAAATTTGATATATGTTTATTTAAAAGGTAAAATAAAATAAATACTGTGTGAATAGTAGTGGATATCTACTCTTATTAAAGAAGCAAAAAATATATATATTTGTATTTTTTTATTTTGTGAACGACTTCTAACTACTTTGCTAAAACAAACTTTATTAACCAGTTTTGAATAGATCTCTACCTAGGCAAAATTCATTTTAATTGATTTTCTCATAATTAAAGTACTTAGTGACAGGTGAAAATGTCAACAAAAATGTATAATTACATTTTTTAATTTCCTTTAAAAATTAATTGTTTTATTTTTTCAAAAATCAATTAAATTTCATTTAATTCTAGCTGCAAATAGAAATCGTCCTTTTTACCTCCATTTAAAATTAAACACAATATTAATATTTCGTTTTTAACTAAAGAAAAAATTAGTAAAATCTATTTTATGGATATTTTAAACCAACTTTTCCTTCAGGGATGTGAGAGTCAATACTGATAAAAAAATTTTATGCGCTTTCTAACTGAAACATCTTCTTGGATCATTTCTTTAAAACAAAACCACAAAGTTTTATGACGGGCATAACAGCAAGGAAGGACAAGAACAGATCATGACTGTATATTTTCAGAATGCTGAATATATAAATAAATGTATTTCAACTTAGTATTATTATATGTATATAAGTATTGAAGTATTTAGTTGTATAAAATGAAACAAATACTATTAATTTGATAAAAAATCATATTGGGAGAAGGCAACTTATTACTTTGCCATACAGGGTATGGTTAAGTGTTGTAATCGTGCATGAAAAAAGTGGGTTTTTTCCTTCTATTTTTCGAAATATCTCAAAAACGCCTGAAACTATTTTGATTAAAAAAATTGAGCGAAAACATGGCATTTCGGTCTACAAAAAAGATCTAATAAGTGAACATCGAAAAAATGATATTTTTTGGGATAATAATTGTTTTGTCAAAATGTCTGTTGGTCTGTGCGTTACCAAATATTGTGGATGAGCTAGCTCAAAAACTAGTGTGAATATCGAAACCAAATTTCACGCGTAGTTTTGGTCCATTGAGATTAAGAGCTGATTAGATTTTGGTGCATATCGACCAAAAATTAAGGGGCTAGAGGGGTTGGGGGGGTTAAAAATTAAAAATCTAGGCCATTTGACCAAACTCAACCAAATTTTGTATACATAATCAGTGGGACCCCAGAAGTCTAAAAATGCAAAAACTAACCGCCAAAAATGGGGGGGGTGCAGGGTCAAAAAATTAATATCTAGGCCATTTGACCAAACTCAACCAAATTTTGTATACATAATCAGTGGGACCCCAGAAGTATAAAAATGCAAAAACTAACCCCCCTCTACATGATTATAAATAATTTTAGGGGCCAGGTTATATGGTAAAGTCAAGTGTATGGCCACATCAGAACACGTCAGCTTATATATGTAGATAATAAATAGAATCATGATTGTCAGGTGAAGATGTTGTGACGTCCCAAGGAATCAAATAACCTCAGAGAAATTCAATGTGTGAATGACTCAATTAGTTTATTTTTCTAGAATGGCCAATTTTATAAGTTTTATATATTAGTCGCTCAGAATCCAATGCGGTGCAAGTCCACTTTTGAATAATGTTTTAATGTGATAAATTCTTATTTAACAAATTGGCCTTATTTTTTAGCACCAAAGATTGTATTCTTTACATTAGGAGTTAAAAGCTCAAATTCCTGCTATTCTCACCATCATTTTCTTGGAGTCATTACAATTAAGAGATTACTTGACAGTAATCTGAAATTCTCCGCAATCTAACGATCGATCAATCATTACTATAGGAACTTCAAATAGTTTCGTTTGAGAAAATGATTTAAAATTTTAATTTTTTTGGTGTCTCTTTAAAATTTAAAGCGCTTAGAACGCTGATTTCCCTATAAGCAAGCTAAAGAAAATGGCAATTTGACGCATAAGTCCTCTGTATTCCAATCAATTGAACAAATTAATGATCCAATTACATTCGAACCTATATTTATAAAAAATGAAGGTTTCTTAAAAAAGTTCGATTGCTTCGATACATAGAGATTTAGGATATAAATAATAAGTTCCCTATATGGGGATTCGACGCTATTTAAATTTAGAATTAACATAAAAAATTTTTGATTACATTATTTAACTTTCGCGGTTCAAATTGGTTTAAGAAAAAATTAAAATTAACGTTTAAAAGTTAATTTGTCTAAAACAAAAGTAACTATACTTAAAATAGAAAAAACAGCGAAATGGAAAAATGATATTCGATCTAAGAGCTTTCTCGACGACGGAATTATCCATGGCCTAGTTGGTAAGGCGCTCTTCGGCTAAAAGAGAGATTCCTGTCGGGTGCTCAATTCATTCTTTCTTTTCAAAAAATAATAAAATAATTTTCTAAATGTAGAATTAACATAATAAATTATTGATTACATTATATAACGTTCGCGGTTGAAATTGCTTTATGTATAAATACAATTTAAATCTCTTAGCTAGTGTCGTCAATGAAAACCCAAAAAGATAATTTAATTCTTAGTTTAAAAACAAGGGGTCGTTTTGTGAAAAATCACTAAGCTAAATTAAAAAAAAAAAAAATGATTTCTTGACTGTATACTAAAAAATGCATCGAATTAATCAGATTAAACGGGAATTCACTTTTTATTTGTCTGCAATTTAGTACTTCCATAATAAAATTTAAATAAACATAAGTAGAGAACCAAGGGAGAAGACGAGAGGGGCCGTAAAATCATAAAATCTGAGAGAACATTTCCTGGAAAATGAAAGAATAAAACAATCTCGCATTTGTTACACGACCGTTGTTTTGTTGTTGTGGAGCCACCCATACTGCTATGCTGTTGAAAATTTTCCAATAAAATCAATCAATTACCTACTGATGGATCCGACGGGCTATCCTGCCTCTAATGACATCAATTCCACTCTCGGAAAAAGGTTTGTCTAGGATTTATTTATTTAATTTTTTGAGAGTGTAGCATCTGGGAAAAACGATATGCATATCATTTACAAGATACCCAAAAAACAAAAACAAAAAAAAAGTTATCATAATGAGTCAAAAGGGCCATTTGTATTCTCTATTTCATGAATAATTAATTATACAGTAAAATGAATAAAAAAATAAAACGGCATTTTTCCGGGAATAATCAAAAATACTAAAAACAAAAACCATTTGGGCTTTATTAATTTTGATATTTACTTCCCCATTTTTTAAATTTAAATTAGTTTTTCTACCTGGCGAGATTTTTCATTCTTGTATTAAATGAAAATAGATTTGACCTGTTTTATGTATAAAAAAAAGTATAAAAAAAAGTATAAATATCCAGTAATAAATTTGAATGAATGGAATTGGTCTATTTGAAAAAAAAACAAGTCTTACCAGGATATTATTAAAAATGAGAAGGAATTCTTTGAGGTAATAAATGGAAATAGAATGCAAAACATTACTGATAGTCTAGTAGGGAAGGTTTTATCGACTTTCTTTGGATCGGGTTTAATAACTATTATTAGATATGAATTGAGGAAATGAAAAATATAGACATGTACATTATATATAAAAATAATTATATAAATATATATAAATGGAAAATGATATTAAATCCTGAATCATCATTTATATGATAATTATATTTAGGTATGTACAATTTATAGAATATCTTGATTTTTTAAATAGTAATAGCAAATTTTCATAAATTCTTAATCTTAATATAAGATATTAATTCGATTAGTAAACAACAGATAAATTATGGTATCCATTTGATAGTTGAAATTTGTTTTTTCACTTAAGATTGAAAAATCAAATTTGTTGATTTTCTTTTAATTTAAAGACTGTCGCGATAATTTCAAATCAGTGAGAATGTGAAAGTAGTGTGATGACCACACCAGTTGATTTAGTTCATGCTAACGGTATAAGTTTATCGAAAGATATTTATTTATATGATTATTAGCTTCAAGCAGAGGGCAGCCTCATTGATTTCCCTTTCTGAATCCACAATTATTGTCGGCAAAATTTTTTCATATTTTAAGAAAATCAATAATGAATTGAAAATAAATTTAATTTGTCTATTTATAAGAAAGAAAATATTGTAAATTTCACCGAGTTATAAAGAAATTATGAAATGCATGGCAGTATAGTTGTATAATTTTAAAATGCAATTATCTTAAAATATAAAAAATAATAAATAACAGGAATAGGAGGGAATCAGATAAAATTAAAAAGATGGGTTTTTTTTAAATGGGCCAGACGTTTCGTCAATTTATTTTGAATTCCTCAGTGACTAGAATGATACGCTTTCCTTTTGTTCTCTCGTTCAATGTTATAAATAAATATGGAAGGATGTTCGAGAGACCTAATTTAATAAATATGGTTTGATAACTATAACATTATTTTTTACAATGTTACATCATTCGTATCCATAGTAAATTTATAAACAGTAATAGTAGGGAATTGGATAAAATTAAAAACATAGTTTTTTTTTATGAGCCAGAACGTTACGTCAATTTATTTTGACTTCCTCAGTGGCTAGAATGATAAAACCTGGAAAATAGAAAAAAAATTATATATAAATTAATTACCAAGTTTTTTGACAAAGAGTTATAAAATGAGGTATTTCTAACCTTACCTAATGTTCAATTTATTTGTAATTTATTTATTTATAAGTTTTTTTTACTAATTTTCCTGGTTTTATCATTCTAGCCACTGAAGAAGTCAAAATAAATTGACGAAACGTCTGGCCCATTTAAAAAACAAACAAACTATGTTTTTAATTTTATCCAATCCCTGCTATTCCTGTTATAAATTTACTATGGATACGAATGATGTAACATTGTAAAAAATAATGTTTTAGTTATCAAACCATATTTCTTAAATTAGGTCTCTCGAAGATCTTTTCCATATTTATTTATAACATTGAGTGAGAAAACGAAAGGAAAGCATATACACCCCCCTGGACCCCCGCCACCTCTTTAATAAACTTCTCCAACCCTGTTGAGATGGATAAATAATAGTTAGCCTCGATGGTTGTACTTCTAGACTCAGGTGGAGTTATGTTAATTAGCGGCGTCGTGAAGGCGTACATCGATTCGTTTCTGTATATGTATAGGTCTCGTGGAAAGTGACTCATGGGGAAAACACCCCTAGGCGGAGCCTTTGCACACGCACAATGACATGAGACCCAAATGTTTACCTTTTCGCCTGTTAGCTCAGTTTTATGAACGCATTCTGCGTATAGATGAGAATCCTACAAAGGGATAGTACTTAGTCGTTTCGGGCATCATTTACTTCAGCCTAAAGTGAAAAAAAAACACAAACAACTTTTCGAAAAATGTTATCAATTGAATTGAGAGAACGAAAATTTGCATCATTTACTCCGCTCAATTTCCAGCTTGGGATATAAAAAAATCAAAATCAAGTATTTACAGAATTTATGTTAATTTAATCTTGATTAGTAATTAAAATTTATTTTCTTTCAAAATCATTTAAGTCCTGGTCCTATTTATTTTTAGAATTCGATACAATAAAGGTGTTTACCTCCAGTCAAATTGGAGAATATCTTTGACTGGCAGAAAAATCAGCAAATCATCCGATAAGAGTGCAGCCCTCCATAGATTTTTCTATACAATTATACTTTTATTTTATCAAACATTCGAAAAATAAATAAATAATAATAATTCGAAAGAATTAAGTATCTTTTTCAAAATTCATCTAGATGGTTGAAACCATTAAGAAAGATTTTAAAAAGGTCAAAATTTGAAAGATTTTAGTAAAAATAATTTTATATTGTTTATCAGGGGGGGGGGGTTTACACCTCAGGAGTTGAACCTGAGAACCAACATGCTTTCCAGGCAGTTGATCTAACCTTTGTGATGATTCAACTTCTGAGGGGATGAACTCCCTCTGATAAGCAATATAAAATTATTTCTACTAAAATCTTTGAAATTATGACCTTAAATTTAGAATCTTTCTTAATAAATAATAATACAGTCGACTCTCGATAATTCGAAATCCAAGGGACTACAAGAAAAATTGGAATTATCGAGACTTCGAATCATTAAGAGTTTTTATTATTTTTTTGAAAATATGTATGAGCTTATATAAATTTTATATATAGCCTCAAGTAAAAATGTAAAAATAATGAAAACGACAAAAATGTACAAAAAATTACATATCTACGAGGAAAATAAGGAGTAAACATTGTTAAGAAAAATTCGAATTATTCGGAGGGAAGTCGCCTAGTTCGAATTATAGAACGTTCTCTCCCCCTCTTGTTAACCGACTTCAAAAAAGGAGGAGGTTCTCTATTCGATTGAATTTTTTTTTTTTTTTTTTTTTTTTTTTTGTGCCTATGTTACCTCATATCTCCGCCAATTGTCAACCGATTTTGAAAATTTTTTTTGCATTGAGTCCAGTCTAGCTTCCGATTGGTCCCATTTTTTTTTCGATTTTTTTTTCATAGGTATTAGACCTTTTTTAACCGACTTCAAAAAAGGAGGAGGTTCTCTATTCGATTGAATTTTTTTTTTTTTTTTTTTTTGTGCCTATGTTACCTCATATCTCCGCCAATTGTCAACCGATTTTGAAAATTTTTTTTGCATTGGGTCCAGTCTAGCTTCCGATTGGTCCCATTTTTTTCGATTTTTTTTCATAGGTATTAGACCTTTTTTATTAGGTTTGTTTAGGTTTGTTTAGACCTAACCTCTTTGTTTATGAACCGATTTCGATGGTTCTTTTTTTATCCGAAAGGGGTGTCTTAGGGATAGTTGTCATATTAATTTGGTCAAGTTCTGATCATATAATCACTATTAATAACATCACTAAAAAGAGAAAAATAAAAATTTTTAAGAAAAAAATAAAAACCGACTTCAAAAAATTAAATGCAACAAATAAAATACACTAAAAGGTATAAAATAATTATTATCTTATTTAGTTACAACTAAACGACGAAATATTAACATGAAATTACTTTTTGAAGTTGGTGCCAAACATATACCTTTTATGAATCGCACTCACTTAGTACGTTTGGAGGGTATGCTCGCTTATAGGTATAGTTTGTTTGGCACCGACTTCAAAAAGTAATTTCATGTTAATATTTCGTCGTTTAGTTGTAACTAAATAAGATAATAATTATTTTATACCTTTTAGTGTATTTTATTTGTTGCATTTAATTTTTGAAGTCGGTTTTTATTTTTCTTAAAATTACTTATTAAATTTGTTTAGGTTTGTTTAGACCTAACCTCTTTGTTTATGAACCGATTTCGATGGTTTCTTTTTTATCCGAAAGCTGGTGTCTTAGGGATGGTGTCATATTAATTTGGTCAAGTTCTGATGATATAATCACTATTAATAACATCACTAAAAAGAGAAAAAATAAAAATTTTTAAGAAAAAAATAAAAAACCGACTTCAAAAAATTAAGTGCAACAAATATAAAAATACACTAAAAGGTATAAAATAATTATTATCTTATTTAGTTACAACTAAACGACGAAATATTAACACGAAATTACTTTTTGAAGTTGGTGCCAAACATATACCTTTTATGAATCGCACTCGACGGATCTTACTTAGTACGTTTGGCGGGTACACTCAGCTATAAGGTATAGTTTGTTTGGCACCGACTTTAAAAAGTAATTTCGTGTTAATATTTCGTCGTTTAGTTGTAACTAAATAAGATAATAATTATTTTATACCTTTTAGTGTATTTTTATATTTGTTGCACTTAATTTTTTGAAGTCGGTTTTTATTTTTTTTCTTAAAATTTTTTACGAAAAGGATTTCGAGTTTTCGAGTGTATCAAAATACACAGCATTTTTTCGATTTACGGAAGTTTACAGCTGAAGAGTTCGAATTATCGAGGTTCGAATTATTGAGAGTCGACTATAATTTAGCAATAAAGAAGGGTGAAATGAAAAGAAAAAACAAATTATTTTTGATAGTAGATAAATAATAAGAGAAAGGTCCATCCAATAAGCTACCCTAGAACAAACGGGCGAGAATTATAATTGGCAATCAACAATGTCCTCATCTCAAACATTAATTCTGATATAATATATATTCTATAGAGTAGAGCACCCAGATGAACCCCCAACCGAGAACCAAACTACTATTACGCGACATTTCACACCCCCTAACCAACACAGAGGCCATCTCGTTATTTGAATACAAGAGTCATACATGGCAACCCAACTCGTTAATTGCTTTTATGTATTTATATTTTAATTTCGCAACGTCAACACATGGATGCCTAGTGTATTCGTTGAGGGATTGATGTATTGGTGGGGGTGGACATTTGGTCGTGGGAATTCGGGCAGCTGCCTGCACGGCAACATCGTTGCCCTGGAACACAAACCACGTGCTGGATGATAGTAAAATTGATGAAGGGAAATAAAGCATCACTGACACTCATACACACGGATAAACCGGAACGGAGTTTAATCAAGTCTATGAAGCGTTGGCTCGTGTCTTCCTGTTTATATCTACGTCTATATATAGATATTGATATCGGTCGTATTGGTAATGTGAAGGGTCTGGTGGAGATGAAATTTGGCGAGACGCCCATAAACGCTGTCGACGCTTTGGCCCAGACCCAGTAGTTCCACCCTCACCCGCACTCAGCACTCCCTTCGCTTGTAGGTTCGTTCGAGTTAACCTAATCACAGCTCGTCTTCATCTCTCCCCTGGGTTTCTCTTAGAAACTCTTCTCTGGTTGGGCTTTCTTTCTTAACACCCTGCTCTTTCAAACACGCAGGTCCCTCATTAGGCACCTGGGGATGGGTTACCAAAAGCGACACGACGCCGACGTCTTCAACAACCTCAGTGTCGTCGTCCCTTAAGCTTGCATGCAAGGATCGGATTTTCAAAGGCGAGTTCATGTGACAACGAACTAAGGCAACTTACGTGTACATCACTAAAACCGCAGCCTTTATTAATGCCACTTTGCTTCACCCGAAGTTTGTCGTCTGTCAATTAACTACAGATACTCTATCTCTCTTTCTTCCTCATGCAGAAATACGCTATAATTGGAATAGAGTATATATAATACAATATTCATTTAAATTAAATAACCATATTATATTCAAAACTTGTATTGCGATGCAATTCAGTACTAACTTTTATTCTGTCGTACAAGTTAAAATAATTAAATTTCACATTTGGGGCTTAGGGTTTAATTTGTTTTTGTGAAGCTGATAATAAAGTGTAGTGTATAGGCACAATCTAATTAGATGGCGTGCTAATGAACCGTCACAGGGATAAAAAGCAGAGCCTGGGGTGGCAGAGGAGACATGTGTGTGGAGGGGTACCTTTATGCCTGTCCCGCGGGTACGGTACCTTCTCGGGGGTGACATCGTGGCCGGAGGCGAATTTGCAATGGCGTGCACGTGATTCGCATGGCGGTTCGGCTACAAGCAATTTGTTTGGAACAAGACGCGCGTCCACACAGGGCACGTGCCACTCTATCTGTGTGTGTGTTTGAGGGGGCCGTACAAGGATGCAAAATGCCCGAGAGGAAAACGACAATTCTTTTTTTTTGGCTCTCAATTTCCAACTGTAATTTAGATAAAATTTAAAAAAATGAGTTGAATCAGGCGGAGATTTTTTTCTAAATGGTAAAACATTCTCAAATGAAAAATAGTCCTTTGATGGATGTATATTAGAAGTGAGGCACAAAAAAATATGTCTAAAATAAGGCTAAGTGCCAGTATAACTCACACTCCTAGGTTTACGTCTCTAGTTATATATAAATATATATATAGAAAAGAAAAAAATAATTATTGATTGTTTTAATATAATAAAAAAATACAAATCTTTATAAAACAATCTTGGAACATTTATTTTTGAACTAGACGTTTCAGGAGAAATTCTCCCTTTATTAATAGAAATTTTTTTAAAAATTGAAAAGAAATAAAAGTTGTTTTCGCTAATGTTTCAAAATAACTTATTTTTTTTCAATTTGTAAAACAATTTCTATTGATAATAGGAGAATTTCTCCTGAAACGTATAGTTCAAAAATAAACGTTCCAAGATTGTTTTATAAAGATTTGTATTTTCTTATTATATAGATATATAATTTATGAGAATGTCAGACTTATGTAATCCTAATTTAATGTAATTTAACTTTATGAGCTTCAATTATATCGTAAATTCTATTAGAAAACGATTGTACCTCACAAAATACTTAGGATATCAAAAATATTTGTCTTTTATTGAATGGATTTTGATGAGACAGTCCAAGGTTCAAAAAATAGAGATTATTATTATAACTATATATTTTTTATTCAAAGCCGACGGAGCCGAAACGGAGGTTTATTCCCTCCTTCTTCAGGGTTTTGAAAGTCAGTGAAGGAAATACATTGTGACATTATCCTATATCTCCTTTCTCATTGGCAGTAACAATATTATACAGTATTTCATTCTAAGCAGAATTTAGTTTAATTTATCTTTTTTCAATAATAGAGAATAAATAATATACTATAGTTTTTTTAATGTGGAATGGTTTCTGAATTAATTTGTTGGTCCCGTTAATCTCATTTTAAAAATTATATTTTTTAAAAATACACTTTTATTCTATTAATCAAGCTCTTTCACATCCTTGAATAAAAAATATTTTAATTTTTGACTTCATGAAAAATTTGCCCCTCTAAAAGTATCAATCGATTAAGATTTTGAGTAAAAAGCATTTACAATTTAATTTTAAATTTCAAATTTTGTATCTATTTAGTCTACGAGTAGTAATGCACAGATGAACGGATCCTAATAATCTTTAATCGTTTACCTTACGAATATAAAGAACAAGTTTTAAATACTGGGACCGCTTTAAGTTTAAATAATTTTTATGACTTACCCTACAAATTCTGCATTATTATTTGTTCATTGAATTTAAGTCATAGAAATTATTTAAAATTAATTACAAAAGTGAACTAAGTTAGATAAAATAAAAAATTATAATAAAGAACAAGGTTCATTAATATTAATTTCACATTTTTAGTTGAAATTATTTTCTTAAAACTTGGCTCTTACGCATTAAATTATTATTATTATTGTTTTATATGGTATCAACCTCTCCCTTCCATCCTCTCTTTTATGATCTCATGATATGGTAATAGAATTCCTGACATATTACCTACATAACAATCCTACAAAACGTTGGTTTTTGAGTATGGAAAAAATGTCCAATAAATGTATTTTTTTCACTATCCTTGGGCTACTTTCCATCACTTCTCAATTAATATTACTTAATAATGGTTATGATAATGTTAACTGTTGCTTTAAAGTTGAAAGAAAAATGAAATTTTTAATTTTCTTTATTGTTCGGATCTCAAATTTATAGCCCCTAAAAAGTAGTCAACTAATTAGACACAATAGGAAATCTTAGCCCTATCCTACAGGCAAAAAGAGAAAAACATCTTGGCTTAATGAAAAATTTTATATAATGTACCTATATCTATACCATTATTTATAATATACTATAAAAAATAAATCAGATTTAATACCAACACTTTCAACCTTTTAAGACCCCTCCGAAAAAATTAATAGGACCACATTTTAGAGATTCTCGACTCATCGAACAAATTTTGAAAAATCCTACCAAAAATTTAGTCAAAGGAGTTCATCTTTTCTAATATCAAGATCTAAAACCAAGTTTGCTAATTTTTTTCATTGATAAGTGAAATTTATATTTTATTATTTTTTTAAGTTTGTATTGTAAAATGTTTTTATATTTTTTTGAAGTGATTTAAAGATAATGGCCTCTGGTCACCCAATAAATAAGAAAAAAAAATACTTTTTAAGCAGGATTAAGCCGACACCCTCGATTCTGAGCCATCCTGCGAATGTTTTCCATGTTATTAATGAATCTACCAGAATGCCAAATTTCAGCATTCTAGAATCAACGGAAGTATTCTTGGATTTTGAATAGTCAGTGAGGGAGTGAGTGACGAAAAAGCCTATTTTTGGTTTCTTGTAACTTGGACTGTATAAGAAATAGAAATATGAAATTTGGTAATTTAGTTGAGCTTATGGACTAGTAATGAGGGAAAAAATTAAGCCATGCACAGGTCACACTGTGGCGCGCGAGTTTCAAATTAAAACTCCTCCTTAATTAAATAAAATTAGGAAGATATTGTTGAGAGGAATGTATAGGGAATCGAGTTGTGTAGATGTAAAACCTACAAGATTGTAGAGACGGAGAGAATTAGACTGAATGTTTTTGAAAGGTGGTATTATAGAAAAAGGTTGTAGATTAAATGCGTAAATAGAATTTAAAACTGTGAAGGATTAGATAAAAATAAACATTGTGCAAATATGTGAGAAAAAGAATAGATCAGATGATAGGCTACACTTTGGGACACTGGGGATTGTTCAGGGATATTTCAGAACTAAGAAAGAAATGGAAAAGGGGAAGACTTAGATTAAATTTTCTCCAGATAATGAAGTATATGGGACTGTAAACATTTACTGAGGTGATAGAGTTAGTATGGGATAGAGTCAAATGAAGGAGGGTGATGCAAATTTAATCAAATACAAGCAATGAAATCATTGAAAAAGGATAAGAGTCTATAGACGATTAAAAAGTATTTGAATTTCGAAGGGAAGTTCTTGAAAGGGTAGAAATAATCCCCAAAATAACAGGGGTGTGGGAGTAAAGAGCTTATGGTTGTTGTAACGAGGCTCAGGTTACATATCCAATTGCAAACAAGCTCTATAACAAAAGCTTTCGAGTGTCAAAATGGTTTCAAGAGATGAATGGTTAGAAATAAAAGGGGAAGGTGGGGGCAGTGGGGACTCATCTTCAGTATCTCAAAACAAATTGTGAAAGAAGGATAGTTCGTTAACAAACAAAAAATAAAGTAAAAAAAATAACAACAACATTTAATTCCGTCTCTTGATTCTCAAACGCCCTCTTTTCGTCTAATTGTCTTTTTTCAGTTACTCTTTAGTTCGGAAAACAACAAACGACACCTATTCAAATTCTTTTGAGGAATTTTCAAGAGGCATTTTCTATAGAAAACGAACGCAATAGAGAGGGGAATATAGAGTTATGTTCATTTTTAACAAACGGTGTTATGAGAGAACTAAAAAAACAAATCAACTGGTGTGTTCACCAGACGACTTTCACATTCTCATTTATTTGAAATCATCAAAACACTCCTAATTTACACCCCCTTCCTTTATTTCAATCGGATTAAAATTTATAAACGACTAATAATTGTTAGTGCTGTTTTTGAGTAAATAAAAAAAAATCTTTCATGTTAATGTCCACTTTCGGTGTTCCGATTTCAACCAAAGTCTTCCTGTAATCCTTCTAGCTTATATCGAGCTTAAGTTCGAATTTCGTAGCTCTGAGATTCATGGTTGCGAAACACGAGGGTGATACATTCTTACGTACGTAAGCATCAACTTCTGGTTCTTCTATTTTAGCCAAAATCTTGTGATACCTCTTCAAGCCTTTAGATAGCCTAAGATTTAAATTTCAAGGCTCTGCGACTTTCCGAAGACGTGATATAAACGATTAAAAATTTATTTTACGACACATCTAATTTACACCCCCTTCCTTTATTTCAATCGGATTAAATCACTAATAACTCATGACACTTGATAAATATACCAATTAAAAAAAATCGTTAGAGCCGTTTTTGAGAAAATAAAAATGAAAATCTTTCAAATAATGTCCACTTCCGGTGTTCCGATTTCAACCAAAATCTTGATGTACTATTTCTAGTCTATATCGAACTTAAGTTTCGAATTTAGTAGCTATGAGACTTATGATTGCGAAACGCAGGGGGGGTACATACATACGCACTGACCAATGGATTTTTGGCCCCTTTTTGGCCTCTGTGGACCACAATATCTGGTTTATGTCCTAAATCCGGTTTCCAACTATTAAGGGCATTGATTTCTTCCACCTAGAATTTACAAAATGATTTTTTATTCTTCTCTCAGATACAAGCTCTTAAAGAGTCAGGACCCCGGCAGGCGATCGCAATACTTCATATTTATATATTCTAAGAATATAAAAAACTACTAAAGAGAGGCAAGTAATTTTTTCTCAAGATTATTCTCGAGATTTCCCTTCGTAAATTTTCCGTTATCAAACAATTTCTGTTTGCCCCAAGTGCCCTTTGGCAAACATAAATTCCCTGATTTTAATCACATATCAATTTTGCAACAAGGGTTTTCTCTCTCTCGGAGGACCGACGTGATGCTGGGAGTGCTTTCCTAAGGCTGGCTGCCTTCTAATGCATTACTATTAAACCCCTGAGTGTTAATAAAATCTCACTAAAGCTAACTTGCCGTTCTCAACGTCATCGCCGGTCTCCATAGAGAGAGATGCGAAACCTAAACTTGTAATTAATCAAAATGGAGGCAAGTTCTACAAGTAGAGCATCGCAACGAGACAGCGGGCTAAGGGAGCAACCCCACAGAAACTTATGTTGAGTAGAAAAACAATATCTCGGCCTTTAAGAAAATTATTTGAAGGTTGGAAGGACATGTTTTTATTTCAAACATTTTTTTCATTTTTTTCATTTTTTTACACGCTTTATATTAGCTTCCCTTGTAAAAGGTTGGTTTTGAACCCGATCTAGAATCTCGATTTTATCCTACTTCTAATTGTTATATCGATTTGAAACTCCGGATCTATATGTAATTCAGGTGACAATACAGTAATTTTAAACAATCGAGTTGAAAAAATTAACCAGGAGGGTAACATTTGGAAATTATAGCCCCCTTTAGTCCAAACTCAACCAAAATTTGTATACATCACCTGTAGGCCCCCAGAAGGGTAAAAATACAAAAAATAACCAGAAGGGCAGAAACATTTGGAAATTATAGACGGCTTGGTCCAAACACAATCGAAATTTGTATACATCATCGGGGGACCCCCAGAATGGGCAACAATACAAAAAAAAATGGGGTGAAATTGGGAAAAATATCCTAGACTCTTGTCAAATTTACGTTTAATTTAGTCATGACCGCAGAGAATTGAACCACATGTCTTAAGACTAAAAAGTAAAAGTAAAAAAATAAATTATAGTTTAGAAAATCTAAAAAACACGCTTTTGTCAGTAATGCATTAAAAAGAACAAAATAATGTAATAAACTTTTTTATGTCCAATAAGTAAGTCAAAAAGCGTGGGGTACTTTATCGAAATTAATTAAAAGTACATGCTTCTCAAAGAAGCACCCCACGCTTTTTACTTACTTATTGGAGATAAAAAAAGTTTATTATAATACATCATTTTGCACAAAAAAACCTAATTACCTTATTTAAGCTTAATTTATTAATTTAATACAAACATTTGAGTTTTATTTTTGAAAAATACTTAGATGGAATTTTTTTCAATAAGAACAACTCCCGGCTTCATATAGCTATATTTGAATCAAATGAGTAGATGAATAAGGACAATTTAATCAAAAATCTTGGTAGAAAATTATGTATATATTAAATGCCAGAAGGTTTCGCCCCTTCTGACATATAATATAAAGTAGATAATTATGTATACCTACCTATATTATATGTCAGATGATGATTATATGTCTGATATTAAATATATACATAATTATCTACTAAGAACTTTGATTAAATTGTCCTTATTTATCTACTGATTTGATTAATTTATTAACTTCGTAAATGATGATCAATTTATCAAGTTTTTAGCGATTGAGTTATAAATTTGGAATTTTTTGACAAAAACTGAATATTTATTTAAAAGGAGGCTCAAATTCAAGTTAGACGCACCTTATACATATTTACAAATGTAACTGTCTATAAAGTAAAGAAAATTAAAAAAAAATTAGAAACTTTTTAAAATTTAAAAGGTCCTTTGTGAACTCCTGAAGATTGGTTTATACCCCGAAATATATATAGAGTCGTCCTAAACAAGCATCTGATCTTTTATTTATGTGAAACCTACCTAGTATTTCATATTTTAAATTTTAAAAACTTTCTAAAAATTTTTTTAAAAATTTTCTTTACTTTATTTAAAATATTTCACAAAGAACTACACCATTCTCACTTTACGTAACTGTCTATGATATGGCACCTACATTTATTATAAATAATAATATTGCATTTAATTTTTTGCCTGCTTCTTATTTATTAATTATTTTACCAAAATAAAAAAAATATAACATCAATAAATTGAAAAAGATTAATATTTTCTCTTATGTGCGTTAGGGTTGGGTTTATACGTATGTTTAGTGGACTTTCTCCAGGCGAAACTAACGTTTATTTTCGCAAGCCATGATAAATATACCAATATATAAATTTCGACGACTAAAATGAATTGGATTAATCTTTTTAAATAAAATCTGATTCAAGGGTAGTTTATTCTGTTTTTTAACTCGTTTACAAACAGAAAAATATCGGAAAGGCACTTCCATATCAATAAAACAGATGAAAAAAGAAAAGAAAAAAAAACAATTAAAATGAAAACCGAAATGGAAAGCAATGGGTTCATTTATTTTTCTGGTGAGGACAGTTGGCGCTTTTAGGGATTATTTGCGTTTCACTATTTCATTCCCTATAACCGCTTAACATTCCAGTTACCCCTTCTTCTCCTCCTGTTGTCTACCCTCCAATCAAGTGAAGTTTTTTAACCAACCAATGGAAATTAAGCTCATTTAACCAACTACTCAGTATTTATTAGATTTTCGGTTTGGGGGTGCAAACACATTTAAATCCTGAACATGCGGCAGCCGGACGCAACATGCTTTTGCTAAATTACTTTACAGCCATAATCCTTTTTGTTTAATCTAGTTTCAGTCTGGTTGGTTATCTCATGCTCATAGACCTGAACGGAAAAGTTCCAGTGGAATTGGAACGCTTATTACTTAAGGAATTAGTAATGAAGCTGTTGAAGCTTTTATTTTTGTGATTAATTTGATAAAAATTTGAATTTTTATTTAAATAACACATAATTAATTATAATTATTTATTGAACATGAACAAAAAATACCTACATATAACTACGACGTTCCGATCGTTCTCAAGTACCTACCTATAATTGGTGTGGGTGCTCAATGCTCATACTTGAGAATGATCGATCGAAACGTCGTAGTTATATTGTATTATTTGTTCGTGTTCAATAAATAATTATAATTAATTATGTGTGATTTAAATAAAAATTCAAATTTTACTTAAAGAATTAATATTCTTAATCAAATGTACACCCTTCCGTCTAAGTAGAATAAATAATTCATAATCGAGAAGTTTTATTTTTTCGTATCCTCGAGCTCTTAACATCTTTAAACAAAATCTAGATAGAGCAAAGACATAACTAAATTAAGGTATATTAGAGAGGGTATTATTAGGTATATTAGAGAGTTGCACTTTTCGTTTTAATGAAGACGTTAGACTGTTAATTATTTTCCTGTCTCCACTATTCTTTCTACATTTCGAATCCAAAGGTTGATTTAGATTCATAAAAAAGTCGTACAAAGCTTAAGAGAATCAAGTCCATTATTTAAATAAATTCAGATTCATTTTTCTAAGCAAGTACCATGTCTTAGTGATTGATTCAAGTTAATACAGGGTGATTCGCGGTCACTTCCTTATTTTAAAAAATCATTACACAAAAAGTATTGGCAATATCGATTTATTTTTTTTCCTGGGTATAGGGGTACATTTAAAGTTTTATTTTATTAGGTTTTAAAAACGACATTTCGAAGGGTGCCACTGTCCTCGTCAATGCACTGAGATAGCCGAAATCTGAAATTACTGTCCACTTTTTCCAGCATAACATCTGTGCCTATGTCGGCAATAGCTGCACGAATATTGTTCTTCAGGTGACGAAGGGTCTTTGGACGATCCGTGTAAGCTAAAGATTTAAGGTAGCCCCACAGAAAAAAGTCACACGGGGCTAAATCTGGCAAACGCGCTGGCTACTGAAGATCGCCTCTAAGCGATATACCACAGTTTGCTGGTTGAACATAGTAGTTTCTTTTGGTTCTGATTTATTGTATGGTAATTTTCATACCAAATTGGAATTATAATTTCTAGACTTGATTTAATTTGACTTGGAACCCCTTAAATAACAGATTTAAATTTTTTATTGCCCTATGCCTACGGTGACCATACGTCCTTTATTTAAGAGGACAGTACTTTATTTCATTTCTCTGTCCTCTAACTTTATTTATTTTCTAAAATAGGCGTCATGTCCTTTATTTTGTAAACTTATGGTAACGCATATAACTATTTATTCGGATTGTTCGAATCATGGTAATACTAAATTGTGCACAAATCTGGTCAGATATTTTTTACCCAATTGAATATAAATAATCTTTCTGGAGAAACTTAAGATATATTAACAAGTTGCATCATGGAATCACTGTCAAAATTTGAAATTACTAATAAAGTAGTCGCTTTGCGTGCTGACAATACAGATAAATAGCAATTTCGGTTGTTCCCACAGAAAATGAAAGAATGTTTTATTTAAAATGCAATAATCAAGTAAATATAAATCGAAGGCGTTAATTGTTCTGCCGACATATTCAACAATTGCAAAATTTATGTTATTTAAATTTTTAAAATGTGTATGTATGTATAATAATTAAGATTGTTTAAAATTTATTTATATGTCCTTTATTTTCCCTCCAAAATATGGTCACTTTACCTATAACCAATGGTCTCTGGAACAAGTCTTATATGTTGTGATTAGTAACGCCTCATGTTAGCATATTACCCAGTTGCAGTTATGCTGCTTGAGCCCTAGTTCGATTGATTAGTGGGGCTTAAACAGGAATATTTAGTCTTACATCCCTTAATTTACACGAATCGAAATTGCCATATGCCCCATGAACTATATATATACATCATTGTTTGTTCAGGCAAAATCCATCCGACCTCTATAATGAAAGTAAGCAGGAACTGGAATTACTGTACAAATCAATGTATTAAAAATAAAACATTTATAAATATTTAAATAGTAGAAAGAGAATTATAAACCCAACATAAATGTATAAAATTTGGGTTAAGCCTATTAAGAAATCACGCACCTTATAATATAGTCACTTACTTATTTGATTATTGAATCTGTTTGCTCTTCGCCTAAATTCTTGGAAATGAACAAAGCAGCTCTAAAATGGTTAAATGGGATCTACTATTCAGATTTTATTCCAAATCTGAATAAAACAATCAATTCTTTACTGTTGCAATTCCCATTAATCTTTGATTTAAAGAAATGCTAAATATGCTGGTTGTTTGTCTGGCATTCGTGCATTTGATTAAATATTCGGACGTTGATGCAAAAAAAGTATTTTGTATATTAATTTCTTTTTATATTCAAAATAGTTTTTTTTTTTTTTTTTTTTTTTTTATAAATATAGAAAACAGAAAAAAGTTATCTCATTTAAATTTGATAGTACTCTTCGTAAATAAGATTTTTTTAGCAAAATAACATCTTACATTTTAGATATAATAATATTTTTTGAAAAAAAAAGAAATAACAAACTAAAAGCAATGTTTAAAATTAATTATATGCAATCCAATTTTTTTGATGTACATAAATTATATAAAAATATATTAATATTAAAAATGGCCTCGTGATTCAAGACTTTTTTTCTCATTATAAAAACATTTATTTAACACAAAAACGAGTTCAAGAAATAGAGTTGGAATTCTACACTAGTGCTTTTGTTATATTCTGTTGGCTGCGAATAACTTTTTATTTTTACATTTATGAATAACTAATTAACTAGACTGTCAAATCTATTGAAAAATGTATCATTCGATTCATAAAAAGTTGAATTATTGATCTGTATAAATTTGTTGAAAATGGTATAATTTGTATAGAAGTTATAGCCCTTTTAAAAGCTCGGTCCATTTACTTCCATGTTAAAAGGACAATTTTCAATAATTTATTTCTCTGTAATGAGACAGACGATCAACTTCAAATTTCCGGAATAAATATTTAATACATCACTGATTCGATGGTAAAAATTTGAGAATTTTCTAATAAAAATGATAAATAGTCCCCCTTAATTGCCATACTATGTTTATTTGCATCATAAGAAGAGGACAATCTTATTGATTTCTTGTTATGAATCATCAACTCTGCTACTCATCTCTGTAAGCCAAATCTTTTCAATATATTTTCCCATGTTGAGAATTTTTAATATTTTAAGGGATGAATAACTACGGAAATTTCGCCTCTCAATTCATCAAAAACATGTCAAAGTATTTCAAAATCAGTTCTCAGCCTCTACTTATTTAATGAAAAGTCAGTTTCTTAGTTAAAGTTAATATTTCGAGGTGAATTTGAAAGTCTCCGTGGCCCATCCACTTCATCCTAATTAACTTAAGTTGAATTCCGTCTCAATTAATTTGAAATCGAGCGAGATTGATGCTCGGGCTTATTCTTAATACAATTTTCAAATAGATTAATCAGTAAATATTTCGTTATTGGGAAACTTTGTAGCGCCTTGAGAATAATTAAAGTCCCGGAGCATTGATGAAAGCCAAGTGATTAGTGAGGAACTTGCTCTTTCTGCGGCGTTTCCGCTACCGGCTGACAATTTGCCTCCTACCCTAACTAACTTAAACGCTGCTAAAGCGATTAGTGAGAAGAGAGGGCCACTTTTTTAATCGTACGCGTTCCGATACAGCTTTTAGCCATCGTGTCAGGCGTCAATGGTGCGCTTCATTGGCGCTCATCAACCATGGAGGCTCGTTTACTATGCAGCTATTGTTCACGACAACGTATTCGTTACTATTTGGAAATGTCTCTCAAATCCTTTTCAAAAAAACTATCAATTATCAATTACGAAGATACTCCAATCTCTTTATTTGTATTGTATATTATTCTGAATATTGTGGGTGGATAGGAGGAAGAATAATGGAATTTAAATAATTATCGGAAAAGAGGTTTTTTCTTTAATTAGTTTTTTCCTCTTATTAAAAACAAGGATTAAAAGATGATCAAGGTCAGTCGATGGTGGAGAAGTAATCTCCGGAATCGAAGCTCAAAAACTATGTATGCATAAATTCATGTAAAATAATTGGTTTAATAAATTTATCATTTTCTGTTTCATTTCTGAATATTGTTTGGTGAATATAAAAATTATTGTATATAATTTTTATAAAAAAAAAATAAAACTGACTTCAAAAAAATTAAATGCAACAAATAAAATAATAATATCTTAAAAATCAAATAAAATACACTAAAAGGTATAAAATAATTATCTAATTTAGTTACAAATAAACGACGAAATATTAACATGAAATCACTTTTTGACGTCGGTGCTAAACAAACTATATAAGCGAGCGTACCCGCCAAACGTACTAAGTAAGATCCGTCGAGTGCGATTCATAAGATGTATATGTTTGGCACCGACTTCAAAAAGTAATTTCATGTTAATATTTCGTCGTTTAGTTGTAACTAAATAAGATAATTATTTTATACCTTTTAGTGTATTAAATTTTATTTTTAAGTTATTATTATTTTATTTGTTGCATTTAATTTTTTTGAAGTCGGTTTTATTTATTTTTTTTTTTTATAAAAATTATTTTTATTTTTCTCTTTTTAGAATACCTTGCATGCGTCTCGTAAGAGAAAGCGGAGGGAGAATGAATCAGAAAATGATAATAAAATTCAATTCATAAATATATAAATTCTCTCGAAACGTTTCCGGGTTTTAAATGAATGTTTTAAGATTTTTTTTATAAAATATTTTATTTATTATAATTTCGATTATTGGTCATAAGAATTGGAGATTTATGTTATTTCGTCATTGATCATATCTTCAGAACTTGATCAAATTAATATGGTACCACCTCTAAGGCACTCTCTTTCCAATAAAAGGAATCATTAAAATCGGTTCATAAACAAAGAAGTTATGCCTGAACAAACATATCAAAAAAGGTTCAATACCAATGAAAAAAAACGGGACCAATCGGAATCCAATGCAAAAAAAATCATCAAAATCGTTCACAATTGGCGGAGATATGAGTTAACATAGACAAAAAAAAAAAAAAAAAAAAAAAATCAGCCGAAAAGAGAACCTCCTCCTTTTTGAAGTCGGTTAAAAAAAAGTGTAAATTGTAACTTGGATAATTTCCGTATATTGAATAAAATAAAATTTAAATAAATCTCTGAATTTAATTTATTCATCCAAGTTAGTTTTTTTGATTGAAAATATTATAATTTTATTTATTTTTTTTATTTTTTAGGAACGCCCGCCCTTAATTTTGAGTTCGATTCCAACCAAAATCTAATCAGTTCTTAATCTCAATACAAAAAACTACATGTGAAATTTCGTTTTGATATTCACGGACATTTTTGAAAATTGAAAAAATTCAATCCCTTATGAACTATACGATTTTTTTATGATTTTTTGAATTTTCCAAACAGGAAGTTATGAAGCTAGAAAATCCAAAATCTCGGCAATTCTTCCTTTTGGAGATACAAACGTTTTAGTTCAATAATAAATTTCGTTCTTGAGTAATCGTGTGTACCCTCAGAGACTGGAGAAAAAATCCATGCTTGAAAATGATTTTTCAGAATTATAAGTAATTAAAGGAGTCATTAGAAGCAATATCTCAAAAAAGTTCCTTTCACAAATAAAAATTGAGCAACTTTGTTGCAAAAAGTTTCTTTTGTATATCCTTTTCAATTTAAAATTATTTTAACTAAATATCTGAATTTATTTTAAAGTAGAATAAATTGAAAAATAAAAAAATAGAAATAGTTTTTTTTTTAAGGATCGAAGGCTAAGCGAGATTCAATTTAGGAAGTTTATTCATAGAGACATTATCGAAACCTGGAGCGGGTCCAATCAATAAACCATGGACCAAGCGACCCTCATCTGTTCTAAGCATGCAGTAATCTTGGTTCAGCCCACTTGGAGATCCAAATCCAAATCTACTGAAATCCTCATCCCCAAATAGCCCCCCTGATGTTTGTTTTGGTTCCAGGAAAATCGAAATATATATGGGATCGATTTGTTATTGAAATGCAATCTTCAAACGAAACCTTCTACGACAAAGTGTTTGTTTGGGTGCCTCAAAACACAACTTTAAACTGGTAAAAAAAAAAAAAAATGATATTTGAAATTTATAATATTAATAATAAGTAGTGTCAGGTTCGCCGAGTGGTTATAAAGTATGCCTTTAATCAAGCTAGCGTGAGTTCATCCCCAAACAAATATTTGACCGGTTATAATCTCATCCTTTCAGGGGAAGGCAATGAGAAACCACCCTGTGAAAAATTTCCCCAGGAAAATCCAATTCCAATTCTTCTTCAATCGGACTTGAAGATGAAGAAGAATAATAAAAGAACCAAGGGAATATTTTTTAATTGTTATTTTAAAACCTAAGGAATTGCGTAATTTATATTCTTCGAACTTCTTTTTGGTTTTTCAGTCCTTCTAGCCATCAGCCAATTTACGATACTATACTTCTATATAGGGATCAGATTTTTAGCCGGATTCGAACCCGGGTCCACTTGATTAGCAGGCTTGTGCGCTAACCGCTGGCCTACCCGACCCTCATTCTTCGAAATTAAATGATTATTTCTATCAGTATGGAGATCAATTTATAATCCTTAAATCTTGAAATATATTTCTTAATGATAAAAATATCGAGGCACATATAGAAGTCAAAAATGAATCTAGCATCTCGAACGAAGATTTAAATTGGAGTTACAGGATTGAATATTGTAGGAATCGGAGAACCAGGAAGATGATTCTAAAAGAAAATTGGAGGATCATTATGTGTAAGCTATAAAGTAAGTGACCCCAAAGTGGACACCCCAAAACATACCCCCCAAAGCGGATACCCCAAAACACCCGTGTTTAAAATAAGGGCAAATAGGCCCAAAATTCTTTATGTTATGTTGGTCACTCTTTGCAATACTGTTCAGATGGTGACGGAATTGCAGTAGACAGAATTTTGGG
This sequence comes from Forficula auricularia, assembly GCA_024734495.1. Lineage (NCBI taxonomy): Eukaryota > Metazoa > Arthropoda > Insecta > Dermaptera > Forficulidae > Forficula > Forficula auricularia. The sequence goes on along the minus strand of JALMQS010000816.1, from coordinate 8,606,281 downwards.
CTTATTTACCCCCAATGTAAACACAAATGTTTTAAGGTATCCTCTTTAAGGGGTATGTTTCAAGGTGTCCACTTTGGGGTCACTTACTTTATTCCAGATATGGCCGAATTTAAACTTTGTTTAAAATAGACTTGATTAAAATTAGATGTGGACTTAAAAGAAAGATAAGTTTACTTGAGACTGATTTTAATATAAAGGTACAATTTGATTATTCCAGACCATATTATAAAACGATAACCAACATTAACAATTCTTAGATCGTCTCAAGGTATTCGTTGAAAAATAAAAGGAACGAATTCTAAGATGTAAATTTAATGAACTTGCCATTTTTATTGCAAGGATATAGGTAAGATCGTCAAAGTAATAATGAACCGCGAGAAGACAAATTCATTAAATCATTTATATGAACTAGGAAGAGTGTAAGAATTATGACGAATATATTACCTATATTTTATGATATTCTTATTAAAACAACCAAGGCTTTAAAATTTCCATGAAGTCAATTTGGATATACGAGTAAAATCTACTTAGCTAAGGCAACCGTTATTAGCGAATAATATTCCCTTATATTAAAAGAGTAAATATTAATATCAAACTATTAAATTTCCATGTTAATGTGAATATTATTTTATGAATGTATTAAGGAGAACAGTATCCTAATGTAGTTTCACCGAGATATCGTAAATGCTTCTCAAACTGAATTTCTTAGCAAATGTTTGTTAATAATACTAGAAAATATTTTTGGGCATTTAGATAAAGGAAATTCTTTCTTTGTTGAGAACGGATTAGCATAAGAACAGCAATCAATTAGCTATAAGGCGTTAGTTTTGTGAAAGTAACTTATTAGCTGACGAATGTTATTCATTTTCAAATAAACAGTTGGAATATATGGTAGCTAATTTGAAAAACTAGAATGATAATTTCAGGAAGAATTTAGGTTGGAACAGAAACGGTTGTCAATTTGAAAAACAAAACTGATTTCCTTATAATCAGAGAGCATTGCATTTCGTGCAGTAAAAACTGCGTTTCGTGCAAAAACATAAAAAAAAAAAAAAAATGAAAACTTATCAATAAAAAACTTAAAAAGTTTATTAATCCGAAAATTCGTTGAAATTAACATTTCTATATTTATATCGAGTAAACTAAAACGACGATCATCCAAAATGCGTTTATAAAGTAGAAAATGAACGTTCTACAATTCTACATGAACAGATATGATCGGGGCGAATTTGTAAGCTGCAATTTTTTTGGGATCCAATCTGAATGGTCATTCCATAATGTTTTTATAAATACCTATTCTAGAAGGAGCCTTCAAAAAATTATCTTCCCATTATTAACAGGCTTGTTTACTAAAGGAAATATTTCTATAATTTTCTCAGCAACTAAATGTGCAAGTCCATGTGCCAGACATGTAATATGTTATGTAGCATATTTTTATAAAACATTTTTAAAATACTTGCTACTTATACCATGTATGGTGCCTCATCAGCTACAATTAATAAAACTTGTTCTTCGAAATTGTTGAAATTATAAAATCTTTTTAAACTATCATTTACGAATTGGACAATGGTTTCATGATGATACAGAGCTCCAATAACTAGATTGGCAACGAAACAACCCCGCACCGAAGCGGTCGTTTCAGCAACTGAAATATATACAAAATTAAATCGGAATTCATTTCGAAAATTTTTAATTATTTCTTCAAAAACCACCGGCAAATAATTTTTCCTTAATGTACTTTCATCAGGAATTCTTCCTCGTGTCCGGCAGCCCAAAAATCACACGTGACTCCAGAACCTGGCTAGTTCCACAGCTCCATCGCTCGGAAAAAAGAGTTCGTTGAGATTTAAAATATTTGCAGGCAAGTTAGGGCATTCAAATAGATGAGACATTGTTTGTGTAGCTCCACATTCGTAGAGGTCTTCTTCAATGTATCTCCATTTAAGAAGATTTGGTTTAGAACGCCCCACGCCCGTTCGTAATCTAATTAAAACACGCCAGATAACACATTCCAGCTCGTTGCCTGGAGCCAGGTTTTCCGAAGGTTTTAGTGGAAAAGTATTTAGGAATCACACGAGATGTATACTTCTCTAAGAATTGTGTGATAGACTTAGAATTAATTTTTTAGTGCGATATTTGACTGTGCAAAAGCTCTGCACATATCTATACAAAATTCTTTTTTTTCTGTAGAGGCTCATTTTATTTCTTTGTTCTGTCAAAAATGATTGAGGTTGAGGTTTGTCTTTAAGTTGAAATTCTTTAACATTTTTACAGAAGAATAAAGTTTCCCAAAATTTAGATAATATATTTAACAAATTAAAATTATTGGATAAAAAATACTTGGTAGGTTTCACATTAAGATATAAAAAATAAAACGAATTTATTTTTGGAGAATTAAGATTAAAGATTCTCCAAAAATAAATTCGTTTTTTTTTTTTTTATATCTTAATGTGAAACCTACCAAGTATTTTTTATCCAATAACTTTAAAAAATGTTTCACCAAGTACCAACACCAAATTCCTTAAAAACTATTTAACAAATTAATTTAAAGTATTATGTTTCATTACCTATGGTACAATACTTCTCTGATTTAAATTGTGCAATATATAATATAAAGCTAATAATTTTATATATTTTTTACTTTATCCAATGCAAAGCATGGGTAAAGTATTGTAATCGCTCTCGGGGCAAGCGTGGCTTCAAAGGGTCCTCAGGTAAAAACTACGGAACCCATGGACTCAATTAAAGTCACAAATTGTAGTATTCAATTAGGTTGAATTTTAGCACGTGATGGTTTTGCCAAAAATTACAAGGGGTCTCGTCGAGAGCCCAAAAAGTGCGATTTTTTCATTTAGTGCGTGCGTATGGATGGATGTATGGATGTATGGATGTATGTATGTTATCGTTTTTTGGCCCACGATTTTTTCCACACCGTTGCACCGATTGAAATGAAATTGAAAACCTAGCATTCTTTTAACAAAATGAAGCGCTGATTAGTTTTTGGTACATATCGGTCCACAAACATTAGTACTTTATTTCAGTACTTTTTTAGTTTTTTCTAAATATCTTGAAAATGACTTAACCAATTTTGATGAAATTTAATATCCTAATTAAGTACCTTGGGGACCACAAAAAAGGTTAAATAAAGTTTTTAGTAAAATTATATTTTAAAGTACTTTACTCTAGAACATATTAATATTTCAAATGAATTTGGATAAAGTTTAGCAACGATCCGTTGCAGTTTATTTGTTATTTTCAATTAATCCTTTTTTCTTCTTTATTTGACTAACCCGCCTAAAGCGATTTCGTGCAATATCACCAAAAAATGGAATTTCATGCAATATAAGAATTGATTGATAGCTTATAAAATATGTGATTTGCATAGATACCAAATATAACATAGCTATCTATTAGCAAAAAAAGTGCAATAACATGTGAATCCGCTCTCTGTTTATAATCAAAGTAAGCCTCGAATCTTCATCTGGAAATTGCTTGGGCGATGACAGTGATGCTGATAGTAGGCTTAGCCGGTGTGACGCACACAAGCCCATCTTTTCTCTTCTCTCACACTGAGATGTACCATCGATGCCTCCCTCCTGAGGTAAATAGCGTCCAAAGCCCGGATGCCGCAGACCCAGGATTATAGTAGATCCTCCGCCGACACCGAACGGCTTAATATTTCACCACCGCACCAGCTACCTTGTAGTCATCCTGGCCTGTTCCCTTCGCCATCTTGCTAAGTTTGATCAAACTTAACTAGCCTTCAACGTAGGTATTGTATCTACATTAACGTATTTTCCAAAATGGAAGCTCTTCTGTTTCTCCTTTTGGGATTTAACCCTTCTAAAGCCAGATAAAATTACTTTCGATCTAAGCTTTTTGTAAATTCCTAATTTGAATTACTTATCTATATAGATAAAGTTAAGATTTTGTCTGTACATTGGTCCAAATTACGCCAAATTTATGAACGAAAAACCCTTAACAAGATTTCTGTCTGTCTGTCTGACTGTATGTTTTCAGTAGGTTCCGCGAAAAGTTGCTCACGATTCAGGTAAAAACAGCTGAAGGGATTATTATCAAAATTCATATTTGGATCAGATGTCTTCTAACTTAATTTTATTACTATATAACGTTTTGATATTTTGACCCTAAAAGGGAGTTTTTTTGGGGGGGGAGGGGGGGGCGCACTAATGGAAATTATCAAATACCTCCTAAACTATTAACTCTACGGCAAATTTTGTAATGAACAAAGTTGTAGGGGATGTGATTTCTGACAACTTTTGTTTAAAAAATTTCCCCCAAAAAACACCCAAAAGGGAGGGGAGGGTGAAAAAAAAGTAAATTCTCGCCCTTGGAGCAAACTCAACCAAATTTTGTATACATAATCTGTGGGCCACTAGAAGGCTAGAAATGCAAAAACTGGGAGAGTAGGTGGGGTTCGGGGTGGGGGTGCAAGATGGGGGTGGGGTCCAGGGGGAATAGCTCCCTGGCTAGTAAGAAGGCCGCCGAAGGCGGGCCCTGCAGCTAGTTTATTAATATTTTTTTCTATATAATATCTATCACCTCAAGCAAATTAAGATTAACTTTTAAGAGAGTTAATTAATTATATTTAGCAATTTAAATCTTAATTAGATAGATTTTGTCGTTTTTTGATATTCAATGGAGAAAAATTTGAAAGCCAAGTTCTTAATGAAATAATAAAGATATGAAGTCAAGAGAACAGAACCACTTGGGCTTTTAAAATTTAATCCGAGTCTTCATTAAAACTCAAAAGCCCACCGTCGACGTGAACTTTTGTCTATTGGTTATGGAGGATACACCTAACCCACAACTTTGATGTAAATCAGAGCGGGCGAATAAATCCAAAAAGGAGGATTAAAATCTTTGAATTGAATACTAGGTAGGTATATATTGTATCAGGAAGGATTTCTTTTATATTTATAAAATCAGGAAAGGGAGATAATGAAGAGAAAGAGAGAGATTGAAGACACAAAGTCTAAACATATCTTTGTGAGAAAGAGCTCAAGGGAGTCAAGAACTAGCGAGTTAGATATTATGTAATTATTATTTAAAAGACTATATAGAGCATTTATATATACAAGAGGAAGAAAGCATTCTCAAAATAAAGGGAAATGCGGTTTCAAGAAAATGAATACACATTGCATACATAATATAGTCAAGAGATATTCTGACTTCTTCATTTGTTCAAATTAAATAAAAAGAAAAAAATATACTCCTTTCTCTTAGATAAAATTAAAACAAATAGGGACTCTATGAGTTAAAAATTTAAAAGAAGATTAAATGCAATAATAATAGACAAAAAAATGATAAAATTTTATTAAAAGAAATGTTTCATTTGCACCAAGTTTCGATACCAAATTTTAGAGACACTTTTTCGAGAGAAAAATGCCTAACTTAAATAGTTTCAGTCGTAAGTTAAAATTATTATATTATAAAAAAAAAATATCTTTTTAAATAAATTTATATAAAATATAATTTTATATAAATTAATCCAAATTTTTATCTAGTCTGGTGTGGGAATAAAAGAGCGCACACATTTACTTTCTCTTTTCTGAATTCCCGAGACTAATTGATCAGGTCTGAACGGGCTTTGACTAGCTAGAGTGTGAAGTTTTTATCCTTTTGCAATTCCCGAGAGTAATAGTTTCTCATGTTTGAGCGGGCTTGGACTAGTTAGAATGTGACGTTTTTATTCTTTTGCAATTCCCGAGAGTAATGATTTCTCATGTCTGAGCTGGCTTGGACTAGCTAGAGTGCGTTGTATTTATCTTTTCTGAATTTCCGATACTAATTGATCAGAGTAATAATTTCTCATGTCTGAGTGGGCTTTGAATAGCTAGAGTGCAATGTTTTTTCTTTTCTGAATTCAGACTAATTGATCAGACTAATTAAATAATTAAATTGAATTTTTTTTTAAGAGAATAGCAGAATTTTTATAAATTGAAGGATACAATAAAAGATTATCTCTTCTGCTGGAAAAATATTTTTTTTAAGTTATTTATAAAGAGACTATAGTTTTGAGGGCCTTGTCCTCTTCATCAGTATATTACAATTGATTCACAGCAATTGATGTGTTTTCAATTACTGTGAATCAATTGTAATAGACTGATGAAGAGGGCAAAGCTCTCGAAACTATAGTCTCGTTATGAATAAATTAAAAAGACACTGTCTCTTTTAATTTAAGAGTAATAATTTCTGATGTTTGAGCGGACTTGGACTAGCTAGAGTGCGTTGTTTTTATCTTTTCTGAATTCCCGAGACTAATTAATCATAGTAATAATTTCTCATGTCTCAGCGGGCTTTAGCTAGAGTGCGATGTTTTTAGTCGAAGTGTCATTTCTGAAAGCAATCCAACTATTCAGGTATTTCTCCGCAAGACTTAGGTATATAGTACAGTTCATTAAAACAAATATTTCGTATTTGTTTTCTAAAATTGAAAATCTAAAAACGATATTAATTGCGAGGAAAAGACTCGAAGTAATGATAAAATCGGTGTAATTAATTAAAATATATACTCGATATAATTAAGGATGAAGAGGGGAGGCGAAGGGTTTAAGTAACAGGATTATGCAACCACTCTAAGTGAATAGCAACTTAAGGTCGCATCACCTGAGTGGCGTTTTTGTCTTGTGGGAGGTAATTGAGGAAGCGCGGCTAGACATGGCGCGTTAAGGGATTTTTCTTGCTTCTTCAGGGAGTTGGGAGGGACCAAGAGAGAAGGAAGAAGCGGACCGCGAATCACGAACAGTGAGATAAAGGGAACCTCCGTCTAGGCGATCAATACGCTCAGAGGCTTGTATGTAAACCAGTAGCAATTAGAGGCATAATGAGCCCTAAGGGCACAAAGGGCTCCGTGGGGTCAAACAGCGACAAGAGTTTGCTCTTAAAAACTAAACTCAGTTCTTATTTTATATTCAAAAAAAGTATGAAAAAACTCGTGAGTAAATCAAGAGGAAAACTTAAGCGCCCAGACTCCAATGTACTATATAGGCATCAAGTGGGGGTGGGTGCGCCGAGCCGGTCGTTTACATCGATGCACTTACTATATATGTATGCTTGGGCGCGCTTGCATTATCCACCAAGCTTTACATGTCCATTTAGGTAAAAAAAACATGCAGCCAAGTGTGAATGCGGTTTGAATATCGAAGATTCCAAGCCTAATATAAATAGAATTTAATATTATTATTTATGCCTAATTTAAGAGATTTTAAATGTTTGAAGATCAAGAACTATTTAATCAATGATGATGATTGAATATAAAAACAAAATCTTATTGTAGGAAAAAGTGTGAGAATTGATGAGATTGTGTATATCAGTGGCGTGCGGTCCATGGATGCTCTGGATGCGACGCATTTCCAAAATTTTAAACATTTAAAGTATTTTTATAAATATATAAAAGGATCTTTAAATTTCCAAATTATTATCCGTTATTTTTTCGAAATGGAATAAAACGGTTGCATAGTTTCAGGGGGCAATTAAAATTAATGATTTTTCCGAAAAGGGTATGCATAGAAGGTTTGAATTCCCTGACGCCTGGTATAACTTCCAGTTCAAGTATGTCAAAGATAAGTCGAGACAAGTTTTAGTCGAATAAAAATTGTTCTTGGTGAGGAACTATTAAAATAATAATAATTCAAAAAAAGGAATAAATAAAGATGATTCGAGAATCTTTGGACTAATCCATTTCTAACAACTCTAAATATATAAGATAGGAAATAACTAAGAGTGCTAAAGACAAGTCATAGCTTGCTTATAGCAATAGAATTAGGAGAAATTTAAGATTTTCTTATAGGACAGGCTGATTCATTTTTGAATATGGTCGATTTCCATCTCAGGGACTGTGGAGTTTAAGTCACAAGAATTAATTTCTGACTCCTAACCTCACTCACACAAATGATGAAATTTGCAAAAAAAAAGAAGCTAAGATTAAAATAAAATTTCAAAAAAATAGGGTACTTTTTGGACAGCATCTCCTGGTTGAAAAGTCACCAACCGCCACTGATGGTGTATATCTAAACATCTGATTTTATTTTCGTAAAGATAAGAAAATATTCAATTTCTCAACATAAAATACTTATTTGAGATATGTCATTCTTATTTGCCGTTTATAATCATACACCAATTGATATTTTTTTTAATTATGATTTAATTGGTTTATGAAATATTACAGATACAGAGGTTTCCAAAATTGGTTCAGTTTATCACCACAAACAGCGGTGTATCAAATTAAATTAAATTTTAAAAAATCCCGTTTTATTCTACTTAATGAGCTCTTCATTCTGATATTTAACATATCTAGATAAAAAATACTTTTTGATTTTCGACCTAAGAAAAATTTCCTTCACTAATAATAATATTAAAATTCTGATACCATTTTCAATCTTGACTAAAATCAATAATCATACGAACTATTGCAATATGTAATGTCTGTTATTTAATTTACAAACTGTAATGCTTTGAAAGGCAGATTCAAGATATCAGAGCGAGACTTAGACCCCCTTTTTACGCTTGGAACCCTAAAAAAGTAACCCTTTAAAAGATGTAAATGTATATATATATAATTATATATATTATCTTCCCCTCCACTTCCTTCTGAAGAGAAAGAAAGAAAAACATGTTAGTTAAAAACATTTTATCTTAATTAATAATCAATTTAATTGCTTATAGTAGAAAAAGTATAATTCCTTTCATTTTCTTATTGAAATTTTATTTTTCAACTTGACTTTTATCTACCGGAGAGCACAAAAGCAATTGCTTCCAATGCTTATTGCAATTATTTCTACTTGAAGGTACTATCTTTGATTTTTTTAATATCAATTAAAAAAGAGAAAAAGATCTTTTGGAGCGAGCTCCATTGTTTTCCAATCAAGCATTAATAAAGGAAGATTCGTGGATTTTTATAGAGAATAATTGGAATTTTTTGTTGAAACTGTGATGCTCCTCTCGATGAAAAGCTTGTTTTTCTAAAGTAAAGTAAAATAAAAAAAAAAAAAAATACTGTCACAAATTATTCCTAATTAATTTATTATTTGGTCATTAAATATCAGGAAACTGGACGAGATAAATAGTTCAGAGAAACAAAAAGCCGAAGAAATATTAAGGTTATAAAAATATATAGAGTTTAATTCATCAAAAAATTCAATTTGATTTGATTTTCATAACGCAAGGTGTGAATAGAAAATTAAATCCACAACGACGCAGTCTCTATTTCCGGTGGCAGTAGCAAGTGCTGATTAATTCTGGATACATCAAGAATATGTGATATAAATAAAAGTCAAAAGACATAGTCTTTTGAAAATAAGATTTATATGACATGAATCAAATTTAGTTAAACTAATTATATACATATTAGTGTATGAATTTGAAAATCTTTTAATAAATTTTCATTGATAATTGATTATATAAACTTAATTTGTTTTTAGGGTATTTTTAAATATTTTGAAAAATATCGATATTCCTATATCGAGAATAATGCTTTTAATTTTGGATTTTTCTTTTAAAATAGCTCGTGTTAGATATATAGCTCAAATCAAGTTCTGATTACAGGTGTCGGCGCTCTAAGTCTTACCATCTACTGTGAAAAGATTTTAAACGATGCTTTGATACCTTGGGCACCTAAACAATTCAGTAGAAACCATTGGACGTTTCAACAAGACTCGGCACCATCCCATAAAACACATGAAACCCAACGTTTTTTACAAGAAAAAGTTCCTAGCTTCATTTCTTCACAACAATGGCCACCATATTCCCCGGACTTAAACCCAATGGATTTTTCCATATGGTTCATTCTTGAGGTCAAAGTATCAACTAAAAAATTCCAGACGGTCAACGCCTTAGAGATTGCAATTCGCAAAAACCATTAGACCACATTCGAGCAGCGTGTGAAGCCTTCCCGGACAGACCCGATGCTATTATCCGCGCTAAAGTTGGCTACATCGAAGAATAACATATTTTTCTTAAAATTAGAAATGTTTTTACGATATGCTGAAGTTATTAAATAAAAAAATAAAAATTGACAAAATAACAGCATTTATAATTGGTAAAACTTCGAGCGCCAACACCAGTACAGCAAGAAATAAAATATTTCTTCTTTGGGAATATTTAATTAGAAGAAAGTTATCTCAATTTAAGCCTAAATCAGAACTAGAAAGAATTACTAAATTCTAACAAAGGTGAAGTTTGTATCTCTGCAATATAAGTATGAACAAATGACCATCATATCCGGTTAAGATCAATTTTAAAATCTTTATCATTAAAGCTTGAGTGAATAAAAAATAATAATACTAATATATTTGGGAAGCCACATGGAAATGGGACGAAACAAAAATAAATTAAGTCTAGAATTGTCCAAGAAGGAAAAAGAAAGATTTTGATCATTGCATCAAGCAGAGGACAACCTCTTTGTTTCTCTTTATGAAAGATGTTGATGATGACCTACATACATATGTATTAATCATTTCCCTGTATGGTTTCGAAACCTGGAGAAGCTGAGGACTTCAAAATATGGTACTATAGAAGAATGTTGAAGATTAAATGGGTAGATAGAATTACAAATAAAGAAGTCCTAGACAAAAGTAGAAAAAAGAGGACAGTGTAGAAAAATCTTAGGAAGAAAAAGATCAGATGATAGGCGCACGTTTAGGCACGAGGTAGTGCTGAGAGATAGTACATATCCTAGAGGTTGAAGTATAGAAATGAAAAGGGAGAGTAGAAGACTAAGATTATTATATATTTTCCCCAGATAATAAAGTATGTGATATTGGAGGTAAGATTTATAGAGAAGTGTAAGAGCTAACTAACATAGGATAGAGTCCATCAGGCAGTTAGCTACGTCAAAAAGTCCTTGGACGGGATCATCTATGATGATGATGGAATAAGTTGATCGAAAAATGGCTGTTTTTTCAATTTTATCAATTCCAGCTCATGCATCGAAGATGTGCCATTGATAAAATAATCAATGTATTTTAATAGACGAGTGATTGGGATTGAATGAAAAGAGACTGATCTCCATTAATAATTCATAAATCAATTGAATAAAATAGAATTTGTATAGAAATTGTATCGAACAATAAATAAATTTGTTTTTCATAAATATATAATAATGAAAATATGAGTTCATCTGTAATCTGATCGTTTGATTATTTTTCCTTATTCAACATCGATTAAAAAAAAATCAATTTCATACCAAACTGTAATCTCTATGGTGTATTTATTACCAACCTGTTTACAAAATGATCAGTTTATTGTTCGTTCACATACGAAGTAGCAAAAAAGCACGTTTCAAAGTCATCTAAGAGACTAGAATACGTAAATTATATTTACATTTATTATGGTATCTATTTTTAAAGTCTTGTTTCAAGTAGCAATAATTATTTTTTTATGGTATTAATACCTGTGTTTTTTAGCAAAATCGATGCGTTTCTCAGAAAATGCATGTTCTTTTTACTATATGTTTATAAATGTGTTGAAATTCTGTAGCAAAAATAATTTACGTTTGTTTGAAAATGAGTCTAATGTTAAATAAACCAGAATTATTAAACTGTTGTCTTAGTTTCTGTTTCGACCAGGCATAAAGAGAAATAAAGAAAATTTATAAGGATCCACAAATTCTATAGACATAGATTCTAGATCTGTACCCATTATTTGAGGTGATATTATTAAATATAATCGTCATAATTTTTTCTTTATTTAATTCGTGTAGTAGCTGATCTTGAAATTTAAAGAGATGTTAAATACTATTTTGAATAATAAACAGCGATCCTAGCCGAGTCTAAACCCTGTATTGCTGGTTGCTGATAAGCGGGCGTCCTAAGAAATTTATAACAGGAATAGCAGGGAATTGGACAAAAATTAAAAACCAAGTTTTTATTATATATGGCAGAATTTTTTAATTGTTAAAGAAAAGTCCAAGATTGTTGATTAATCGGAGTCAGGAATGAATTTAAAAAAAGATTAATGATGTTTTGTCGTATAGTGAAATTATTTTTTGACAGAGTGATAAAATGGGCCACTGAGGAAGTCAAAATAAATTGACGAAACGTCTGGGCCATTTAATAAAAACTCTGTGTTTTTAATTTTTGTCCAATTCCATGTTATTCCGGTTACAAATTTATTATGGAAGCGAATGATTAATTTATAATTCGTATATTAAAATAAAACTTTTTTTTAGAGGGGTCGGTAGCGCAATCGGTTAAATCACCAACTTTTCTAATCCGATTAGGAGAACATCAACCTAGACTTCATCAGTTCGATCCCAGAAAGAAGCAAAGTGAATTTATTTTAAAATAATAAAAAACCGGCCCCTCTGCTCCAGAAACTGACAAACTCTGTTTCTACTCGCGCAAGCGCAGGACAAAATTTCGTAACAAGCAACTATGAATCGTGACAGGCAAAAACAAGATTACCCCAGGTGGTAACCAATCCACCCACCGCAACCGAGCATTCAGATTCTGGGGGACCCCAACCATCACGAACTCAAGGAAGAAACAATGAAAGAATAACGCCAAAAATCCATACATGCACACCTTTAACATCAACAGACTCATTCGGCCAGGAAAAACTACATACCCTGACCATGGAACTCGATAACAATAACACGTTCCGGAAAAAGATAGAGGCGTGGAAGGTCCAACCAGAAAGAAACATCAAGCTTTGCGTGATCCCAAGGGTCCAAACGCAACAAATAAATAATAATAATAAAATAAAACTTTTACAATGGCATTATAACATTTTAGTTGAGTTTAAATTTATGAAACAAAACGCCCGACGCAATGATCCACAAAGGAGCGAAACAATACCAAATTAGTTATGCATTATTTATACTATTTTTTCTATTCCATTATTTTTTTAATTACTTATTTATTTATTTTGCTATAATTTTTGATTGAAAAATATAAAGTACTAACTAGCATAGTTTGATAAAATTTTAGGTTAAATATCTTATTAAATAAAACAGATTTAAATGAAATGTTATAATGTAGAGATGTAGATAAAAAAAAATTTTTAGTCAAGTGCTATTCAGGAGGAAGCTTATGGATCTTGCAGTCCCTTAAAAAATATATTAACATATAATTTATATTATTAAATTTATGATAAATATAGAAATTGTTAGTTATATTTAGTTAAAAAAAAAAAAACATTTTATTTTTAATCTTTTTGAAAAAAAGTCATTGAAAATTTTTCTTGAAAAGTCTTATTTGATTAAATATTATTATTACATTTCGGGTGGGTTCGAATTCACTTATTTGTGCTTAATTTATTTTTATTAACGCAAGGGAAAATATTTTCCAAATATGATTTTTTCTGTCTGTATGTCTGATTTCTAATATTCACTGTAAAATAGATTCGTATAAAGTTTTTTCTAGTTAAAATACTAAAATTAAAATACTAAAATCATTGCTCAAATAATACAGAAATAGAAAACATATTTTGTTATGATATTTTGCATTAAAATAATAATAATAATAATAAAATACTTATTATCAATAAATAGTTTTCATATTTTTAAAGAAAATATATTTCAATTATTTTCAAAATCACGAGAAAGATTCTTGTAGATTTGAGAGAAAGTTTTATCGCAATACAATATATCTAATTGCAAAGTAATTCCAAATTCCTTTTTGTATCGTCTCAATTGATTGAATTGAATGTTTGGCTTTAATTCAAGAAAAGCTTTTTCTTTTTTTTTCTTTTTTTCCTTCCTCCAAATTTACAATGGCCCCAAATTACATTTAAATAAACTAAAGCGGCCATAAGATGCTTGATGCAACTCAAGATTTAAATCCGAATTTGAGAGGAGAAATAAAAGGTCAGGGATATAAAAGTTTTAAGATAATCGAATTAAAATTGTATTGCCTTCAGATTGGATGTAGAAAAGTCGATGGGGTGGAAATAGTCAAGAGGCGATGTTGGTTGCGAGTAGAAGATTCAAGAGCACCATCGAGTGCATGGTGATGAATACTCTATAGCCGTTTTAGTACCGAACCACACGGATTCCACTTAATTAAATGGTGGCGAGCCGTTCGGTCGACGGTCTACGACGCTAATAGGTTCGCGGTGATGGTGGAAGGCTCCCAAGTGATGAAGGCAATGAATTTGGCAACAACCTCACGCCAAGCCAAGTCTTAAGACGTGCGATCGAGGTTGTAAGTCGTGGCGTACTGCTCTCCACGTTCACGATAGATTTAAAAGAAGATTGCATTAGCCGAAGACGAAAATTAAAGTGGCAGACCAAAGTATTACAGTTACAATTTAATCACACATCGAACACCTTTTTTTCTCGCCTCGAAAAATCCACAGCAGACAGTTACCGATAATCGTTAAAGTTTTCTCGCTTACCGCAAATTTGTTCCCAAATATTAATTAAACGATGCCAAAAAATCCTCCTGGTCGGTGGTGCTCTATCGATTCCACTTGCCCTGCTGCATATTCGATTCAGCAATCATTTTATCGTTCCCTATCGACCTCACTCTCTGGCGAGATAACCGGGGTAAATACTGATTAGCACATTTTGTTATGAAAATTCAATTACCTCTTAACAAACATATAAATGTGAATATTCAAGCGGCATTCTAATTTCTGAATACAACTGATTTTGAGCGAGAGCGAGCCTCTAGTTCACATTATAATATGTTTAAGGTTTTTACTAAAGCAATATCAATTTGTTAAAAAGCCTCTAGTTCTCGTAATGTGCATATTAACAATGAAAATACACATTAGACTGGGACAAATTCGTTTTAAATGCAAATTTTATTCGAATAGTCGTCAAAGGAGGTCTTTCATCCTGAAGCGAGCAACAAGCAACTACTAGTATAGCTGAAATTCATATCCTTTGACTGGACGTCAGGCTATAGATGGGAAATTGTTGGACAATGGGGACATCACACAACAGGATGTCGTGCCATTTAAAATTCCAATCGCTGTATCAATTATCAAATCAAGAAAAATTATCAGAATTACATTTAGATTAGATTTGCAGAAATTTCTATTTTAAATATTTCAACTACAATTCTTTATGAAGTATAATAAAAAGAGTATAAAAAGAATGGTCTCAATTTGTTCCAGAAGAACTAAACACAATGATCTAGATCAGTGTTTCTCAACCTTTTGTAGAGCAAGGAACCCTAGAGCACTTATATTTTGGATTTTCCGTCTTTCTAGCCATAAGCCAATTTACGATACTAATTATATTTTTTCTAAATTTGTCTCTAGCCTCGGGGTCAGATTTTAGCTGGATGCCTCGAGTCGGATTCGGACCCGGGTCCCCTGGTTGGCTGGCTGGCACGCTACCACCTAACCTATCTGACCCCCAGCACTTATATTTATTTTTGAGGAACTCCTTAGCACTAAAATATGAGAAATTTAATTTTTCGTCAAAATATCAACACAATGCTACTTTTATAGCTTCCAAATATAACATACCGAAGCGCCGCCGATGACGGTCTTGCCACATTTTAAAAATATTTTGGGAAAATTGGGGACAAAAATGTGCATTTTAACCTAACATTTTTATTTTGATGAATAATATTATTATTAATTATTTTTGGAAATGTCATTGGGATACCTATATCCCCCTTTCGGATCGGACAGGTTTTTTTTTACATATTCAATGTATACTCATAAATAATAATATTCTCATCTATTTGAAAAGCAATATTATTTCAAACGACATTAATAACAAAATAATAATAAAACAATTTAAATGATGTTTTCATTTTGTTACTAATGTAACGTAATCGTTGTATTATAAGAAAGTTAAGGAACTTTAGAGCAACAAAAATGGTATCACTGAACACTGATACAATAATAGTGATAATCACCACATCCTTAAGTATCAATGGTTTTATTTGACTATAAGGTAATACTTAGACTCTAAATTTAGTATTTTTTCTTTACAATTGTTAAGGGGTGATCTACTAAATACTATTTTTGTTTTTCTATATTTTCTTTTATTGACCTCTAGGCTCGAGGAACCCCAAACCTCCTTTTGTGAAACCCTGGGGTTCCGCGGAATCCAGATTTAGAAACACTATTCTAGATATCTAGAAGAATTTTTCGGATATAACCACCCACTTATTCATAGTTAAATTTGAAAATTAATTACAAGTTTCTTGTTTTCTCTTATGTATCTACTTCTAGTTCTGAAACGGTTTTTAAGTGATGATTGAGGTATCTTAATCATCTCAAATCATTGGATTTGTTAAAAAAATTTAACTTTGAGTGTCATTTTTGTGAAGGCCTGTTTAAATACAATCGAACTCTGTTGGGTATCTAAAAGTTTTTTTCTCTTAGACTCCAGTGTGGACTGAAGAGATGGTTGATAAACATTTTTATCAGTATGTTATGAAATCACAAGGAATTTTTAATTAATTTTGTTTGATCTAATCCTAAAGATTTTCTCAGATATTAGTTGAACGACTATAGTCTCAATAAGAAAACTAAACATAATATAACATTTAAAGAAAATCAAATATTGATGTATTGAGATACAATTTTTGGAAATCTGAACTCACAAGATAACATATCGTCGCCTTAGAGTGTGAACCTGCTAAATCCATTTTTTATCATATATGACATATTAATACCATTCGAAAGAAAAAGAGATGCAACATAGTACAAGTAAAACTGCTACTTAAAATTAAGATCGTAAGTTGTAGAAAAAAAATGTGAAAAATAGTTTCTTTTCATAACAACATTATTAAATTTTGTTTGTTTTTTCGCTGACATGTAAGATTTCCTTGTTGTGAGTTAGCAGGTTTACACTATGAGGCAACAATATGTTTTCTAGATAAGCTATTAATTTTGTCAACAACTCTTTTTCTATACTTTAAAGGGAGGACAAGAATAAAAGATAATCAAAATTTGATCCAAATAAGATCAGGTGTGTTTTATAAATTTGATATTAAATTTTCATACGGACGTTTGCATTTATTATAATATATACCTATCTCGTATATCTAAGTAAGTAATATAAATATTCTGTCAAGTTTCAGCTTTCTAAACAGGACAAATTTTTTTATTAGTAGTTTAGAAAAAATATTAATTTATTGTTCTTCTAAAGAAGAGGAAAAACGTTTGATTAATTTTAATACCTTTTGACATTAAACTTTTGAGCTACCTATTCTAAATATAGGTATATATATTCTAAATAATATTCCCAAACTTCAAATAGACCATTAAATTGCATAATATAATAATATATCGGTACTATTATTTATTCACTGAGCTGGTATAGAACAGTTTTTGTTTTTTTATTTACGTATTTTATTTTATTTTTTTTCAATTTTTTTCAATGTCCACAGATGATGATATATTAGGATAGGCTAGGGGGGTGGCAGCGGTGGTTTGAGTTTTTGGATGAGTACTGCGGAACTAATTTGTAAACTTTTCACTCCGGTCACTATGTCTAAATCAATTGAATATTAATATTTCGAAAAATTCATTTTCTCTCTTTCGCTCGATTGCTTTATAAATTATACATTTTACCATTTTCATTCATCTTACTACTCTATTCGTTTAATTAATTTGTCGGTATATTTCAATTTAACTTTTCTATTAAAATAGAAAACAACTATCAAAACGTGAATGTATATTAATTTGAAATGAAAATAAATAAATAGAACCTTGAAACATTTTTGGTTAATTCAGTAGATTGATGTGATGTGCTTCAAATTTTAAAGAGTAAAACGTTTAAAATACACTTACGTTATATAGATCTTTAATAAAATAACTTTTATTTCAAAAAAGTACAGAGATAACTTAATCAATTTTAATTAGCTTATTGTATGATAAATTGTATTTTTATTTGAGAGTGTTTGAGAATGTTGCTCTAGGATATACAAATCCATGTTTACCTATATCTTTATAATACATAGTTGATTTAATACATATACTTGTATTCCAAATTTCAGCTTTAACATTTCGAAGTTTTTGTCCTTATTTAAAAATTCATTTTTTTTTCTGTTTTTCTGCATTTTTAATACGGAAGTAGTTTAGAAAGCATAAAATCTAATTTTATGGATTTTGATGAGGCTCAAAAAAGAGAGATAATTATAAATATTTTTTTTTTTATTCAAAGCCGACGTTTCGGAGGTTTATTCCCTCCTTTTTTTTAATATTATAATGATGTTGATACAAGAAGAAGTTGCACCAAAAAGGTACAACCGCTGTAGTCCATGGTGGACCCTTGCATCGTGAAAATAAGAAGAGATTTAGGAATTGGGTCGTTATCGAAGGTATCTGAGGATGCGGGTCTTGAAAGACTTATTCAGGGTTTTGGGAATAAACCTCCGGAACGTCGGCTTTGAATAAAAAAGATGGTTATAATTTTCTCTAGTTTTTGAACCTTGGACAGCCTCATCAAAATCCATAAAATTCACTTAGCTACAAAAAATACTTCAATCGTACTAAAATGTAATGGATACTTCTTTGTTTTAGAAATACATTTTGGCATCAAAATGAACTTTTTCAGGTCTTGCGTTATCGTAAGTATCGAAATTTAGACACACTTATAAACAATTAATAAACATGGATAAGCAAAAACAAATTTCGAGTGGATTCAATACCGACGAGGCCCGCCCATCAGGATCCACCTGCCAAGTACCGAGTTGATATTATTTGAACAGTTTTTTCAGAAAAAGATGAAAAAACTAAAAGATGTGCATATAAATTCGGTTCGATTTGAACGAAAACATTGCTATGATAATGAGTTTATAACTATCAAAATCATAATAAATGAAAAAACAAGCTATTTTGCTTCATTTCTGTTGAAACCTAAATACATTATTTCTATTTATTAATTTCATTTCGTCATATTGATTTTATTAATTAATATTCATCTCTATCAGAAGAAATTTTATCTTAAATATATTTCAAATTTCCCCAATTGTTTTATGCAAATTTTTGGATTTATTAAAATATTTATTTTAATATTTATCATTATTCATATAAGCCTGAGTTCATTTAGCATGCAAATTAAGCTAAAATACGATATGTTTTCGGATTTTGTAAATAAATATATTCTGATATATATATACCATATGTATATGATATATTCGAACAAAAAAGATATTTATTCTCTAAATGTGTGCTCATTAGATTACTACATGATTAGGTCAATGTAGGGATTATTCAGGGAACAATAAATAAAAGTTAAAGAAACTGACTAGATGAAAATTTCATCTCACCTAAATCATCAAGTTTTTATCGCGAGATCATATCAGCAAACTATTCGATGAATGGCGTAAGGTGATAGAGAGATAATAGCAGAGTAGCAGAGATAATTTTATCATTGATTTTGAAAATAAATTTGAATTTCATTAAAAATTGGCATGAAGATAAAACATAAAAAAAAAAAAAAACAATAATACATTTTTACTGAAATTCGTATAAATTTGTAGATTTGATCCTTAGGCGATTGATAACAAAAAAGTCTGAAAATCTTCATATCGCAAATATTTAATGAGAAAAACTTATCAGAACACACGAACTTTTGGCACCTAGTTTTGGAGTAAAGTTCAAGTGATTGTGATTATATTTATATTATCACAGTGAGAGCTGATTGAGGCTTTCGTGTATTATTAACTTTATCTATAGGGGCCGTCCATAAATTACGTCACACAGTCATGGGAGGGATCTCAGCTCTGTTCCGCCCCACCCCGCCCCGGGGGGGGGGGGATCTTAAAAATTGTGACATTACAAAAGTTAAATTAACATTTTTTTAAATGTTCATATATATTTTTAGATTTCAGGTTATTATTGGTGATAGTGTGACGTCACAATACCTACAAGGGGGCTTAATGAAAATGTGATAGAACGTGACACAGGGGGGAGGGAGGTCTAAAAATCATGAAATTCGTGTGACGTAATTTATGAACGGCCCCTAAGGTGTCAATGTTCAATCTCTAAAAACCAGAATATTCAAAAAACAAATTACACATCAGCTTCGAGTTCACAAAAAAGGAGAGGAAAAAAATTTAAAATTCGAAATGAAATTTTAATGTTTTAGATTAAAGCAATTATCATGTTGTTTGGGAGATTTTATTTTTATTATTGAAATACCTTTTTTTCATTTCGTTTTTACTTTATTTGTGCACTGGAAGCTGATGAGTAATTTGGTTTTGTGAAATTTCTCTTTTAATAATAAATATAGGTATACTAGTATATAATATTTATATTAATTTTAAATTGAAATATTATGTATTTTGAAAATACTACATTCAACTCTTCTTAATGCAGATGGGGTTCGAATCATCTTTTATAAAAAATTTTAATAATTAAAAGTATTTGCATTTGTTGAAATTACATTGAAATAAAATTATTAAATATGGAATAGAAAATTGACATAATTTTCTCTGATAAAAGATTTGATTAAGACAACAAATTCTTTTGAAAATTATAATTATCTACCAAATTTTAATAAATTTAATTAAATTAATTTAAAAAATTTACAAATATAAAATCCTAGGTAGGATTCACAAAAATAAAATACAAGATGATAATAAGCATCTTGTCTTTTATTTTTGTGAAACCTACCTAGAATTTTATATTTGTAAATTTTTTTAAATTTTTTAAATTTTCTCTACTTTATTAAAATATGTTTCACCAAGAACCTACACAATTCTCTCTTAAGGAGGTTCGGGACAGTTTATCGTTTATGTAAGAAAATTTTCAAATTTCTACCATCGAATCATTGATGTATTAAATATTTATTCCCGAAATTTGAAGTTGATCGTCTGTCCCATTACTAACATAAATTATTGAAAATTGTCCTTTTAACATGGAAGTAAATGGACCGAGCTTTAAAAAGGGCTATAACTTCAATACAAATTATACCATTTTCAACAAATTTTTACAGATCAATAATTTATGAAACGAATGATACATTTTTCAATAAATTTGACAGTCTAGTTAATTAGTTATTCATAAATGTAAAAATAAAAAGTTGTTTGCAGCCAACAGAATATAACAAAAGCACTAGTGTAGAATTTCAACTCTATATCTTCAAATCGTTTTTGTTAAATAAATGTTTTTATAATGAGAAAAAAATATCTCAATATTCTTTTTATTAATATTATCAAAACAAATATTTGTATTCGAAATTAACCTCATTAGTAAGAATTTTTTTTAATTAAAAAATTTAGTAGGCAGAAGTTGTCACTCTGCAGAAAAAACTTATTTTTTTCGTAGCTCAACCCGATAGAGCTTCTGTCCCGAACCTCCTTAACAACACTAAATTATAATTAAAAAAATATTACCTTAATTTCATACAGTCGATAATATAATTTTTTAACGGTAAAGATGTGAAAGGTTTTTTTGGGGCTAGAGCAATAAAATATAAATTGCCAATATCATTGAATATAGCTAGACAAAACTATTTTATATAGAATTCTACCAAATGAAATTTCTATAAAATAGGTGGGAATTCGTACAAATGCTTTAATTTATAGTAAATAATTGAAATAGAATTCATTCTTCTAAAATTTCATTAATGAAATAACACTTGAATAAATATTCCCACTCGGGTTTGGTCTGGATAATGTATTTCCCTCAAATGTCACCGAAATTCGACCATTTATATTTGGAAGCCCTGGGTTGTTAATAATGTATTTTTTGTTGCCCTATTCCAGCCAGGCACTTCTTTTCTATTTTATCTCCACTCTCTATCTAAACTTGAGTACCTAGCTTAAAAGCTCTCTTAAGAGTTAAGTCTTTTTTAAACTCGTCACGTCAGAAAGTTTCTACATCAAGCTTTAATTATAAAGTCGGGCATTCTTTCTTAAAGTCTATCATGAGACTATATCCGAAACAGCATTCATTGCTCCTTTTCTGTCCAGTCTAATGTTATCACAAGAGATTGATTGAAAGAATGAAATTATATCATTGAAACAATATTCAGGTGGTATGAAGAATAATAAGATATGTACTATAGTGTGATTAAATGTATTAAGAGTTAAAATTTTGTTTAAATTACACATATTATTTATTGAACATGAACAAATAATACAATATAACTACGACGTTTCCAACGGCTAATTCTGCAATCTAGAATCTTTGGGTTAACTGAGGTTGCTGCGTCTTTGTCCTGTTATATGTATATAGGTTTGTAATAATACAATTATTTGTTTGTGTTCAACAAATAAATATAATTAATTATGTATGGTTTAAACAAAATTTCAAGATTTTTAGTAAGAACGGGTTCTTACTAGCTAAAAGTTTCACTGAATACCCTTGTGGCAACTAGAATTCACTGATGTTGGTTGAGTTTGGTCTAAAGGTCAAGAATCTTCATTTTTGACCTTCGGCCTCATTTTTGGTGTTTATTTTCAACAACTTTGCTTTTAATGAGGATGTAATTTTTGACATTTTCGTTTAAAATTTTTTTGAAAATAAACACCAAAAATTAGGCAGAAGGTCAAAAATGAAGATTCTTGACCTTTAGACCAAACTCAACCAACATCAGTAAATTCTAGTTGCCACAAAGGTATTTAGTGAAACGCGTTTTAACTAGTAAGAACCCGTTGTTACTAAAAATCGATTTTTACTGCAACATATATAATTCTGTAAAATATTTTGTTTTTAATCTATTAGATACTTAATAAAGCACTGGAGTAATTTTTGGAGACGGACTGATAAGTGAATTAAGTGGATATTGATGAGGCAGTCCAAAAAAAGAAGAAGATAATTTACACTATCTTTTTATTCATAAAACCGACGTTTCGGGGGCTATTCCCTCCTTCTTCAGGGTATTGAAAAGTCAGTGAAGGAAATTCAATGCGGCATTCCCCTCTGTCTCCTCTTTCAGTGGCAGTAACAATAATATCTTGTATTTCATTCTCAGCAGAATTACATTATTACATTATAATTCTGCTGAGAATGAAATACAAGATATTATTGTTACTGCCACTGAAAGAGGAGACAGAGGGGAATGCCCCATTGGACCTCCTTCACTGACCCCTCAACACCCTGAAGAAAGAGGGAATAGCCTCCGAAACGTCGGTTTTATGAATAAAAAGATAGTGTAAATTATCTTCTTCTTTTTTTGGACTGCCTCATCAATATCCACTTAATAAAGCACATTTATATTGTGACCAATTTAAAAATTTTGAAAGTTGAACTTATAGAGAATTAATTTAAATAGTTCCAGACCCATTCCAAGATTACAAAGCTATTTTCTGCTGACTGAGTTAGATGACTTCTCAACCCATATATATATATAATTATTATTGTATTAACCTTGTGGTAGGCCATTGTCCTGTCTTATCTCATTTTCTTGTAGAATATGATATAGAACGAGACAATCCCAAGTATTGCAAGTGATATCTTGTTGAATCTTTCGAGTTACTTACTTGCATGGCCGAATTCCCTTTTGTGCTCTATCATCTCAGATTACATAAAAATATACCTAGAATGAAGAATGTTGGTAATGCTTTAATTTGATCACTTTTTTAATTTCCTTTAACCACATAATTTGAATTTATTGGTAACATATTAGGACTGTTTTTCTTAAGTGAACAGTCTCAATATTTTTTCCTAGAGATGCATAAAAGCCTAATCCAACTTAAGTTAAATAATGGGTGAAAAGAACTTGTGAAATATTTAAGGGCCTGGATTGGATACGAATGGATATATGATGTCAGATTCTGATGAATTAAAAGTTTTAGGAACTGAAAAACTAGATGAACAAAAGGAACTTCAGACTAGAAATGATAAAAACAAAACACTTGATGAAGATATAAGCAGAATAATTAGTCTAAAGAGAGCTAAATTGAATCCTAGAAGAATTTAAAACTTTATATTCTTTCAGTATTCAACGTACCTATTGTCTTTTCAAAGACAACCAACTCACATTTAATTTGCTTTTGCTGATTAAATTCAGATGAATGTTTTTCGAAAATCACTTTCATTAAAATCTACTATTAGAATGAATATCCAGCCTCTGGATATAAAAACCTCTTGGAAAGGTGTCCTTTATAAATGAGGAATAAGCTTTTCTCTTTTGGTGATAAATTCTAATCCTAATTCTTTATTGAAATCTATTCTCTACAAATTCTTTACCATTAGAGTTAGAAGAGAAAAAGCATACTAGAAATATACTAGAAAATGCTCAGGCAGTTGTTTGTTTGCCCGTTAACTGAATGTTTCTCCTTTTCTTTATCGGGCTCCTTATCTCCTTCACTCGTGAAGTTGTTTTTTTTCTCTCACTAAACATTCACTTTATATGCAACAATATTTTTCAAAAAATAATTAACGTTCTTACGAACACTAGTAAACTGATTTATTTTCTTTCACCCAATCACTATTTAACAAGATAAATGCTATTTTAGTTCTTACTTTTTTTCTACACATTATCAAAGTATTTTCTCCCTGTTCTCCATTAGCATAAAATTACATATTTATACGATGAAAGAATCAATCTTCGCGATTAGGTAAGCAGAAGGTTGCTCAGAATGATATCATTTCTAGAATAAAATCAAAAGCGAAAAGAAAATTAAAGAAAATGTTTATCAAAAAAAGAAATGCATTTTTCATCATTTCACTTTAGGCTTTGGTAGTCAGATTCAGTTATCTTTTTAGGGATAATCCAAGATGAAATGTTCTTCAGAAAGTTAGATATTGGCTGAATCTGTAAATAAATAAATAAATTTATTTATTTATTTATATAATTCTCTTTTAGGCGTATCACATCACACATTTTTTTCGCAAAGAAAGAATAATTAATAAAACAGTTTTATGTAAATATCTCGTTATCCATTGGTGATAAATAAAAATTGTTCAAATAAAATTTATAGAGTATAAACTTTTCTACAAAAAAGGTCATGTACGTTTTTTTGATTGGAGCAATCGTTTAGGAAATATTACGATTTTAAAGAATCTATCCTTTTGATGAATGTCGATGTTTTTATTTATGTTTTGATTCTGTTCTTGGAAATATTTATCAACAGTGTAGTATTTGCCCCTTTTCTAGGTCACTATGCTAATTGATGATTTATTGCCTTCTAATTCATTCTTTTCTATTCAAAGTGGAATTTTTATGACAAGGCCATGAAATTAAAAAAAATAAAAATAAAAAATAAAAGATTAAATGTATATCTATACAAATGTTAGCGAAAAAATTTCACTGGTCCCGTTTGTATCTTTTTAACTCTTTAACTCTGAAACTACTAATCCGATTTAGATAAAAATTTCACTTTTGAGTTCCCAAAAATTTCCTGGGTGATATAAGTGATCATGGTCTACTAATAATCATCTCTTTAAATGTGGGCTTCGCATTTAAAGACACGTTTATGTAATAAATACAATTAATAACTTTTGCAAATAAGCCACATTATTCAGTGGGGAATAAAGATCTACCACATTTTGAAGAGGTATAAAAAAATGAAAAAATTTAACTAGAAAAAAATTGAATATATTTTTGAAAAGAACATAAAATAATTTTTTTTAAATGTGTTTTAAACATTATCAGACAAAAAAAGGGGGAGGGTCAAAAATGAAAATTCTAGTCCTTTCGACCAAACTCAACCAAATTTTGTATACATATTCTGTGGGACCCAAAAAGGCTAGAAATCCAAAAACTAACCACCCAAAATGGGGGGGGGGGGTCAAAAATGAAAATTCTAGCCCTTTTGACCAAACTCAACCAAATTTTGTATACATATTCTGTGGACCCCCAGAAGGCTAGAAATGCAAAAACTAACAAAATTTTCTAAACATAGTTTGGTCGAAAGGGCTTGAATTTTCATTTTTGAGCCCCTCCCCCTTTTTTGTCTGATAAATTGTTTAAAACACATAAAAAAAAATTATTTTATGTTCTTTTCAAAAATATATTTTTTCTAGTTAAATTTTTTCATTTTTTTATACCTCTTCAAAATTTGGTAGATTGCCCCATCTTCTATTTATTAAATCAAAACACTAACAAATATATATATACTATAAAGCTCAAATTCGTCCCTGTCTCGAATATGGCTCTCATCTTGGAAGAGAGACCTTCTCTTGCCACACTAGATTCCACTAGATTCCTTCTCTCATCAATTTCATAAAAAATAAATAAAAATGGAACTAGGGTTTTCGACCCTCTCTCTATTAGAAAATAAAACTATTTGAAACATTTTCACTGATACCTGTTCAGATGATATTATTAGTAGTAATATGGTTGAGTGCTTGTAGCCAAGGAGTAATCACTCACCTGAAAAACAAAAAAAAAAAATCACATTTAGAAACAATGTTGGCCAAAAACAGTAAAAATTATGAAGAAAAGCGAGGAAAGAGACTATAAAAGAAGTGATATATGAATTATGACCCTCCTCTTCATTAAAAAATACAACGGCTATTCCTCCTCAGGACACTGTCAGTACTACTAGAAACAACCCAAATGCAAAAGTAGAAAAACTTCATTCGGTCCATGCATTATGATACCAAAAGATTGATGAAGTTAGTGAATTTAACAGTATTTATTAACTAACACTTGGGTATCATACGATTAATTTTCTATTGTCACAATGCGTGGGCTGATTTGATAAAAAATAAAAAATAAAAACTTCCAGATAATCTTAGTCTAGTGAGTTTATAAAAGCGGATGATTTTTGCTGATTCAAACTATAACAAGAAGTGGACATTATTTAAAAAATTATTATCCGTATCTAATATTTATTATACCTGATATATAATGTATAACGTGTAATATACAAGTCTAATAAATATATTTTTTTAGAAACACTTCTGGGAAGGGTGTTCCGGGTCATAATTCAGAAAAGTAATGTCTACTTACCATTTTTATTAGTTGTCTAAATATCAGGGGCTCCCAATTTAGTTTTTTTTTTATTATATGGATGGATGGATGTTATCGTTTTCTTCGTCCACGATTTTTTCCATACCGTTCCACCGATTGAAATGAAATTGAAAACCTACCATTATTTTAAGAAAACAAGCGCTGATTAGTTTTTGGTTCATATCGGCCCACAAACATTATTACTTTATTTCAGTACTTTTTTAGTTTTTTCTAAATATCTTGAAAATGACTTAACCAATTTTGATGAAATTTAATATCCTAATTAAGTACCTTGGGGACCACAAAAAAGGTTAAATAAAGTTTTTAGTAAAATTATATTTTAAAGTACTTTACTCTAGATTAAGATAGTTCTTTTTTAAATTCTTTAAAATTTATTAATTTGATCGGTTTAATATAGCTCATTTAAATTTGCTTAAGTAAGAACAGATAGGCTTCTCTCTGTAGAAATGCTAAAAATTTGGAAGGAAATTTTATAAGTAATCAATAGCACTTGAGTTGTTTACCATAAAAGTATTTAGTCTTTTTGATTTTAAGTCGATTCTTCCACGTTTTCAGTAGAGGTTGCCATTAATAGTCAAAACATCACAAATGGAATGCAATAAGGTTATTACTCTAGTATTAGCTATTTTTAATTTTAATTCGATTTCTCCATGTCTTCAGCAATGGTTACCAATAATAACCGAAACGTTTAAAATTCAATGTAGAATGGTTATTCCTCGAGAATTAGATGAGAATCGATCACTATTTTTGAATTTAAGTCAACATCGCCTACAAATAGCAAGTGATATCTGATTAATAATAAAGGAATAAAAATATCAATATTTCAAATAAATTTGGATAAAGTTTAGCAACGATCCGTTGCAGTTTATTTATATTAATTTGAAGAAGGAGGAGGGAAGATCCTCCGAAACGTCGGTTTTTGATTGGGAAAAAATGACTGTCCAATAAATCTAATTTTTTTCATTATCCTTGGCCTGCCTTTCTATCACTTCTCAATAGAAATTTCTACCAGTCCCTCTCCCACCAAAGAGAACATTTCTTCTAATATAAAAATATATTATAGAATCCAGAAAAAAACGGGGAATAATCTAAATGCATATATCAATAAGAAACAGAAAAAATCAGCCCCCAATCCTTTTTTTTTTGCAAGAAATTCTTTTGGATTTCAAGATTTTATTTGGTTTGTTATTCCATAGAAAAGTTTGCGTATTTGAGCTTACTGCTAGACATTCCCGAGTTTATATATTTATATATGTATATAGCCTATATGCTCCCTGTGGAAAGGATCAAAGGGGGGGGGGGGGAGTCGATTTGTGTTCCCTTTGAAATAGGGGCCAACATCCAACGCGGAGGAACTCATTACATGCCAGATTTATGTATGGACGTCGAGCCTATCGAATGTTATTTTTTTCCTAGATAGAAGTACTTGAATATTTATCCCTTTGCATATTAGTTGGCAATTTTTTTTCTCGCATATTCATCGTTTAATTTAAAAGCTTTTGTTGTGTTTGGCTTCATTTCAAATTATCGACATTTTTTTTATTTTTATTTGTAATAATAAAACTCATGTAATATTATTTTATGAAAATGTTTTTAGAAATAATACCATAGATGAAAAAAATAAAAAAAAAATCACATTTAAATGTTCAACCCTTTATTTTCAAAAAAACAATATATATGGATTTATGTACCTACCAGTGGCGGGAGGTGACTTTACAGCCAGGGGATTCTGTCCATTAAAGTACGCTTTTTTTTGCAAATTTCATCGAATACGGTATCATTTTCGTTATTTTTCAAATTCAAGATTAGATTTTTACTTGCCCATTTATATTTTTAAATTATATTTTGCGATTTCCTCCCAAATGCATACTGCTTAGTGTGAGTGAGTGTAGGAGTCAGAAATTAAATCTTAGGACTTAAACTCCACAGTCCCTGAGATGAAAATCGTGCATCTTCCGCCTGTAGTATAAGAAAATCTTAAATTTCTCCTAATTCTCTTGCTATAAGAAAGCTTTGACTTGTCTATAGTACTTTTAGTTAAGCCTAGTTTACACGGACTTAGTACTTGCCATTAGTACAATTCCATTTACTAAGCACTTAGCAGACTAACTGGTTAGTAGTGGTTCACACGTCTCAACTACTAGCCACTGTGATTAGTGTATTTTATTAAGGGAGAAGGATGTGTGTTCTTGGTGAAACATATCTATCTATATATATAAAATTAAGGTTTTGTCTGTACATTGCTCCAAATCACGCCAAATTTTGGTTGCAGATGTTTCAAGCAATGTTATGAACGAAAACACCCTCAACAAAATTCCTGTCTGTCTGTATGTATGTATATATGTATGTATGTATGTTTGTATCTTTCTGTGGTTTCTTCGAAAAGTTGCTCACGATTCACGTAAAAACGGCTGAAGGGATTATTATGAAATTTCATATCTGTATCAGATGTCTTTAACTTACGTTTTTAGCTATATAACGTTTTGATATTTTGACCCCAAAAGGTGGTTTGGAGAGGCGCACGAATGAAAATTATCAAATAACTCCTAAACTATTAACTCTACGTCAAATTGTAAAATGAGCAAAGTTGTAGGGAATGTGATTGTTGATAACTTTTGTTTAAAAAAATTCTCCCCAAAAAACCACCCAAAAAGGGGGGAGGGTGAAAAACATGTAAATTCTTGCCCTTGGAGCAAACTCAACCAAATTTTGTAGACATAATCTGTGGGCCTCTAGAGAGCTAGAAACGCAAAAACTAATCACCCGAAATGGGGGGGGGGTCAAAAAATGAAAATTCTTGCTCTTGGACTAAACTCAACCAAATTTTGTATACTGTGGGTCACTAGAAGGCTAGAAATGCAAAAACTGGGTGCTAAGGGTGGGTGTAGGGGTGGAGTGAGGGATTAAGACGGAGTAGGGGGTGGAGCGGGGAGTTCAGGTGAGGGTCCAGTGGCGTAGTGGGGTGGTACGGGGTGGGGGTTCGATGTGGGTGGGGTGCAGGATGGAGTGTTGGGGTGGCGGTCTGGAGAAGGGGTTGGACATGGGTGCATGGTGCGGGGGGTAGGGGTGCTGGGTGGGTTTCGGGGGGTGTGGTGGTTGGGAGTGGAGTGCGAGGGTGGGGTTCGTGGGTTGGGGTCCAGGGTGCGTGACCCCTGGTTAGCGAGAGGGCCGCCAAGGTGGGCCTTGCAGCTAGTTTTAAATAAAGTAAAGAAAATGTTTCAAACATTTTCTTTACTTTATTTCATTAGTGTATAGTGAAAGTTGCAAGATGGCAATTCGAATTGTCAAACACCGCATTTTTAATCATTATTTTAACATTATTTGAACATCGTTAATAGAAGAGCTTGAAGAGGAATTGAAAAATGAAAAACGCGTCTGGACAAGGAATTTTTATTGTTTTTTCTGCTGTCCACTTTTCGGCCATTTCAAGAAATCTACAAACAATTTTTTTTTGAATAAATTTATTACTTACTCACTTGTCACAAATTTTAATTTAGAATTAATTAAAAAAAATAATTCACAAATCTATACGGCCCTCATCAGTAGCCAATTCCCTGGAGCTGCAACGGAAATTCGCCGAGTATCGTCAATTTGGGTTGTCTGTGCGAAGTTCAAGTGAATAATGAATTTTAAATTATTATTGAATGTTTGATTAAATTTGATTCATAGAAACCATTTCTATTCACTCGCACTTGCCACTCTACTAATACTAACCACTTATATTGGGTGTTTACCCGACACAGAATTAGTGCGAGTGGTTAGTGCTAATGATAAGTACTAAGCTCGTGTAAACTAGCCTTTATTTCCGAACTTATATATTGAGAGTTCTTAGAAATTCTCGAATCATCTTTATTTATTCCTTTTCTGTATTAATTCTATTTTAATAGTTACGCAGTAATAACAATTTTTATTCGAATAAAACTTGTCTAGACTTGTCTTTGACATGATTGAACTGGAAGATATACCTACCTGGCAGGGACTTTAAACCTTCTATCCGCAGACTTTTCGGGAAAATCATTCATTTTAATTGCCCCTTGAAATTATGTAACAATTTTATTTCATTTCGAGAACCAATATACATACTTTTCGAAACAAAAAATGTTTTCTATAGAAATATTTTAAATAACTACATATATTATATATCCGTGGAGGGCGGTGAAATTTTAACCAGGGGATGCTGCCCAAAACAAACAACCTTTAAATTTTTTAAATGTTATTTAATTTTTCGCTCCTTTTTGTAAAATTCATCGATAAACGCAGAATTTTTCATTATATTTTTCATAACACGCTATGAAAATACTTTTGGCGTTTTGAAATTTTAGGGATGCGCAGCATCCATGATCCGCACGCCACTGGAACCTACCCATAGAATTATATTTTATTATTATTTTTAGGGATAGTTTGAGGGTTGATCTCTGATAGCATGGAAAAATACTGAATTTGATTTCGAATAAATAATTGAAAAAATACATATTTTTAACAATAAAAATTAGATTAAATTACGATTGTATTGTAGCCAGCAATACAACCTCAACAAGTCAGCTATATCTACAAAGTCCTCAATACAACTTTTTAAAATTTTATTTAAATGTTTACCTTGTCTATGTAGAAGCTTTGAACAATTCTTCACAATGCAGTCAGTAATCAAGAAAAATGAACAAATCGCGACACATCCAGAAAACAAAATTATTAGGCACTTGACCCGGTGGCTACTCGACTCGGAATGAAATGCATTAAAAAGTGCGAAAAAAGAGCAAATGGAAAAGAATCCCGTTACTTGATTAGATATCAGAAAGGAAAATAATTCTAGATAAAATAAAAATGTATTCAAGACATGCCCAATTGATTGGAGATCGTTTTTAATAAAAACTGGCGTGTGCTTCACGTAAATGATTTTCACTTAGCTTTTCCTCATTAATTAAACTTCAACATTTTAGAAAAATAAACTTTGAAATAACAAAATTAATCATCTAATAAATTGTAATAAATTCCATCACAAATTTACAAAATCAAATACAATTCTACAGGTGTTATGACCACCTACTATTGGTTAGTCATTAATACATTAATATTTTTAAAAATATCTCGTATATGTAAATACATAAATACTTACAAAAAGTAATATCATGAATATTTTGAAGTCAGTAATATTTGTTTGTGTCTAGATAATAATTATAAAATTTTAATAAAGAGACATTATTAAATTTTGCTTTCAGATCTGTATCTAATTATAGTTCTATACATTCAATTAGACAATTTCCAGATAAAAAATTTAAATCTAATGAAAATGGAATCAAAAATAGAACAAAATAGTGATATTTTTCCCGAAATCTTGAAATCTACTTCCAGATTCAAAATTTAAAATTAGAATTTTATTTTTCGAAAACTTTTAAGTATATTTTCAGATTTTTTTATTTTAGAGAGAAAAAAAAATTATCAGGACAAATTGTATCAGATACATTTTTCATTAAATACCTACATATAAATCTCAATGTTTTAAGAAAGTTTAGGGGAGCCGGGTTGGCCGAGCTGGAAAACGCGCTGGCCACGCTTCAGCATCGCTGATTACTATGTTCAAGCGGGAGGCCGGGGTTGGCTAGCATATAAAATTTCTACCGGCTAAAACTCGGCTCCCTCACTAACCCTACTAACACTTTACTGATGTGCTGTCTAAATGGGCTTTGTTCCCGGTGACAATAAATAAATAAAACAAAAACAAAGTTTATGATTTAGGATTGGTCAGTCCCTGCTTAAAGGGTCAGATTAATTTGATTGAATTTTAAAATTATTTATAGGGGCATGTCAAAATCCGTCCCCTTTCAAAATAAATAATAATATAAAAACTGATGGATTATCTATTTTTTGTTGACTACCCCAAATGAGTGATAAATTAGATTCAAATAATTCTAATTTCATCCAGAGCTCACATCTTTAGAGAAATATTAATCCAATAATACTTCTCTTCAATAGGACATCCATTCTTCTTTTTATTATACTATAATATAGTAGTATAATATGTAGTATATTATACTTAATTTCATTCAAAGGAGAAGAAATTAAACACTCTTGTTTAATATTTTTCATCATCATCGTCATCATCAAGTAAGTATACAGTCCTAAGAGTGGTTTGACGCAACTTCTCGCCTCTATTCAACTTTATCCCATGTTAACTTTCTGACATTTCTAAAAGTCCCATATTGAACAAAAATAATGTTTATTAATGAATTAATATTATATTTAATATTTTCATTTCAAAGATCTATCTTTAAGAATGTATGCATCTCGTAATTACGTAAGTGACAAAAAAAAATATATATTCATTGAAAGTCAAGTTCAAGTATTTAATTGAGGTTGATGTATGATTAGTATATTCAAAATGATAAAAAAATAGTAAGAATCTTATCACTTTTAAGTAGGTATCCTTGTTACACGTTCTAATGTATGTACATGCGAACATGAGATAAAAGAGAAAATAAATAAATAAATTCAATGCCAATATTTGTTTAGATCTTAATGTTTCCGTTGAGTTCAAAAATGAAATACTCTGTGGATTTCGAGGGTAACAATTTTCTGACTAACCATTTTGTTCAATAATTAGAAAATCTTGAATTGTCTTTTCAGTATTTTTTTTTAAATTTCTTCATTCTAGGGGTCCGTTTTAAAAGTAAACCCCTGTTATTTATGAGTGACGCTTCAATGTCAGTCTGTCTGTCCATCTGTCAAAACATTATTATAGCTCGTAAACTAAATAAGATACAAACTTGAATTGTAAAAGTTATACACGTAGGTATTCATTTTCCGGCAAAACACAAATTGGCTTCATACCTTAAAACAGGGGTGCCCAACCTTTTGAAACTGCGTCCTTTTGTTTTAAGTTAAAGAAATCATCCTTCTTTTTATTTTTTATTTTTTTTATATAATTATATATTGATACAAGAAGATGTGGTACCAAAAATGTACAAACTTTGTTGTCGGAAGTGAACCCTGGAATCGTGAAAAAAAGAAGAAATTTCAGGGATTGGGTAAGAATCGAAGGTACCTATGGATACGGCTCTTGGAAGAGTGAAAGTTATTTGTTATCAGGAAGTCAGATGGGGGAAGTGAGCTCCGAATTTTACTAGTAATAGGGATATTTACTAATTTAATGGTGAAGGGGTAGTATTTTTTTTTATTGGACACCATAGTATATACATCAGCATTCTACCTTAGTGGGCAATTAGCTTATTTACAGACAATGAATGAAAAATTACATGATTAGGATTTACAATATTTGAGATAGAATAATGATAGTTCCATTGAACTTTATATTAAGGTGGGACTTGTAGATTTTGTATTAAAATTAGGATTAAAAATAAATTAAAAGTAAAATAAAAAGAAAGAAAAAAGGTTTGCCATGGTCACGTGAACCGGTAGGTCGATCGGGTAAATGAGGCTTTAGGAGAGATTACTGATTTTATATTTTCAGAATAAACCCTTTGGTAGTATCTACATAAAAAGGAAACACACATTTATTTCTGATTAGATTTTATGAAATATAGTTTAGAAAATTTTAGTTCAAAATGCTGGTCAGTGTGAAGTTTATAATTTTCAAATTAATATCATCATATTGAGATAGAGTTGCTTGGGGATTTGTAAAAAGACTTAATTTAATTCGAAAACAACACGTAATCTGATTTAATAAATAATCCATATACTTCTCATGGAAGTGAGAATTAAAAAAAAAAAAAAAAGAAAAAGAAGAAAAAAATGTTAAAAGAATTATTTTATTTCTTTTTTCTCTTTCTCTGACCATTTTCATTTCACTGGTAATTACTTTCAATTCTATTTATTGTTTATATTTATTTGATTATTGAAATGGTTAATTTGTTTATTTTGTTGTGACCGTTAATTTATTTATTCATTTGATGTGAGGGGATATTTTATTTATGGGAAAGTGTGAAGTACTTAACATGTAAATATATTATAAAAGTGTAAACCTATAAAAATGTAAATGTTTATAAAGGTAATAATGTAAAATTCGGGATGGATTGATGTAAAAATATAAGAATGTATGTTAGATATGATAAAACATCGGTATTTAAAAGGTATGTGTAGGGGGGTATTGGTGATATTACGGATAACTGTTTATAATCAGTTTGAAAAATTTTAATTTTTGATTTCTTTCATTTTTTGACATTTTTTAGTACCCATCAAAAAACTCTTCCTGGTAAATTTTTAAATTTTTTTGATCACCGGTTTAAAAGATATCGAATTTCGGTTTTTCGTTCATAACTTCTTCAAAAATGGTTCAAATTAAAATTTTTGTTTTTTTTACATACTTTTTAGAAAAAAATACAAAAAAATTATTTAAATTGTTTTTATATGCGATTTTTGAGTTTGAAGTATTCTTCGATAATTTTTTATTTTAAACTTCAATTAATCCGGGTAGATAGGGGGCCTATGATAATGTGGAATGCCTCTTATAAAATCAGTGGGTATGGCTGGTGGAAATACTCTTGTGGTCGCTATGGTGTCTTACTAGTACTGAGTTCGCGTCGGATTGACCATTGGGCAGTGCCAGTTTTGACTTGCTTGAGTTATGGCTTAAGTCATTTAGGTACTCAAGTACTAGAAGTGCAAGAATAAAAGTTGTCATTGAACCCATTTTAATCTTAATATTTTTTTGGAGCTCTGAAATAGGACATTCTTGAACATTCAACTAATTATCGATTATGTTTTCGACCAATTCTATTAAAGGTTTTACCGAAAAAGGACACTAAAGAAGCACGATGTTGTAGAATTTGATATTACAATTTACATATATTATTTTAAAATATTAAGAGAGGCAATAATGAAAAAACTAACCAAACAAAAATTAATTTGGTTTTATTAATACAAGTAAAATAATAATAAAATTTCAAATTTGTAAAAAAATGAAAATAACCAAAAAACTACATGAATTAGAGATAAGGTATATTTTATGGAAGCCTTTATTTTTACAACCGTTTTTAAAAATAACCCTGTAATTTTATAAGTAAATACATTTTTACATCACCCTTTATAATTTTAATTTTATTGTAAATAAATTATTTGGAACACACTGTATAATAAAGTGAGGAAAATTTTTGAAAATTTTTTAAGAAACTTTTTAAAATTTAAAATATAATATACTAGGTAGGTTTCACATAAATAAAAGATCAGATGCTTGTTTAGCACGACTCTATATATAATCGTATTTCGGGATATAATCCCATCTTCAGGAGTTCACAAAAGACACTAAAAAAGTTTCTAAAAAAAATTTCAAAAATTTTCTTTACTTTATTTAAAAATTTTAACCAAGAACCTACACCATTCTCCCTTAACAAAACACTGTATAATTATAATTTTATTGTAAAATTTTTTTGGCCATCCTGTATTATATCATGATTTTATAGTAAACTGACGTCGGGGTTAATTTTAATATGCAATTAGTTAAACAAGTAGATAGAGTAAGATAATGTATGTTTTAGGAAACTAGAAAGTATCTATAGATAAGAATATTGATTTACCTTTAGTTGAAGAGAAGACGTTGCTTCTCTGGCTGTCTGACATTAACTGGGCTCTAGCTAGTTACATATTTGATAACATTCCCACCACAGTAAGGAATTCCCTTGAATTTCGATATAGTGTTTTTCTAACGAATTTGAAAATAAACATTTTGTTTTTTATTAACAAAATATGCTTGTTCGGAAATTTATTTTTCAAAAAAGAAAGAAATTCCAGTAGGTACCCATGATAATACAAGAACGGAAAATCGAAGATGGTGATGCCGAAATTTTTCTATTTAATAATCGCAGAGCTGATAAGATTAGCTCCTGATTTTTCGGTTCAAAAGTGTAAAATATATATATTTTGTTATTAATTATATTTTTTATATTTACTATTTATACAATATGACTGGTGTCAAACCTTTGGTCTATTGCGAACAAATTAAGAGTATAAAAATTTTAGGCGAGTCACACATAGGGCGACGACTTTTTTTTATAAAGCAACAATAGGTAATAGAAAACAAAATAATATTACACTACTAATCGAATCCGACTCGAGGCATCCGGCTAAAATCTGACCCCCGAGGTAGGGATAAATTTGAATAAAATAAATAGTATCGTAAATGGCTTATGGCTAGAAAGGCCGAAAAGCCAAAAAAAAATTAAACTACTAATGTTTATTACTACTAGGAATCTACTACAATACTATATACAGGGCAAACAAACTTAATAATAAATAATCAATGTGAAGACTAACAATGAATATCTTCGGCCAGTTAATTGTACTCTGGTACATATTGTATTACAGCAAGAGTAAAACAATCAGTCAGATGTTCATTTATTATTCTGGATGTGAGTTTTGATTTTAAAAATGTCAATTTCGAAAAGTCACTTTCACAAAGGTAAGTTGATCTAAAGCAGAAGTTTAACCTTTGAAAAGTTTCCTTTACAAGTGGATATTTTCTCTCATCCACAAGTGTCCAAAAGTCAATTTGTGATGTTCTTGTTTTTAATTGTATAATTGAAAATCAATTATTTTCATTTGTAAAATACTGGCATTTTTATTCAACATTCAATAAATGAAACGAAATCTAATTTCGAAATTATTTTCAACTTCAATGAGATTATAGGAATATATTTCTGATTCATTTTCCTTATATTTAGGGATGTAGTTCTGTGAATTTGGGAAATGGCTGAATTAGCATTCTTTAATAATTTTTAAAGAGTTAGGTGTCGGTTCATGGTGAAACATTTTTAAATAATAAGTAAGTAAAATTTCAAGGTATGTTTCACAAATAATTTGTGAAACTTCCTTGAAATTTTACATACTTATTATTTATTAGCATAGTTTATTTTGGGATATTCACAAATTTAATTTTGACTGAATTTTTAATTTTTTAATTTATACTTCATATTAATTCAAAAAGAGTTCTTTGATTCCCCTGAAGTTTTAGTTTGAGATTATTCATTTTAATATAGGTATACCTGTAATAAAGTTTAAATTCACAACCAGCCATGATCAAAGTTCTTTATACCTAAGTTTTGTTTCTGCATTCTACAAACAGTTTTATCTCTGGAATTAGCTCAAATCGAATTATAGACCTTTTTCCTTACTAAGCCACAAAATCGAACCAAAGACCTTTGGGACACGAGGCAAGAACTTAACCAACTAAGCCATTGAGCGAATATTTATATTATGACGAAAATGTTTACTAAGGTTAAATTTTGTTGATACAAACTTAATTATTAATTAATTATTAATATAGTTATATTATTTTATAGAATTTTAAGTTATTCTAGACTTCTAATATTTATTAGAAATGAGCATTTTAGATAGCTCTTTTAATGATTTATTTTGACAGAAGTCTTCCTAATCGGGGCAAATTTAAAATATGGTGGTAAAATTATTAAACTTGAAAAACACCATCTTATTTCAATTCAGAAACACTTGATATATTAAGGATTATTTCTGTCCACCACCCCCTCCCCCCAACCCCAATTAAATTTTTAATTATACAATAAATATATACTAGTATATCGTCGTTAGAATGTAGTGTGACACGACAAGGAAATTTTACAGGGCAGAAAAAAATTTAATATTGTTGTTATGGAAAGAAACTATTTTTCACATTTTTTTCCCCAACTTACGATCGTAATTTTAAGTAGAGGTTTTACTTGGACGATGCTGCATATCTTTTTCTTTCAAACGGTATTAATATGTTATATATGATAAAAATGTATTTAGCAGGTTTACACTCTAAAGTGACGATATATATTTTTTAATTTCTCTGTCATTATTATGATATAATATATAGGTAAAAACGAAAAATAAAAATACTTAATTCCAAATTCCATAATAAAAAAAAAAAATAAGCAAAAATTAAATATAATAATAATATATTTAAAAATAACATAACATAAACATATATCTCAAAAAAAAAAAAAATATTTAAAAGTTTACATTAAAAAAATGTAAGCTTTGTAGATAATATGTCTCTGGAGTGTGATTTTTTAAGGGGAACAATCTTTTTGGACCGAGACACTGCCCGCCAGGCCCAATATATATATTCAAAAGAAATAAACGAATATTTACTTACTGGAATAGATCATGTATAAATAAATAAAGCTAAGTGAAATTTGTCGTGTATAATTTACCTCAAAAAAGGGGGAAGAGATTGAAGGTTGGATTGCTAAGTGGTATAGCAAATTTGGACTTGTGATTGGTAAAAGAGCTGGAAGTAAAAGAGTCGAATCCAAATGGTTTGAGGGTAAATATTGGCTTCATAGTGGAGAAGGCGAAAGTGTTTGTGTTTCATTCACTCTGGCCCGCGATTAATTATGCTGCCAGATGATGGCGAGAGTCTCATTTCAGAGGTAATTTCGATCGAAGTGTATGGAGCTATGGAGCATGGATTCCATGAGCACAAAAACCCCCGGGCCTCATTCTACCCTCGTTCACGTAAAGGGGCTATATACTAAAATAGTGATGAAATCTCGACGGTGAAATAACTTTGATAAAGATACTGAATACATTCGCAATCTCTTATATAAGCTAACTTAAGGCTGCGATCTCTTTTATACGCTTTCAAAGTTGGGATTTACTTAAAGATCTTTTAAAGTTGGATATTAAGAACCTATAGTTCTGAATAAACGTGATGAAAAGCAAGATAAACAAAGATATAAACATTCTCGTATTGGTAACCAAGCTAATGATTGCGGAATTATTTCTTGAGAAAATATTTTTTTAGACGCGAAATTAAATGTCAACAGGAGAATAAGATTTACTCTTCTCTCCTTAAACAAATACGCTGACAGTTTTCAATTTTAGGTTTAAATTGAATTAATTTCCATTTAATCCAGAGAAGTACCGTTAGTCTTGATCAAAATGGAGGGGCTCCGTAATGGATTTTATATAAATTTTGATATATTAATTTTTTATTTTTTTTATCCTTCCACTGTCCATTAGACGCAATCCTAGTCATCCATCCTTTATACAGTCGATAAATAAATAGCTTTTCATCCTGGTAATGGTAGTCGTCCGGCTCAATTCAGCGGCTAATTTGATTTATCTGGCGCGGGTCCTGATCATTTGGAGGGGCGAAGCCCCCCCCGGTTGCAGGGCTTGTTTTATCGGGTGTGACCACTTGGGTTGTCAACGCAGCTAGCGGCCGACAGCTGCGCTGCCTGCACAAACAGACAAACAGACAGACAGATGCATCCACCCCCCAACTCAGCAAGTCCACCTCGGAAATGCATTCTCATTTGGATTTAATTACTTTCACATTTATTTTCAGAGAATATAATGTGAAGTATTGCAATCGCCTGTCTGGCTCCTGACACTTTGAGAGCTTCTATCTCAGAGATGAAAAAAGTTAATTTCATTTTGTAACGTCTAGCTGGAAGGAATCGATGCCCATAATAGTTAGAAACTGAATTTAGAACATAAAACTGGATATTGTGGCCCGGATTTAGACAAGGCCCTAAGCTATTTGAGATATGGGGACCTTTATAAGTCTAGATATTATATGTCAGTGCCAAATATGATTTTCGGATACCTAGAGGGTTAAACTGAAATACAATTAAGAAGTATATAGATAGATAGAAGTGAAATGATAAATCTTTAATTTATAATCATTTTTATTCATAACAAACTTAAAAATGCAAACTCTGGTAAAAAGAAACAAAAGTTCTTTTAAAAGGCACAATTTACAAAGGCTTATTATCTAAATTGAGTGAATAGTATGGGCCGTCCGGACGTTCGGCATTGGGACAAATAATACTGCAGTATATTTAAGTATATATGACAATTGCTCACTCTGACAATTTTTTGGGGGGGCTCGAAGATAGTGGGGGCCCTAAGCTATAGCTTGTGTAGGTTATACGTAAATCCTGCACTGCCCAGAGGCCAAAAAGGGCAAAAAATACATTGATCAGGGCGTACCTATATGTATACGTATGTACCCCCTGCGTTTTGCAACCATAAGTCTCAGAGATACGAAATTCTAAACTTAAGCTCGATTTAGGCTAGAAGGAGTATAGCAAGTTTTTGGTTGAAATCGGAACACCGGAAGTGGACATTTACATGAAAGATTTTTCGTTTTTTTTTGTTTTTTTTTTGGTTTTCTCAAAAACGGCACTAATGATATTTTTTAAAATTGGTGTACTTGTAAAATATCATGACTCATGAGTTATTAGTCGTGTATAAATTGTAATCCGATTGAAATAAAGGAAGAGTGTGTAAATTAGAAGTGTCGTGATAATTTCAAATAAGCGAGAATGTGAAAGTCGTATGGTGACCACACGGCAGTTGATTTTTATTTTTTCCTATTTTTTTTTTTTTTTTTTTTTTTTTTTCAAATAAATATACTCGTATAAACTTTGTGAATTTTTAATTTATTTTATTTGATCCATGCATTCATTTTATTTTATATATGACTTTAATATTTATACCGCAAAAATCTCATGAGGTTTAAAAACTTTGACATGAAAGGCTTTCTCTCTCTCTGATGTAGAAATGAAATAGAAGATGGAAACTTTCCATGGTCCAATCCAATTTTCCTTATATTTTCATTTGTATAATTTTCGATAATTGCTTCCCAATTTCAAAAAAAAAAAAAAAACATTTGATAAGCTAATTAGAGAAAATCATTTTAATTTTCTTTAAAGCTGTGTTGGAATGGAAATGGAATTATAAAATGAATCGATTTGATTCAACTATGTATAATCTGTAAAATTTCAATTAAAAATAGCGCACCTACCTTTAAGAATAAAAATAAAAAATAAAAAAAAAAGTATACATGCATTTTCCCATTAGTTGAACAACTAATTTGTAGATTAAAAAGGTTCATGAAATTATTTAAATATATTCATAAAACGATTCTTTCTTTCTTTAACAATTTATTCTTATAGCTCAAGGGCATAAAATATAAAATTATAGGGCTCAATATTATATATTTTGACTACCTCCCACCTCATTATATATATTGAAAGAGAGAATAATAATGAATTCAAATTTAAATAAATACTTATTTAATGTGTATAAGAGAACTAAGTGTGAATTATTAAGTATTTCAATTAAATTCATTAGAAGGTCATGGGGGAGTTCGAGGGATCCCCTGTGGCCCCACACCCGCACAATATCTATATTTCCTAATTTTCATGAAAATATATATTTGCTTTTATTTT
This sequence comes from Forficula auricularia, assembly GCA_024734495.1. Classification (NCBI taxonomy): domain Eukaryota; kingdom Metazoa; phylum Arthropoda; class Insecta; order Dermaptera; family Forficulidae; genus Forficula; species Forficula auricularia. The sequence continues at coordinate 8,564,284 of JALMQS010000816.1, read as the reverse complement.
AATTATATTTACATCACACGTAAGTAATTATATTCGAGAACATTTTAAAAGCTAGCAGTCAAACTATTATAGTAATGATGAAAAGAGATGTTAAAATTATTTTTACTCTACCGTACAGTAGAAATTAGTGAAGTATTGTGATTGTGTAGATAAGTGATAAGTGTTGGCGTATTTCCTCATGAGTGATAAAAATTATTTTGATAAAAATAGTGAAAACAGTATTTAAAAATAAGAGTTATAGGTATTGGTAACTGGAAATTGCAGATACGCCAACTGTTGGTGAAAGCTTGAACTAGCTGAATTGGGTCTTCTGACGGGTGATTAATCAGTGTTTAAATGACTTATAAACAAAAACTAATGTTTATTTATTTTTTGATTATGAATATAACACAGAACTTACCATTTACCAGTAGTAAACACCATAAAGTAATTTTAAAGATATAATTTATTTTAAAAAAATCCACGTGAGAGAAATTCTGTGGTGAAAATTTAGTGGGCGGCCTATCTAGAAAACAATTAGGAATTTAAAAATGAAATACTATTAAAAATTTTAAAATCGGCTGATTCCAATATTAAAATCTCTAAAATCAAACATTATTAAATATTTGTCAAACAGTGTAGTCAAGATGCCATGAAGTCATTAATAAAAATACACGGGAGATTTTGAAAAAATTAAAAAAATTTTGATTCAGAGAAAACTTTAAGATCTGAAAATTTTTGGCACAAAATTTTTCAAGAAAATACTATTTTAATAACTATTATTTCTTATGTGTTAATGGAAATAAAATATATACCTATCTAAATATCTCAAGTGGGAGGTTCAAGTTATAAGTTTTCCATGTGATTAGAGTATAAAAAGTAGAAATGAAAGAATGGAAACATTTCTGAGAAGAGCCAAATAAATCATTAAGAGACCCAAGTCCGAAACTCTAGTAATTTTTAAAAACACATATACCTACCAATAGTCGAATTTTTGGATGCAAATTTTAGTATATTTGGGATCAGAGAATTTAAAAAATATATTTTATTTGAAATAACTTTAAAAAAAAATTTGTCGAAAAACGAAAAATGGTAAGGCTATATATATATATGTATATTTGTGAAATTTCTGATTTTGACAAAAAATTTGAAATATCCAAATTATAGAAATTTTAGTATATTTGGGATCAGACCGTTCCGTCCTAGAGAATTGAAAAAATATATTTTATTTAAAAAAAAAGAATAAATAAATGTAATATGTATAAAATTGAATAATAATAATCAGATTAAATATTTCCTATTTAAATAATTCAATGAAACCAATACTCAAATGATTGATCCATTAAAAAATAAAAATGCTCGGGATTAATCTCTATTTATATCATGATATATTGATAAATAAATTGACTCAAGAGAAGTGCGTATAAAACGTGTGCAAATGATTATAGAGAGAGTAAACATAAACGAAATTGCAAACAGATTTAGCGAGTTACAAGCGCTGGCTATTTTTAAAAGCTTCCCGGCAAAACTTTCAATCGATGATCAATTTTATATAAATAACAAAGTAGAAATGGTTTCTTTTTCCGGAGATAAGTAGAGATCCGAATGTTCCAGCACGCCTTGTCTCAGATGGACAAATAAACTCAGAGAGAGAAAAATAAACAACAAATAATTCACTATCAATTCGGTTAATTATACATCAGTCTAAATGCTCAAGAAGAGATGCACATACAGCTATAATTATAGTTAAAAAAAAAAACTAAAAAACACGCTTTTGTAAGTAATGCACTGAAAAGTGCAAAATAATGTAATAAACTTTCTTATGTCCAATATCTTAATCAAAAAGCGTGGAGGGCTTCTTGTATTAGTGCTTTTAATTGATTTCAACAAAGCGTCCCACTATTTTTGACATAAAAAATGTATTACTTTGTAATTTTTAGTGTGTTTTTTTAATGTTTTTAAATTATAATTTTTTTTTTTTACTTTTTAGTGTTCAAATGGGTACAATTCTAAGCGTACATCGCTAAAGTAAAACTAAATTTGACAAGAGTCTAGTATATTTTTCTTAATTTCACCCCTTTGTTATTTTTTGTATTGTTACCATTCTGGGGGCCCACAGATGATGTATATGTTGCAGTAAAAACGCGTTTTACTGATGTCGGTTGAGTTTGGCCCAAAGGTTTAGAATCTTCATTTTTGAACTTCTGCCTCATTTTGGGTGTTTATTTTCAAAAAATTTTAAACGAATATGAGGCGGTTGGTCAAAAATGAAGATCCTAGACCTTTGGACCAAACTCTACCCACATCAGTAAATTCTAGTTGCTACAAGGTATTCAGTGAAAAGCGTTTTAACTAGTAGGAACCCGCTCTTACTAAAAACGGGTTTTTACTGCAACATACACAAATTTTGGTTGAGTTTAAAACAAAGGGGGCTAAATTTCCAAATTTCGCCCCACTTTCAGCTCTATTGTTTAAAATTATTATATTGTCACCTGAATTAGGTACATTACACATCCAAGGTTTCAAATCGTTATGATAATTAGAAGTAAGATAAAATCGACTTTTTAGAAAGGCTTACATCCAACTTTGTTAGAAGTGAAGCTAATATATAATGCATGTAAAAAGTGTATAAAACCTATCTAACTAAAAGTTAGTAATTACTCTTATAATATATCTAACAATATTGTAGGTAAAAGTGAAAAATGTTTAAGATTCCATATTCTTTCTGCGAATTTTAGCAAATTTCGACACCAAACTGATTGAACTAGAAAGTTGAAACTTAGCATAGAATGGCAGTTTAATAAACAAAAATGGCAAATTTCAACTTCTCAAGTAACAATTAAAGGGTACAAGGGATAAACGTGAAATGTCGATTTTTTGTCAAAAATGTGATTCTCATGTCATCTAGGAGCATTTGAAGGAAACTATTAATAGGTAGTTTCATTTTTCGAATAAAGGCTTTATATCAAGCTTAAAATAACTGGGAAATTTTTACTATACTGAGGAAGAGGGTGCAGTTTCAGCAGTAAAAAATTGTTTTTTTAGTTGACAATTTGTCTTTATCCCCTGTACCCTTGAATTTTATATTATTTTGATTTTTGCAGTTTCAAACAGTAAATTTTGAAGATATAATCCAAATCTAATCGTATTTTTGATTTGGAAACAAAACTTTTCAATACCAGGAGAAACTTTCTAAAACCTTTCATTCTTAAGTTATGGTTGATATGTTAATTCAAACATAGAGACGGGGGCAGAAAATAATTATGCTTGAAAATTATTTTCCCATTAGTTTCAGACATTTCTAAATGCGATAATTAAGGAAAAAATCGAGTTAATTTAATACTTGACATAATTCCCGAGTGTACCGAGTAAAATGACTAATGATTTTAACAAGTATTCAAATACAAATTACAAATTAAGTAATTCCAGATCGTCATTAAAAATCACATTATTCGCTAATATTTTATTTATTCCAATGATTTAAATATTTTTAATTACTTATTCTGCTAACATATCTAATTGCTAATTGTACTAAATAACTAAATAAAGCTTTATAAAAAAAGTATAAAAAGAAAAAACTCAGACGTTTTCCATATTTAAATGTCTATTTTTTAAATGACTTCGTAGGCGTCTAACAAGCAATTTTCTAATACCTAAACATCCGAAAACTAATCATTATCATTTACTAAGTACTCTTAGAAAACAATATAACTACAAATTACACGTGTAATTTAATTACTGCTCATCGTTGTCAAGGTTACATGTGTATTTTTATCTTCTGCTTTTTACACAATATAGAGATGTAAATTTTTACCAAAATTTGTAAAAAAATACTCAAGATAAAAAAAAGTTGTGTAACGCTTCGTCCTGTTTTATCTATTAATCTCCCAAAAATAGCAGCATTTTTTCCATTTAATTGAATCGATAATATGTAGAGAAAAGAGGATTATTTTTTACTAAATCGCTCCCTATATTAGATTTTGTCACTTTATTACATATATAACAATGAAAATTTTTGTCACCCCACCATTGGAATTCTATTATAAAGTATTTATAAGAATAAATAACATCTGATGGCATTCCAGAGCTAATCCATGAGGGATGGGACTGCACCCCGACCAAAGGGATAAATTGTGAATATAAGAATCGTATAAGAGTATACAAGTATATATACGAGTATGTATACATAAATATGTATCGGCTCACACGTTGTATCGTCATTTATCTATCACATAAGAGGGGACCAGAAATGACGTTAAAAAAAATAAAAGGAGTGAAGCTAATCGAGAGGGTGTCAGTTCGAAAAACAGAAATCGCTTTCAGTAACAAGATTATAAAAACATCTATAACGCATTACATACGTATTCTTCTTCAAGTAGTCCAAGAGCTGGTGACACATTTTGACTACGGATTTGACCCACTCCAGACCATTTGAGTGGTGAAACGTGGAACCAGACCACCCCAAAGTGTATTACAACATGAAAAAAATAGCATCAAATATTTTTTTTTCATGTTGTAAAAATACACTTTGGGGTGGTCTGGTTCCACGTTCCACCACTCAAATTGTCTGGAGTGAATATATTATGTTTATAATTGACTATAAATTATAATTTTTATAATTTCATTGTGGGTCAAAAATATTTTTTAACACATATGTATTTTTTACCGCACTCCCACCATGCGCAGTACCTGGTCCACCTGCTTAGGCCAGCCAGACTGGCCATTCCCTGTACAACTATCATAGACGGTACTATTACGCATTATTTCTATTTGGGTCAAATTCGTAGTCAAAATGTGTCACCAGCTCTTGGACTAAAGTGTTATACTCGATTCCGAGCGTCGGCGATTATCCTCACCATTATAAATTTTCCTGGCGAAATCTTTCATAGGGGTGGTATCCCATTGACTTCCACTGAAGTAATCAGATTATAGCCGGTCAAATATATGCAGCGAGTTGGACTTGAACACGTGCAAGCTTGATTAGAAGGCATGCACTTTAACCACTCGGCCAACCCGACCCAACATAGGTATTATATTGTGACAATTAAATAGTTACACACCTAAACAATAAAAATAATAATTAATAAAAACTAATAATGATCATTTACTAATTACTGTTAGAAAAAAATATAACTACAAATTACAAATGTAATTTAATTACAGCTCATCGCTGTCAAGGTAACATTTGCATTCTTATCTTTTTTTTTTACAGAGAGATGTTAATTTTTTGTCAAAATTTCTAAAAAATACTCATGATAAAAAAAAAGTTGTGTAACTCTTAGTCCTGTTTTATCTATTAGTTATATATATACCTATATGGGTAGTATTTGTGTTATTACTATTTTAATAGTTCTTCAGCGAGAACCTTTTTTATTCGACTAAAACTTGTCTGGACTTGTCTTTGACATTCTTGAACTCTAAGATATACCAGGCAGGGACTTCAATCCCTCTATCGGCACCCTTTTAGGAAAAATCATTCATTTTAATTGCCCCTTGAAACTATGCAACAATTTTCTTTAATTTCGAAAACCAATAGGTATACTTTTCAAAACATAAAATGTTCTTATAGAAATAATTGAAATAACGGATAATAATTTGAAAATTTATAGATCCTCCTGAAATTTTGAAGTCGATCTTATATATTTATGAAAATACTCTAAATGTTTGAAATTTTAGGGATGCATCCACAGCATCCATAGACCGAACCCCACTGATATATTTATATGTGTATATTAATACCAAGCAAAGGATCTCCACATCCATTTCTTCTCGAAAATCGACAACACTGCAACTCTTGGAAAGATTTTCTTAATCTCATTTAGCTTAAGAGTAATTTTTAAGAATAATTATTTATTTTTTCTACGATGAGTTCTTTTTATTATTATATTTATTATAGGCTAATGGCTTGTTCTTTCTCCTCTTGTTTGGAGATTCTCCATAATTTTAATATATTCCAGAGGGTTTGGAGAAGCCTAACAATATTGATTCCTCCTGCTTTCTTTCTAGATATTGCTACTATTTCTTTTGACGAATTTTTACCCATTTGGCAACCTCTTAAATTTGGCACTTTTCCCTTACCTCTCGGATCTTTTCACCCTGACCCAGAGTTTTTTCATTAACATTGGCGCCTTGAGACTCTTTAATATGTAATCCGCATTTCATTTTCTTATTTCTATTGCTTTTTAATTAAATTAATCAATTTTCAATTTATAAATTTGTAGTAAATGATATAAGACTAGCTTAACAAAACTAATATGATGCAGAGCCGGATCTATGGTAAGTCTTTTGTCAGGGTGGTGGCAATCTTTGAATATACCGCCGGGGGCACGTGCCCCCTTTACCACCACCCCCCCTAGATACGACCATGATATTATGTATATTTTTTTTAAAATTGTCTGTTTTGATTTGTTATGCGAATTAAGAAATCTTAGTAGATGAAAATTTTTAATTTATGCTTGTTAGGTAAAAATTAAAATGCCTAAAAGAAGAATGAAAAATCTTTGTATCTCATTCAGTGGCGTAGCCAGAAAATTTTCATGGGGGGGGGGCTTAATCCACAAAGCAAAGTATTTATGGAAAAAAATTTTTATTAAAACAAAAAGGTAGTTCAAGAAATTAATAAACTGCAACGGATCGTTGCTAAACTTTATCCAAATTCATTTGAAATATTAATATGTTCTAGAGTAAAGTACTTTAAAATATAATTTTACTAAAAACTTTATTTAACCTTTTTTGTGGTTCCCAAGGTACTTAATTAGGATATTAAATTTCATCAAAATTGGTTAAGTCATTTTCAAGATATTTAGAAAAAACTAAAAAAGTACTGAAATAAAGTACTAATGTTTGTGGACCGATATGTACCAAAAACTAATCAGCGCTTCATTTTGTTAAAATACTGGTAGGTTTTCAATTTCAATTCATTCGGTGCAACGGTGTGGAAAAATTCGTGGACGAAAAAAACGATAACACACACACATCCATCCATCCATCCATCCATCCGCACGCACTTTCAAAAAAAATGGCACTTTTTGGCCTCTCGGCGAGATCCCAGGTAATTTTTGGCAAAACCGTCACGTGCTAAAATTCAATCTCATTGAATACTTCAATTTGTGACCTTAATTGAGTCCATGGGTTCCGTAGTCTTTACCTGAGGACCCTTTGAAGTCGCGCTTGCCGCGAGAGCGATTCCAATACTTTTCCCATGCTTCGCATTGGATAAAGTAAAAAAGACCATAATTCTTGATTAAACATATAAAATATATTTTATTACGGTTAGTTTGTTATAAGAAACGGTTTGTCGTTGCCGTTACTCACCCCATGAGCCCTGCCCTTGGGGGTGGGTTTCTGACCACCCTCTTCCGTGGCCACGCCTCTGATCTCATTTAAGATAGATTTTTATGTTTCCTATCACAATACACAACATTTAAATTTATTTGGATATAGTACACAAAGAAATCTAATTTGTCATTAGAGGTAATAAAATTTCTTCTAAATATGAATAATAAGCTAAGTCTCGAAAAAACAAAATATAGATACGGATAATTAGGGTTCGGATTTTGCATATAATGCATGTTTTTTCCCTTGATTGTTATCCTTCTAATCTTTTGTATCTGGGCGTTTTAGGGTATCAGGACCCACCCAGAAAAATCTTATTTTTCATATAAATGCATATTTTGGAGTTTAAGTGCATATTTAGCGATTTAAGCTATATTTTACATATTTGTGTGATTTTTGTCCTTCGTTTGTTGGCAAATGTGTAAAGTTAAATTGTAAGAATTATGAATGAATAAATAAATAAATAAATAAATAAAATCAGAAAAATAATTTGATGAAAATTTTAGAGACAGAGAGGGTAGACCACAGGCTTTAAACCTTTTTTTGACCCCAAGCCCAAATCGTTGCAATACGGCTTTAATCTGATCCCTAAAAAAGGTTGTAAAAATATATGGCTGTCCAAAATGGGCTATATTCCCGACGATAATAAAAAAATAAAAAAAAAAAAAAAAATGGTAAATTATAATATTTTAACATATAGTATTTCAGTGATGTTATATGTAAAAAAGGGGGAAATATATTTCGAGGACGGCACATGTGTATTTGAAAGAATTATTTCTGGCTACTCAAGGTGCTACACTAACCTAATGGGCCAAGTTGGCTAAAAGGGAACATTTGCCATGATTGGATCGACCCGATCACTCATTCCGGATGTGTTTTACTACGAAGAGAAATCCCCCGAAGAAAAATGAGTTACGATTAGGCTACGGGCCGATGATTAGTCTAACTTTATTTCAAGAGAAGCCACTAAATAGCATTCTATTCGGCGATTCCATTTTGAAACTTTGGGGGCGTTCTTTCTTTCTTTCCCTCTTGCCTTGTTATTTATATTCTTCCTCCTTGTTGTTTGCTTTTGTTCATCAGCGCTATACATTAAGAGTTAACTTTGAAAATCAAAAGGAGTTATCGCAAAACATAAGTTTTGATATAGAAATTGAACAAAAGTAAAAAGTTTCCGATTCCGATCGTTTCGCTTCGATAGTAGATTTTAATTGACAGAATAAATTCATTAATGCGTTAGATAGTTTGGTGATAATTACATGCGCATATGCAAATAAGATTCAAGTTGATCATAAACTATTTAGATGCATTATAATGTAGCGAGTAAATAATAATTAAAATGTTGGTTGATGTAGCTGGATCGAATCAACAGAGAGAGATAAAGAGGCAGGAGTAAGAACAGAGAAAGAGGATAATTAATATATAGTGTCTGGAGCACCGAGCGATGCTCGGTAACTTTTTGTCTAGAAATAGATTAAATTTCAAGGCTCTGACTTACCGAAGATGATATATGAATGAATAAATATTTATTTTACGACACTCCTAATTTACACGCCCTTCCTTTATTTAAATCGGATTAAAATCTATACACGAATAATAACTCATGACACTTGATAAGTACACCAATTTTTAGCGAAGTCGTTATTGCCGTTTTAAAGAAAATAAAACAAAACTAAAGATCTTTCATGTAAATGTCAACTTACGGTGTTTCGATTTCAAGCAAAAGCTTTCTGTACTCATTCGAGCCTATATTGCGCTTAAGTTTCGAATTTCGTAGCTCTGAGATTTATGGTTGCAAAACGTAGGGGGGTACATTCTTAAGTACCTAAACATCAACTTCCGGTAGTTCTATTTTAGCCAAAATCTTGTGGTACTTCTTGTAGTCTCTAGATAGCTTAAGTTTCAAATTTCAAGGCTCTGCGACTTTCCGAAGAAGAGATATGATCGATTAAAATATTTATTTTGTGACACTCCTAATTTACACCCCTTCCTTTATTCCAATCGGATTAAAATTTATACGTAGCTCTAAGATTTATGGTTGCGAAGCGCAGGGGTGTACATTCTTACATATGTAAACATCCACTTCCGTTACTTCTATTTTAGCCAAAATCTTGTGGTACTTATATGATTCGATATATGATCGATCAAAATATTTATTTTGCGACATGACTAATTTACACCCCCCTTACATTATTTCAATCGGATTAAAATTTATACACGACTAATAACTCATGACACTTGATAAGTACACCAATTTTTAGCGAAATCGTTAGAGCCGTTTTCGATAACCCGATTCTATTTATATACAAAAATTGCTAATTTAATAAGATAAGATAAAATTAACAATAAATAAGCAAATGCGATAGATCTGTTAGAGAAATGTATGAAGACACGAAAAAGATATAAGAAAAATAAAAGTAGGTAAGGATTTATTCAGAGCTTTTAAAGCAAACTTTAATAAAACTTAATGAATCTTCCTTCAGAATATTACCATAATAAAATTAAGGGCGAGAAGTGAATGGAAATTAAATCGGTCGTGTGATAAATAGTGGAGACGCCATTTGCACAAGTCAAAGGCGAGAGAGCAACTGCATTAACAAAGTTGAAGTCTTTTGATCAGGGTTAATTTCAATTTGAATTCTTACCTGGCTTAGATTTTATAATAAGAAGAGAGACTTAGAGAAGGGATCGGTACAAATTATTCACGAAAAGGAATGAAAAAATAAACAAGAAGAAAGAAAAATAGCATCTATATAACATTTAAAATATTCTCTAGATTTATAAGTCCACAGAATATATTCAATTTAAAATTTATAATAAGAATTTTATTTAAGATGTCCATTGTCCAAAGGACTGTCGCTTATTCCAAAATCGAACCTTATGCCAAAAAATGATATTCAGGCAATGAACAAACTATTGAAACGAACTATTCTGATATACAGTAGAGCCTCGATGATACGGCACTCGATAGTCCAGCAGACTCGATTGTCCGGCATGCTTCAGAAATCGATTTTTTAACGAAAAACAGTTTTTAACAGAAAAGAGCTCAATCCAAGAAGCAAGTTAATATCCCTACGATGTTCAAGAGAGCTCAGGAAAAAATTCAAGCTAACCTGTCTACAGAGAATGGCCAGTCCAGCGACCTGCTCAAGATCGCTGATTGAACATTGAAATTTCTGCCAAAGTGCCCATAAAGACTCATTTCAAGTGAAATACACATTTACTGTTTATACCTTATGTTAGTTGGTAAATAAAGTACACGTTTTTGTCTTTAAATTGTTATTACTGACATATTTCATTGGTCATGTAAGTTTTTTTTAAAGACCTCAATAATCCGGCAAAATCGGTAATCCAGAAATGGTAGAACCCCAAGTGTGCCGAATTATCGAGGTTCTACTCTATCTATATAACCAATAACTAAATTTCAATCAAAGGTAAATAGATCGCCTTCGTTCAATTCCACTGGTAACTATAATATGAAATTCAAACGAATATTCATACTCCATTAAAAGCTTAGAAGTATTTCGAAATTTGTAAAATTTGCATTTTAGCACTTGGGTTCATTTTCCGATGGGAACGATAACCCTTCTAACGAGTTAAAGACAATAATCCCCCAATAAAGCATTATTGACCTTTGCGAATAGTGTGCGCTGAACTTATCCAACACTACATTCTAAGACAGTTCTAATCTTTAAAGAATTAGGTGTCGGTTCTAGGTGAAACATTTTAATAGATAATAAGTAAAAATATATTTTTCTAGGTGGGTTTCACAAATAAAACAAATATATGTTTTGAGTTTTTTATCTCGATATATATTTCGGGTTATGAGCCCATCATCAGGAGTTACAAAAGAAAACTAAATTTAAAATTGGAAACAAATGTATAAGTGAAGTTCAATTATACATTTGTTTCCAATTTTAAATTTAGTTTTCTTTTGTAACTCCTGATGATGGGCTCATAACCCGAAATATATATCGAGATAAAAAACTCAAAACATATATTTGTTTTATTTGTGAAACCCACCTAGAAAAATATATTTTTACTTATTATCTAAGACAGTTCAGTAATGTGTAGATTAAAAATCATTAGCATTATTGTGAATGGCTAGAAGTACTTAAGGAAAAAGAAAGTATAAAATAATAATTCTTTGATTTTTTTTTTAATTTTAAAGTAGAAATGTGAAAAATTTTAAAAATCTTTGAATTTTAATAGAAATATGACTTTTCAATCTTCTTCTCGATTTTTCTAAATATCCAATAAATAAATAAGAAAGACCGGCATTGGGCTCCCTTGACGCCAAATGCTTGCTGAATTATGAGGCAAGAAGCCCTTTCCGAAAATGTATCTAAAAATATGTATAATGTTTTTTGTTTTTTGACTTTAAAATTTCCTGTGTTGAAAGATTTAAAACTTGTTTTGAGGCTACTCCAATACCAAGAATATAATTGCATCAAACACTTTATTTCTGGATTCGCATAACACTTTTACAAGCTAAGGGCTTTTTGTGATTTAATAATATCGATGTAAGATAAATAGAACTTAATTCTAGAAAATATAGAGGAACAAGAAAGAGGTGAAGGTGGTGGTGGACTTGAGTTTTTTTATGGTTATAGAACTTTGGAAAACGAATCTAAAATCTCTACCGGTATAAACATTAATTAGACGCAAGTGAATTTAAATAATATATAAAACGGATCGCTGCTAGACTTTATCCATAGCCATTTGATATATTCAATATGTTTATTTTTTTATTATTAATCAGATAAAAATCAGATTGGTTTATTGATAAAAAGCTTGCTTACTGTGTAGAGCAAAGTACTTACTTTAAATTGTAATTTTCCTAAAAACTTTATATAACATTTTTTGAAGTATTCAAGATACTTTAATAGAATCTTTGAATTTGGTTTAGACATTTTCAAAATTTTTAGAAAAATCTAAAAAAGTACTAGAATAAAATACAAACAGGAATAGCAGGGAATTGGACAATAAATAAAAAAAAGCATTATTTTTTTAGGAATTCAGTTTCAATTTGCAAATGCCATTGTCTGTTTAAAAATAACATATGAAAATTTTTGATTTTTTTAATTGTTAAAAGGAGGAAAAAAGTTCAAAATTATTGAGTAATTGAGGCCAAGAATGTATTGTAGATATAACAAAAAAGATTAAGCATGTTTCGTCGCATAGTGGAATTGTCTTTTGACAAAGAGTGATAAGATGGGCCACTGAGGAAGTCAAAATAAATCGACGCAACGTCTGGCCCATTTAATAAAAACTCTGTTTTTTATTTATTGTCCAATTCCCTGAAATTCCTGTTTCAATTAATTTTTATTGATATACAGTAAAATACTAATGTTTATAGGTCGATATGTAGCAAAAACTAATCGTCGCTTTATTTTGTTAAAGTAATGATAGGTTTTCAATTTCATTTTAATTGGTTGAACGGTGTGGAAAAATCGTCGACGAAGAAAAGGAATCCATTCGCAAAGACTAAAAAGAAATAGAAATGCCTTGGAGCTACCCCTAACAGATCTGCCAATTAAGTTGGCTAAATCGCAGGGACTCCCCCATTATACGAGGTGTAGTTATTAAATGACTGAACTGACGCTAGTGGCAAATGACGAGCGTGTCACGACAGGTTTAAACATGATTGTGACTGGTGATGCTTCTCTCACCCGCTACTAGCAGACAAGCCTGTGCGTTTAAGTTCGAGATTTAATTATGTTTTTTAGAAAAATCACTATTACAGACCGACCAATGTTTTACTTTAAAACGTTTATTGCCATGATAACTCGAATGATTTGATTTATTTAAGTAAAAGTAAAAATGTTTTGAATACTAGTTAATTTTAAATTAAAAAATAAGGTATGTAAATCTAGAATATATATAATTTTTTTTAATCAATTTTTTCAGCTCATTCTAGTTTGAACTGTAAACATATGCAGAAATCAAAATCTTTTCTGCAGAATTACATTATTTCTCCAAAATACTTTTGAGAAGAGTAAAAACTGTTTCTAAATGTTCAATTATTAATAGTCATAGATAAGACGTTTTAATTTTAACTCGTTGTTAAAGAAAAAAATATTTCAGTGTGCATAGGATTTAAGAATTTATTTCTCTTTGTGAAGAAATTAATTTAAGGAAACTTAACAGGTTTAAGGCTCTCAGACCATTGTTTTAGGAGACCCTAGTTGCACAATGTTTCAAACTATATAGTAACTATATTGTCCCTATATAGATTTTGAGAATCTATATAGGCATTATATAGACACTATATAGTTACTATATCGTTTGAAACATTGTGCTACTAGGGGATAGAGAGGTTTAAAGATTTTAAAGACAACTTTTGTTGTCAGATATTTTATGAAAATTTTATCAATTGATTGTTTTAAGGCTCTCAGACCATTAAGGAAATAGAGAGGTTTAAAGATTTTAAAGACAAAAAATTTTGTGGTCGGAAATTTTATAAAAATTTTATAAATTCGATTGGTTTAAGGCTCTCAGACCATTATTTAAGGAAATAGAGAGGTTTAAAGA